>VZSG01000369.1:325321-423129 GCA_013398315.1 Nothoprocta pentlandii | reverse complement strand
TTTTTTTTTTTTTTTTCCATTTCTTTACTTTTTTTTTAAGCTCGAATATCTGAAGGAAACTAACTTCATAATCGCGTTATCTTTTTCTGCATTTGTTTTGGAGAGTGTGCTGCTTCTACTATTTTTCCACTGTCACATTTTCTGTGCTTATGTTTGAGATGTTTGTACTGCAGGGATGTTTTTGGTAAAAATAACTTACTGCATGGGAATTAACTTATTTAATCATGGGAATATTTCTGCTGGTCTAAGGTTTTGTGAAAGCTGATTTGCAAGAAACTAACTAAAGAGTTAGATTGAAGTTGACAGTGTTCTTTTAAACCAGCCAAAATCCACTGCACATTCTTCTACAGCCGAAAGTGAAAATTTCACACTCTAGTTAAAAATCAGACATGTTTATATTTAGCTTGCAGCTTTCTAAAGTACTTAGCTCCAGGGCTGCAGATGGATGTAAGTGCTTGCTAGGTTTGTATTCAGAGGTGCCTTAATTTATCTTGAAATGGGCACCTTGCAGCTCCTTGGTGAACTTGGTAATCCTTCACTGCTTAAACCGTTGTGCAGGGAGCCTTAAGTGTTACCGTGCAACCCTAAAGGTTCTCCTGTAAACACTTTTGCTTTCTTACCTCTCTGGGTTTCAAATACCTTATAACCTTTCTGTGACGTAAGAACTTTTTGCTATTTGCAGGTGTCCTTTGATAGAGCACTGCTCCTTTTCCTTCGTTGAGCATGAGTTATGGTTGCACACATCGTAAGGCAGAGCTGGGGCGCTCTGCTTTCTTTGCAGAGAAAGCAGAGGCAACGTTGACCCTGAGGTGGCTGCAGCCCTCTGTTCTTGCAGGGTTTTGGAAGTGACATCAATCTCAGTCACTTAACTAACCCTGCCATCGGTTGTTTCGTGTTTCCTTTTGCAAACACAAGGACTGCCCTCTCAGGACAGCCTTAGAGGTGCACAGGGTGCTCTACACTGGGTCCTGGTGCTGGGTACCGTCGCTTTGGCGTTTGGATCCCTGTGTCCTCCAGCTGCGGTAACACTTGGTCAGAACTTGCTTCTGCCACACGCCTCCCAGCGCTGATGTCTTTGGGTTCTGTTCTCTGCCAGTTGATCTCAATCTTAACAGCCTGGGGTAGAAAAATCCTTTCACTTGCAGCTGAGGTTAGGCTGAGATCTTTCACAAACACAGCTGTCGGTCAGCAGTACGACCCGTAGTACCTAAAGTCCTAGCACAGCTTCTGTTATCCTCATAAAGTGCACGTGTACCGGCCAGGCTTGTCTTTGCTATGTGCTGTGGTGTTTGTAAGTGGCCATGAGGTGCAGCTTGGCCCATGTGCTATAGGCTCTTCTGACGCTGCTGAAATATTCCTAGTGCTGGTGTAATTTGAGAGAATCTTCCTGGGTGAGCTTTCCAACGTCAGCAGGCCCTAGCAATAGTTTGCCTTTCATTTAAAAAATAGAGTAGGTGGCAGTTTGCATTGGTAAATTCCATAAGTAACTTTTTAAACGAGCTCTATCAAGAGAGCATGGTTTGCACTTCCTTACGTCTCCCAACAGCACCAGAGTCTAAAAGTGACCTTACTAAGCCTTGCTAAACAGCCAGACATAGCTGAGATATCAGCTACAGAGATGCCGTTCATGACTTGATAGGCAGCAATAAAGCTGTAGTGATACTGAGCTAGTTTCCATGCTGCTGTTTGGAAAAGCTTTGGTAAGATACAAGAAACAGGCCCTGTTTGTTTACTGGGAGGGGACCCCAAAGCAATGGAGACAGAGCAAGAGACAAATGAATGCCAGCATGTCAAATAGCCACCCTTTCCTTCCTTTTTCTTCCCCTCCCTCCCCAAGCAGAATAGCACCTTGTTGTAGCTGCACAAGGGGGAGGAGGGAAGGAGGAATGTATTAATGAGAACCCCAAATTTATGCTGTCAAGAATGAGCTCTTCCCATAGAGGCTGTTTGTGAAGGCTGTTTGTGAATGAAAAACATTCGGATCCAAACTGAATGTTTGGGATGTTCAGACTCTGAATTATCAGTCTGTTCCTGGCAGTCCCCTCCAAATTTGGGGAGAATTGGAATAGGTAGTTGATAGGGCTCTTGTCAACAACATTTAATTCCCTTGTGTAAGTGGTAAACTGACAGAATCCCAGCTCTTACCCTACTCCTGTGTATATTGTATCTTGGCTGGAGGAGATGCTGTGATGCTCTGTTATGTGGTGGCAACACAGAGATAGGAAGTGCTTGAAGGAAGGGAAGGTTGCTCAGCATTGTGGGCAGCTTCTTTGATCCTCTCATTTCAGGAACTTTGCTTGAGCAGCAGTGCTTTGGCTTGACAGCAGGAGGATACTGACTTGTGTCTTGCTGTTCTTTGTCCGAGATATTGGCATTGACTTCTTTCAGACATGTCCAGTGCGACTAGGAAAGGAAATGCAAGTTCTTCTTGTTCTTAGGTAGCAGTCAAATAACAATAAACTCCCATTTTGAGAGACAGAAACTTAGTCTCTCACTGAAGAATTTGAGACTTCCCTGCCAAAGGTGCACAGCAGCAGCACACCTTCTCCCTGAGGACAAAAACCTGATGGGTCTCTCCTGAAGCTGCATCGTTTTATAGTAGGCATGAGAACATTAGACACCAAGTGCATTTTGGGGGTAGAGGACCATGAAGAAAGCTGTGGAAATTGTGAGGAAAACTGTTTCACCACATTCCTGTCTCTCTGAGCCTGTCATCTCTGCCCTCTCTCCAGATTTTTATCTGGGTTGGATGTTAACCTTTTCATTCTTTCTCCACAACCTCTTTGAGATAGTATCTAGAGTGTCTCGCCACCTGGTTAAAAACTAGTCTAGGCTGCCTTCTGTTCATGTCTGGATTTCTTTCTGGCATTCAGCTGTTCCAAATAATGACTTTTTCAGTAAGATTTTTGTTTTGTTTTCAGTTAGGGTTTTTAGCAGATCATCCCCCTGTCCATATTATAACTACCTAATTTTCTAACTAACTTTCTTTTGGGTCTTTTCCCTAACAATTAGGGTGGCATACTGTGGAGAATTTGATAGGTAGTCTTGCTTGTTAATGGTGCTAATTTTCAAGTGTTCACTCAAGTGGCCTTGTGTGTGTGTTTTAATGCTCTTTCTCTTGGAAGAGGAAAGGCAGGTAGATGCTTTCTGCCCAGCATGAGTCCCATAAACACATACGGAGCTACCTCATCTTGTGCTTTCAGAATTAGAGGGTTAGTGTGTTCCCCTGCCATGGGCTGCCTGAACCCAAGCAGCTGCACAGTCAGTGTTGTGAGTGGGCTGCTGCTTGTCCTACTGATCACTTCTGCCTTGCTGTTACGTTCCCTTTTTTTTTTTTTTTTTTTTTTTTTTTTTTTTTTTTTTTTTTGTTTTTTTACATCAGCTTGTTGTCTAGCAGGCATCTCATCCCTTGGATTGCAGTCTGTGTGAGGTGTGTTTTCTTGTTCCGTGTCTGTGTATAATGCTGCATAGCACACTTCTGGCTTAGGCTTGTGTTCCTGAACACTGCTGCAAGACACAACTGAAATCTTGCAATTTTCCATGCTTGTTTCCAACATCAGGGTAGGAGTATTTCTGTTATGGATCTCTTGCTCTATCTGTATTACAGTAGTACAGCTTAATTAAAATCTGGAAAATAACCTACTTACTGCATTAACTTCCTCTTTGGCCAGCAGGGAAATTGTTCTGTTATTGTTTTCTGTCCTGCTGTTTAAAAATAATTTCTCTGAATCTGCTTTCAAGTGAGAGGGGGCTTGCTGAGAGTTGCAGTATGGGAGGAAGGAGGGAAGAGAACATTTCGGTTTCTTCCATGTAAGCCTTGCTTCAGCAATTGCATCCTGTATTGTGGCTGTTGTGGTTGCACTAGGCTTTGGAATGAACTTTGTGTGCTGTCTGAAGAAGCCTGAAGTAACTTTTGAACTGAAGCAACTTAAAGGATGACCTGACTTCTGTAGAGAGCTCTGTAAAATGCAAGAGGTTGTACTAGGGTCTCTCTACCCTGTGGGGCATCCTTCTGTCTGCAGGGAAACTTCTCAGTGGAAGTTGAAGTGTAGGCAGAACAACAGCATTTCTGTGGGATCTTATCTTTACTTGTTATCTTTATTATGTAAGTAAAAGAGATGTCACGTGACCATGAGAAATTTAACATTTCTGTCTCCTTGTGGCTTTGGTGGAACTGTGTTGGCTGTAGTGGGATAGTTGAGAGGCTTTTCTTGCACTTCTTAGTGCTTCTGAATGTGTGTTGTCTAATTACATAGCTTAGGTCTCCCCTCCTTTCAGATCCCCCGCAAAGGACAATGTAAAACTCGCTCCATTTCTGTGAGATACTTGCAACATTTGCACCATTTTACACTCACTTACATGATTTTTGTAATTCGTTAAACAGACGATTCTGGAGACAGCAGAAAACAAGTTTGACTTTAACCCAGTTTAAAAAAAACAAACGGTATTTCAAGTATTTATCCATTAGAATTTGTGTCAGTTTTGTCTGTAGGGTAACTCTTAGTCTCCTGTTGAGCAGTGTCCTCCAAGACTTGCAACCTTATGGTGCTGTGTCTGGCTGAAGAGCGGGCAGGGGGAGTTTCTCTCTTCCTTGGGTGATGATCTGCACAGAGCTGTTGTACCCCGAGGGCTGGAGGCAGGTGTTGCCTGCCCCTGGGGGTTACTTGTTTCATAACAGCCTGTGGGCACTGCGTGAGATGCTTCACCTGCTTTAAACGGTAGTTTTGAAAAAGAGAAGCCACCTCAAGCTGTGGTGGGAAGGGTGCAGGTTTCGGGGTGCCCGGCAAGCTTCTGGTGATTGACTTAACTCCTCTAAATCACTTCAGTGGGTTTCCCATTCAGAGTACCGCTGCCTTTTGTGTTGTTTATAAAAGACTAGTTTGGAGTTAGCCTTTGATTAATTTTCTTAGTGAGCCCGGGTAGGTTGGTGTCTCAGGCTTGCTATTTCATGTTTCTTTTGGATCTCATAAATGTCATTTGTCTTGCTGTTTATAAGCAGAATCTAAATTTACTGTGGACTTTCCAGAGGGAGTGAGACTGCATACATGGTTGGAAAATACAGGAAAAGGCTGGGTGTTAGAGATGCTTGCTCTGCTTCCAAGCTATGAATTCAGGAAAAGAGGACTTTATCCATGTTGAAAGAGGGATGTTGTTCATATGGTTACAGCCCCAGTAGGAGATTTCTGCTAATACTCTTCAGTGATGGAAGTCTGTGCTCACTGGAGAGAAAAGACAGTGACAGTGATGGATCAATGGATGTTGTTCTTTGAAAGCTTCTGAAGGTGAGAGACTTTTCTTCTACAGCTGAGACCATCACTGTGCCTTGCATTTTTTTCATGTTGCTTTTGCATTATAGTCTCTGCTGCATTACACTAATGTCTGGAGACCTACCCATGACTTTGATGTGCCAAGTATGATATTAAAACATAGTAAATTCATCTGTGGTTTGAAGATTGTACAGCTTAACTACAGCATGTAAGGGCAGAAAAAAAGCACATGCTATTTCCTGTTCATGTTCAAATGGTATGTTGGAAACAAGCAAGTGGAGTAAATGCTGGAAAGTTTTGAATCCAACGTATTGAAGAGAATATTTCTCAACAGGGGAGTTATTGCAGGAGATGAACCAGTCTTCAAACAATTTTGTGGATGCTACAGGAAAAACAAAAGTCAACTTCTCCAAGTGGGGAGGTGTATTATTCTGTAGAAGAACTGGGAACCTTGATCTTGGAATAACTATTTTAAAGCCAAAAGAAATGTCCTTAGCTCATCCTCCCTTTTCTCCGCAGTAACTTTATGAGGCTTCATGATGTCAAGTGGTCTTGCTTTTGAACTGCTCCTCAGACAACTCTTTGCGCTCCTACCACACTTGTTCCATTTTCTTGGTCTCATGTTCTACCCAGGCAGTAAGCGGCAGGACCTTTTAACATCAGAATAATGATGCATTCCAGAGGGATGTGCTGAGCCGGTATCGCAGACTGCTGCTGCTATAGTAGCTTGGGAAATCCCTCATATAGTCATGAGTGCGTTCAGTGCGGCCTCTGAAAGGAGAGAGGAATGTCCTATATGTCTGTGTTCCTCCAGGATAGGAGGGAGATCTTGATGGATGCACACATTAAACTTGCAGCTGTAGCTCCGCCTCCCCTGCCCCCGTTCTCTAGATCTGCTTGTTTGGATTCTTCTTTTCCCATCCCATCTCTTTCTATATACTCCCTCCCTACAGTCTCCTCAAGATGTAGGATCTTCTTGCCCTTGTTGGGTTCAACACCCATTGCGCTGGGAGGAGGTGTCTGGCATCTGAGCAACTGTGCGCTCCATTTCTAGTGTCTCACTATTTCATACAAAGGTTGGAAGGGACCTGTGGAGATCATCTAGTCCAACGTCCCTGCACATGCAGGGTCATCTAGAGCACGTGGCACAGGGCTGTGTCCAAGTAGGTTCTGAGGATCTCCAGAGGAGACTCCACAACCTCCCTGGGCAGCCTGTTCCAGGGCTCTGTCACCCTCACTGTCAAGAAGTGTTTCCTTAAGTTCCTGTGGAACTTTCGATGCTTCAATTTGTGGCCTTTTCCTCCAGTCCTGTCGGTGGCCACCATTGGAAAGAGGCCGCCCCTCCTCCTCACTGCCTCCCTTGAAGTATTTATAGACACTGATCAGATCCCCTCTCAGCCTTGTTCAGGCTGAACAGGATGAATGCTGTTTAATTATGTTGGGAGGGCCCTACCCTGAGGGGCAACCAGGAAAACAGCATCCTGTCTCAGAGCATATTGCTGCTGGAAAACTGGCTTCTTGGGTGCCCTCAAAGAGTGCTCTTGTGGTTCTTGGGTGTCCCTTCTGGTTTAATCCAATGTTAGCAAATTCTGTTAGCAATAGCCATAAGGCTGCCCCTAAGGGAGGCGAGGAACACAGAATGCTTCCAGGGTGTATTTCATGGAACTGGCTGGCAGAGCAGCTTGCTCCACTGTTTTCTTGGAGGAGAATCAGCTAATGTGCCTGTAGAAAGAGGACGGTCACAACTGTGATCTAGCACAGCTCGTTTGCTCGGAGAGTGTCACTTGATGTTTGCTTCCTCTGTAGGAGAATTCTTCTGCTAATGTGCCCTTTTGTGGATGATTGTCTAGATTTCTTATCAGCCTGAAGAGACATGTTTTAGTGCTGTCTGCTCTTGGAGAGTTTATTTTTGATAGTTACTGAAGCAACTACCCTCTAAAATGCTGCAGCATTAGGATAGAAGGAATTAAATGTTCAGTAATTCTCTGAAAGGACAGATCGGAAAAAAACCTGTTTGTCTCTTCTGTAAGCCTAGCTGAAAATGTTGTTTTGCAGATTTTCTTTCTTAGCCAGAGCCTGTGGTCTATTACTGTTCTCTTTGCCCTCCCTTGGAAAATTTCAAAGAAAAACTTTTTCAGAGGTCAGTTCTCCTCCACTCCTGCTGTGTTGTAAGGGTTCTGATTTTTACCTTTTTTTATTTTGATCAAAAGTCATTAGATGTTGTGCATTATGTGTAGCAGATACACTGATTAACCAGATGTGGCAAAATGGCTCCAGCCCAACCCAAGGGGTTGTCTTTTCCCAAATCTTTATTCCTGTTCTGCTTCGCTCTGTACTCTTCAGCTATAACAAAAGGCTCTTTGTTGTTTGTTTGGCTGCCAGGCTCTTCTATCTTATGCCTCATCAAACTCTTGATGAGCTCCAGGTTTATAATATCAAAAGTCTTCATCTCCAGAGATAAGAGAACCTGGCAGGTTTTATAAAAGTGCAGGAAACAGCCCAGGTGGCCAAGGCGTTTGATCGTGGGGGGTGATGGTGATGAATTCTTCTCTATGTGTTTGTGCAGACCTTGTCCCTGGCATGCAGGGGTCTTGTGCTATCTCATAGCCAGTGCCTGCTGCTAAATTCTCCTGTTGTGTGTAGTGCTCTGGGTCAGACTTTGAAGAAAGCAAGGAATTTCAGAAAGGTGAAGTGCAGGAAAGAATGGATGAGGACACGGTGGAAGGATGAGGAGGTCCAAGGCTTGTCTTAACAGGGCCTGCTGCACACCTAACTGGTCTTGGTTGTTCCTGTTGGTGTCACAACAGAAATGGCTTTTGAAAGGAAAACTCTGAAATGGACTGGAATTTAATGGGATATCAGTTGAATACTGGAGACTAAGATCTAAGATGAGAGAGAATTTCCTCTGAGTTTGAGAATGTATTGCCTTAAAAAGCTGTGCTGCTAATTGTGGTAATTTAGGAAATAATTCAGAAGGGGGGAAAGCTGAGTGGGGTCTGTAACAGGTGTTTTAGCCTAAGCTAGTCTGCCTTACTTACTAGAATCAGGTGTTTCACTCACTACAATGGCAAAATCTCAATTTTGATTTGTGTGACTTAATTGAATGGGGTCCATGGACACCTGGCAGAGGAATGGGAGCAGGCTGCCCATGAAGTCAGGCATGCCATTTGGTTCCCATTCAGGAAAGTTGCTTTACAGGGGCATGAGCTAGAAAGTCCGTGTGTGTGTGTACATGCTGTAAATTAAATACTGGGCTGCACAAAGATTCATGACAAGTTTAGCCTGAATGCAGAAACACTCCATGCAGCACCATTTTACAGCAGGTTTTTGCTTTCTTCATCTCTGAGGCTCCCCTATGGAGACAATATCCTGAATATGTGTTGGGGAACCTGAGAATAAATAGTCTGTGATCTTATTCTCAAATACACACAAAAAAATGAATACAATATTTCAGTTATTTCTTCTCTCAGTTCCTTTTATTCCAAACAAAAAGCAAAAGTTTAGTGCGCCCATTTGAAGTAATGCTTTAGAACGCTCCTACCACACAAAATACAAGTTGTGGTGACACACTGGGGTTTAATCCTCAGTTACCACAGCAAAGCCATGCAGTTTCTGTGGAGCTTTGATTAAAGCACCAAAGTCTTTAGATGGCAAGAACAAGGTCACGGCTAAGAGATGAACATGTGTACAGCAATCCATGGAAAGGAATGCTTGGCAGACATTAACTTTTTGTAAGCTGATAATATTCAGGTACTGCAGAAAGCTTCTCCTTTCAGAGGAAAAAAAAAAAAACTTAAAAATGGTGGAGGAATGAGCCCTTTGATCTCTGCTTTGAAAAAGCCTTTTCTTCAGGGATGGAGGGGAAGAACCATGATGGCTGACCAGGCTTTTGGAAGCATGTTCTGATTAATGGCACTTACTAGAGAACTGGAATTGAACCACAACCTTCTGCTGGAGTGTTCCTCACCTGCAGGATCCAGCTGCTCTAACTTGCATAGAAGAGTGGCTGGGGGAGGCAGCTGCTCTTGGAAGCAAAGCCCTGACCATAAGGAGTTAAAGCTTGGAGAGGAATGATCTGAGGTCAGCAGCCCAAATAGTCTGTTCAGTAAATAATTTTCTTTGTATACTGACTCCATTCTTTCTCTCATTATTTGCTCCATTTATTCTTTTCCCTTCCTACACATGCACACGAGGCTCTCTGGCCCCCTCAGCTGATTTTTCTGGCTTTATTGTTCTTTCTTGCCCTAGTTATGACCTCCCAGTGGCCACTTTTCGCTGTGACCCTCCCTCTGGCCAAGGAGCCAAGGATGATAGGTTTACTGTGAAAGAACCACCCTCAGTCTGGGATGGACACCTATGCTCGGCTTATGGGATGCAGGGTGCTGCTCTCCAGCTGCTCTTGCAAGGCTGCTTGCTCTGAGCACTGCAGTGATCGCAGAGAGCTGCGCACAGGGGGGAAATACGGATCAGCTGAACGTGGAGGAGCTGGGAGCTGTTACCCAGGATTTTCCTGCCTTGGTGGCTGGCTTTGAGCGCCCAGGTGAGTGAGTGTGGGATGCCTGGCAGGGGTGCTTGAGAATGGAGGGGAAATTCATTAAATAGCTGTGCAGTTGCTGAGAATTGGAACGGGTTTAGGATGGAGCACTGGGCGATGGCAGAGTCTGCAGAACGTAGCAGGGCTTGGTGCTAGTGCTCAGGCGTGAGGCTCTGCAAAGTGAGAAAGCATTAAAGGTCACATTTAAAATTCTGCAAAAGCGAGTTGAAAAGTGGAATTTCGGGAAGCTGGGTGACCTTGAACATCCACTTCAGTGAAGCAACCCACATGGACTGGTATTTAGAAAGTATTTTCCTGAGACCGTTGAGGTGTGGGGGGGAGGCTAGCTAGCCACCTCACATGTTCTGCATCTGTCCAGGGATGGATTTTCTCTTTTCAGTGCAAAAGGTAATTAACAGCTGCTTCTTGAGTGTGCTCCTGTGAATGTGCCTGTCCTCAGGCTCCTGAGAGATGTGCACATATTCTTCCAGAGTATTAAATTGACTTGACCTCCTTCTCCCCACCACCACCCCTGATGAAATAGATGTTTAGCAGAGAATACTGTAACAATTGCATGACAACTGTTAAAAAGACAGCCTGTGTATAATTATATGTATAGAAAAGGGGTCTTTGTCTGCACTGCTGAGCAATCTACTGTCTGATAATTCTTGCCTGCTGTTGGAACACAGCCTCTGTGTTCTTTCCCTTAGGGCACCGTTGTCTGCCTCTTTTTTTTTTTTTTTTGAGATTTTTGTACTTTCCATTGTGTTTTCCTAAATAAAAAGGCAACCCTAGAAGCAAACAAACAAAATTCCTTTCTTGCTTGACTTGCGCTTTTCGGTTATAAAAATGATCTCTTTCCTGGTAGGGCAGCGTTATTAGAACCAGGACATTTCTCAGGGAAAGAATAAACTATTACTGCAAAGAGTGAGGAAGAATATAATGCTTGCTGTATGAGCCCAGATTCTCCCCCCCTCCCCAACTTGGTTTAAATATTGATAGTAGTGAACTTACAAATTTGAATCAAGACAAATGCTCTTTGTTCTCTATGCAAGTGTTAGATAGTGTTCCTATAGCTACCTTGTTCATTAAAGTGCCTTTTTTTTTTTGCAGTAAATAGACAAGCGTTAAGCACCCTCAAGTTCTTCAGATGTGAAACAATGGGAGCAATCATCAAAGCTAAATACAACAGGCAAACAGCTGGGAAGGGTCTATTTTTCTCTTCCAGGAGTGTCTTGGGCAGTGCCCCTATCTAGTTGTTTTTTACACTGGGGTGTTGTGTCCTCCTCCTCCTGCAGTAATAGCACATGTCTCGGGGCCTGCATGAAGGATCTGATCAAAAAAGTTCGAAGTTTAAAAATAGCCCTGCTGGAGAAAGAAACTGCACTGTGAACCTGTCCATGCCCCTGGGGTTGGCATCACTGACTGGGTACAGGTGGTTTGATGGCAGAGTGGTAGTTTCCATGAGCCCTGCTGGCAGGCATGAAAGGGAAGGGAAAAAAAAAAAGTGGAAATTGCTGCTTGATGATTGTGACTGTATTTGAGAGGCTGCACTTGATAGAGATAAAGAAGGAAAGACCATTTTCAAGGAGTTGAAAGTTGGTAGCCTCTAACAAAGAAGGAAGAACAGATGAAAGTAAGACAGGAGAGAAATTATAGTTAGGGGTTAGATGATATGCCATAAAACCATTATATACACACATATATATATTTTTGTATCACTGTTCTTATTTCTCTTGTGTGGAACTTCAGTTTCCTCTCTTGTGCTCCAGGAATCTTCTGTCTCTTCAGGGTTGGGGCTGAGAGCTCAGCTTGAGCAGCATTTTCAAGAGAACGTGGTTTCACTGGGAGCAGAGTGGTTATTTTCCTATTTTGCACGGTGGACTTGGATCGGAGGACAAGTTTGTGCCCCTGCAGGCTTGTGCATTTCTTCCACCTGTGTCAGTTGGTTTTGTAAAGAAAGCTACTCTGTATGTGACCTCATAATAACATTTGTACCAACAAAGTGTATGTTGCTTCCTCAGTCCAAATTATTGCTTAAGGCTTCTAATAACTGAAGAAATGCCTATGTTTTCCTATGAACTGGTGATTAGGAGCCCCTTGGTCAAACCTGTGACATACTTAACTCCTGAGTTTTTTCCAAGGAGCTAGATTTTTAGCTTGGCTTTCAGAGAACCTATCTGGATTGCAGGGAAGCATTGCTGGCCAAGGAGCTCCGCTCTTTAACTCCCTGAGGACTTTGTGCTGATCCAGACGGACAGAATTTACTGTAGTGCAGCTCGGGATGCATCTTTGTGTAAAAGTGAGTAGGGAAACTGTGCTTCAGAGAGCTTGTCTGTAAAGTGGTGCCTTGGGCTTAAATTCTCATTCTCTTCTGCAAGAATGAAACGAGGCTCTTGGTCTCCCTGCTGAAGATGAGCAGCTGCTTTCAGGAATGGAGCAGCTCTCTGTGGAGAGCTCTAGCCTCTGTGCAGGGAAATGGAAAGATAGCCCCGTGTTTTGTGAAGGAAGAGTGTAAACCAGGCATCGTCGGGGTAGTCTTAAAATAAATGAGTGCTAATGAAATCAGAAGTCCTAACCTTGCCTGGTCCGAATGTTACTTGGATGCACAAGGCCTAAAACAGAAATTGAAAGGCATTAAAGCTGGCCAGGAAGGACCTCGTCGTCTTTCTTGTTGCATGGAGCTTGCGTACGAACCAGGGTGGAGTGGCCAGGAGCAGGACACTTACTTTTCTCACTCGTACTTTGCTGTCGAGTTTAGATAGGCGTTTGCAGTGTGGCGGGATTTCTGTCTGTGGCCCGTTCTTACTGAGACACATAGTGTTACCTCTTAAATGGTGAAAATACTGTTGATCAAACAGTGCTCTGAGGTTTCTTCATCTGTTCCATCCGTTTTACAAAAAGCATAAAAGTCTGTGTCCCCTCCTGTTTTTGCAGGGAGATAAATGAAACAGGGTTACCACATGGTAGCTGACCCCATAGCTAGGGTGGAATCTGGGGCTTTTCCTTCCTTTCCACCAGTACATTAAGGGGGAACTTCTTGTTGTCTTGCAAATGTAAAATGTGTTTGTGACCATGAAGCAGCAACTACTGAATATTTATGCAAATACTAATGCAGCCCTACATCTGGTCTTACATATGCAGATGACTATGAATTTGCAAGATGTCAGTGGGTGTGAATAGATGCAGGCCTAGGAAAATAGTAGCTTGTAACTGTGCCACTTGACACATGATGTATGCAAACTCATAGAATAGTATTAGAATAGTGCTAGAAGTGAAATAAAACTTTCTCCTTTTCTCCTTAGCAAAAGTCATCAACCCTATGGGTTTTTTTTAAGCATTAATCTTAGTTTTGCTGAAGACTTTTATAAGGCCTCCTTTCTGATTTTGGTGACTCTCCGGATGTCATCCAGTGCTGGGGGACACTGTTTGCATCTGCAGGTAGGCCAGGGTAGTAATGGTACTGATGGTAAGATGAACATGATGACCCCTTTCAATATACTGTGCAATGTAGAATTTGAATGACTGGTTGGCAGTTTCATTGGGTGGCATCTTTGAAAAGCTATTTGTAGGGATGTGTGTGTTAGGCCTGTCCAGTGGTGAGAATGATCTTTTTTTTTTGTGGGAACGAGGGGAGGTGGTGGTTCATAGTTACAGTATGACGTTTGATCTGTCAAAAGTTGGGGAAACATCTCAGGAATTAATAGCTTGTTTTATAGGATGCCTGTGGTGCTATTGAAGCCTCTCCTTGACATCTGCAGTATTTCTTGAATTTCAGTCATGCCGGATGTCCTCATGAGCCACTCTTAGGCATTTAACAGTTCTATTAAACCAAGAAAGTCAGTGTGTGGCTCTGAAATGTTTCTGTGGGTGCAAATATCAGTCTGATTAAAAATTTGAAAGACTAATGTTTCACAGAAGGGAGCACAGATTCACAACATCCGTTCAACTAGCTAAATTCCATGGTTTTAATACTGATTCTTAATTATTTTGGAAGTAAGATTAGTGTTATTCTTATCTCTTTTTTTGAATCTTGTTTCTAAAAGATTTTTATCCTTTTCTGAGGAATATATATATTTTTGATATTACCTAGCTTAACTGCAGATGCTCTGTTCCTGTCAGTGCCTTTTTTTTTCTCCTTTTTCTTGTCCTGTTCATACTGAGTTATTTGCTTTCAAATTAATTTATAAAGATTAGTTCTACAATTTGCTAGGGAGTGTCAGACCTACTTCGCATGCCTCAAGTTAACAGTGACTAAAAGGGGGCTTTATTTGCCAAGACTAATACAAGGAAAGTAACAAAACTCTTGCTGCTCCTGCTTGGCATGTTAAGAGGAATGAAATGTAAAAGCAACTAAGAGTAGCAAGGGAAAAAATGAAATTGGGACTACTAACTTCAGGAAGGGAAACGGGCAGAACAGTGTTTCATGACTTTTGTCTTCCAATGCCAGTTTATTGTTTTTAGTAAATCTGCCTTGCCTCAGTTTTAACATCCTTTGAAAAATTCTAGTTCCTTACATCTTTTTTTCCCCTCCCTTCAGAGAGGGACAGAAGTTTGACACTTCTGACAGAGGGAGATGGTTCTGCATAAGCAGAAGACCCTGCTTCTTTGTTGAACGATAACTTGTGAACCGTTCTTAGACCAGTAGTGACACTGGAGGTGACGCACAAAGAAATCAAAATGAGCCCTAGCCTGATTACTCTGCTTTCATATTTCCTGTAAAAGCATAAGGGACAATTATGAAAATGTGCAGCTTTCCAGCTGGATGAAGCCTGTGTAGTGTTTTCGTTTGGCTCAATTCTGCCTTTTTTAAACCACTTTTAAATGAGCAGCTGACTTGCTCCTTACCGGTGTCTGGCTCCTTGTTCAGCAGTGTCACCTGAAATGCGTTAAGCAGTTTCTGAGCTGGATGTTTGATCTGTGGACTTCCTAGATGGGAAGGCAGAGCTTGGAGTGCTTTGGTGAACAACAGCTTTAAAAGCATTGTGCATGTAGCAGCAGTTGTAGTTTGAGCTTCCACTCTTTTATTCTTTTCCAAGCTTACTGTGCCCGCTACTTGTGTTGTGGTTGCGCGGTGGCAGTGGCTGCTTTTGGCATATTGACATTTTTAGCATCACTTCTTCTTGAAAATGCTTGACATGCTTGACTTCTTCCAGGTTTCACGTTAATGCTGTGTTAGTGAAGCTAGTGACGTTTTTCAGTCTTGGTGCTATCAGCTTGAGAGTGCTTCATGCTGAAGTTTTTCTTTGCTCGTGTATATTTGTTTTTCTCCTGTGCTTAAAAGGCATTTATAAACATTACTAGAACAAGAGAAGAAAATCTCGCTGATTTTGGAAAAATTGAATACATACGAGGGTGCATTTACCACTTATGGCAGCTTATATGAAGCTGGTTGTTGCACATCATTGCACAATAGTTAGGATAGGGAAGGCTCTTCATACCCCACACCTGCACCTAAATCTCTTCATCCATTCCTCTAAATGGGAAGGGCCCAGCTGCTTTTCTTTGCTACTGGGTAGGTGCAGAAATGCAGCATCTTGCTGACTGTGGCAGTGAACGTTACAGTTCTGCTCCCAAGGAATATTCTAGTTTTTGTGGAGTTACCTTATGCGCGGGGGCTATTTGCTTTACTGGGTTGCAGACCATAAAGCAAAACTGCTGTTTGCATCTTGCTGTCTTGACCTCCTTTCTCATCTGTGTTGGGAGAAGTCCACGTTTGGCAGAGCGCAGCGCGCTCTGTGCTAGGAAGGTATCTGTAAAGCTGAGGTTATTAAAGAGAGCTTGGCTTGATCACAAGCTTCTGTCAGCTTGTCCTGGACTTCGTTACAGGACCGATAGTGTTCTTGAAAAGCCAGGTCTCTTGCGTCCGTATGGAAAAGCGCTACAGGCTGCCTCCAGAGAGCTCGGTTTGCACACAGCTTCTCTGCACATCTGTGTTTTTCTTTGGAGATCGGCTCCAGTTAGCGATTCAGATGAGTCGGTGCTGCTAGTGAGAGGGCCTGCATTGGTGTGTGCAGTAAGAGTGAGGCTGATGGCACGGGCCCGGGAGGATGGGCAGCATGAGAGCTTGGCTGAGCGTGCTTTCTAAGTTGAAAGTTGTGGTGGGTGTCCTTGATTACCACTTTGGTACTTTTCTGTGAAGTTTATCTGTGTGGTTGGGATCAATTCTTCTCACACAGGTAGTCAGGTGTACTTGATTTGCCCTAAAGGGCTTTGAGGGCCTGTGCCCCCTTTAGAGAGACCCATGCCCAGCCACTCGGAGGTAGCCCTGCTGGAGATGGGCTCGGTGCCAGCAAGGGCAGCTCCCTCTGCACAGCAAAGCAGCCCCCTGCAGAACCTCCTAGAGCACCCAAGGAGAGCAGGAATCCGAGCTTAGTGAGTCGCAGGGAGACCTAGATGTGCTTTCCTGAAAGGATCACCTTTGTAGCTGCATCTCAAAAACAAAGGGCTGAGAAATGTATTTTGGAAAAATGTGTAACTATTTCAGGTGGCTATTGTAATTATTTCAGAAGTGCTACGAAAGCATATATTTTTTTTTTTTTTATTCAGGTGTCTTGGTATCAACTCTGTGCGTCTATCATAAGATTCAGTAGCTGCGCTGATGTGATTAGGCCAGCTTAAGTTGAAATTACTTCTTTCATCTTACCTGATTATTTGCAAGAAATAAATTGGTAAACATTGGAATAAACTTGGAGTGAAAACGGATTATATGGGAAGCTTCAAATCTTGAAAACCCAGAATGCAACACAAGATTTTAATCAGAAAGTAACTTTGAATTGAGAAATTTATTAATTTCTAAAAAGACTTTCTGTACTTCAGAGTGAATGCTTAAAGTCTTGGGAGGTTAATTCATTCTTTTCTTTAGAGCAGGATGCTGAAGTACGAAAGGTCCCACATTAGGTGAGCTCAGTGACCTCTTAAAGATTTTTGTGCATGTGATAGCTTTAATCGATCCGAGTTTTATTTAGGCTTTGAAGGATAGGGTAGTATTAATGGCTGTGTTCAGTGTCTTTTGCCAAATATGAGAAGCTGAGCACAGTGTGGTAGTTCTAAAGTCAGTGGAGGGAGAGGAAGGGTCATGGAGGAAGTGTTAGGAGTCGCCTAATGAAGCCAGGTGAAAGACTCGCTTTTTTGGTTGCTGTGATTGCCCTGTGGGGAGGCCGCCTACACAAGAGTGCTTGTGTTCTCCCTGGTGCTGTGGCCATCTCGCATCCAACCTTCCCATCAACACAGAGCTATAGAGATTTTGCTAGTGTCTTATTCTCTCCAGTGCGGGTGAGCTGTTTTGCACTAACTTTCTCTGCTGGAGGTGTTTGCAGACATGGCATCTGTTCAGCCCGGGACGTGGTTTCCTCCGACTGTTGTCGGGATGGCATCCTGTGAATTGGTGCCAGCGTGCTGCTGCTCACATCCTCCCCGCAGCGCAGAGGCCGGGCACTGCACTCACCCAGATGAGAAGCAGGAAGGAAGGAGAGCGGGGCTGCCCTGGTTCATTTGACCCGGACTGGTTATAGCCCTGGCTCACACGGAGGTGACGTCCCTGACACAGGGCTCAGGAGTTCCTTTCAGGTAGGAGGTACATAGTGCTTTGAACTCCTGCTGCTTACAGTCCCTGTGCTGGTGCTTAAGGAGGCTTAAAGGAGACGCTCTGGCAGCCTTGTTTTACCTCATCTGTTGTGACAGTGTGGAACTAATTAGGCTTTTGATGAGCCTTTGTGCAAAACAGAATAGATGTTAACTTCCTGGAGTAAAGATTGTCTGAGATGGGTAAGAGAATTCTGCAGTGGGGGTTGAGAAATTAACCTCACTGTCTATTTAGAGTTAATAAGAGTGATGAGTGTATTTGGGCAAGAGTTAAGACAAATTTATGGCTTTGCACTTTGCCTGTAGACTGATATTTGGCTCCTTTTCATTCCTTTGCCCTGTAAAGGTAGAGAGTCTTCTCTGAGATTGGCCTCCATTGATATGCTGAGACTTCACAGGTGGATTAAGCAAATGAGTAGTGAGGACAGTTGGATCTTGAAGAAATATCAGCAGTAAGATGTATGCAGAAACTTAACTGAAAGTATTTTCTTGACTAAGAAGTCTGTTCTGTTAAGGCAAGGTTGTACTAAAAGCTTTGGGGGAGGCTGGTAGCCTGGAAGTTGGATTCTACTCTTGGGCATAACTAGCTGCTAATTCCGTAAATTCTTGATGTAAAATGATCTTAGCAACCCAGTTTATAAAGAAGCAAGTTTGCAAATACCTCAGCGTGTACTCACTGCGCAGGCAACTGCTGGTCCCTTCCCTCTTTTGGTCAAATCTTTAGCTAACGCTTCAGAGGCCCTAGTTAGCTGCTTTGTAGACCTCAAGGGAGATTCTCTTTCATGGCTTGTGTGCTTAAGTACAGGGAAAACTTAAATTACTGATTGCCCCACATCCCCTTTTTTATAGCAGGTAGAAACATGGAGAGATTATACTGTTTGACACCCATCCCACTTGGCATGTTAAGCTTTGTCTTTCTATTAAGATATTATCAGTGTTACTTCTACAGCTTTACCAGGTGGGGCAGCCTCTTAAAAGTGCCTCCGGTCCCAACTGTTTATCTAGTGCTTCCTGCACAACCTTCTTTGCAGACTGAGGAACCCGGCTAGAAGCAATCTGCCCAGTTCGGGGCACAGTGTGAATGTTGTGAAGGGGAGGAACAGGTTTGCCGAATATTCATCAAGTGGTTTCCAAGTGTTTGTAATGCTTCCTGGTTAAGAGTAACGTTTGGAAATTGCACTAGATGATGAAGCACTGGGGAAAGGCGGCAGGGCTGACAGAGCAGCTCCTTCTTGGGGGCTCACCCAGAAAAAGAAAAAAAAGAAGTTTAGGTACCTGACTACTAAGTATTCCTAGTACAAAACAAAAAAAAATTGGACAGGTTAATTCTTTGCTAAATTATTTGTTAATGCCAGGCAAAGGTCTTGTCCAAATCCTTGCCTTTGTAAAATGTACATATATCTGCCTTAACTTCTGCAAATCTGCGGGATGTGTGTGGTAGGCTGTAGAAGCCTTTGTTTCTGGCTCGAGTACAGATTGCAAGCAGGTCATGGGGTTTTTATTTTTGATATGTAAAATAAAGCCAGAGGCATCGTTTTGTTGTTTGTGTGTGGGGTGCATGTTTTTTGTTTTGCATTTTGCGTATATGTGTTTGGCTGAGGAGAAGTAAGCTCAAACTGTGTGTGAAAATGCTGGCTTTTTAACAGGTTAAAGCAGAAAATGGAACCAAGCAGCCCTCTTCTGCTATTACGGTAACATTCATCAGTGTTCTCCCTGTTTTGCAGCCCTTGGCTCTCTTTTTGAAGAGACTGATGAAGAGAAGGCAAACCTTTGTCATCTTAACATATTAACCCTGAAACTTGAAGCTGTCTGAGACCGAGTAACTATTTTAGGTAGCTCTTGATTGGAGGAGAATAGGCTAAAATTAGTTAACCTTTGGGTTGTTTAAGAGTATACGGAAGACCAAAATGCTTGGTTCTTTCTGAAATTGTTAGTCTGAACCCTGTCTATGGTTGGGTGGAGATAGGCTCAGATTTTTTTTTTTTCAGGAAGCTCCGATATAAATAGTCCTGATTTTTAAGTCATGTGTTAGAGGCTTTTGCCTTGTAGCTTTGTTCTCCCTTCAGGAGTTTGATGGAGACCAGCAAAGCCGTGTGGGCTGGTGGAGCTCGGTGCCAGAAATGCAGAGAGCCTCCGTGTCTTCCAGCCTGGATCAGTTAGCTGGGGGTGAGGCTTAAGTACCTCCTGCTTACGTGCAAAATGATTAGTGATAACTTTGAAAAGCCCTGGGTTCTGCAGCTGTGGCAATCTGTTACTGGTCCTGTTCTGAAAGAAGATAGGCTCATCAGGGGTGCATAATGGCTGCAAACTGCTTGCGAATATTAGTTCTTTTTCAAGGCATAACATAAAATATTATGCTTCATTCTGAAATGATATCATGTTTCATTCTTAAATAACGAAAAAAATATTTTAAAGAAGGATGCACCTCATTTTACCATGTGTAGGAATTTAAAAGAGACATAGTATATGATAAAACATGAAAACATGCCAGCGTGATTTGGCAAGGTCTTTTATGTCTTGGAAATGCTACTGTATTCAGTAGCATTCAGTTCAGTGCTCCAAGCAGCTGCATGTGTATGTGTGTGAACAATATTAGTAATTAAAAAAGCTCAGGGAGTGGGATTTTGCATAAACAAGTGTCTAATCCTGAATATGAGATAGCCAGAGGCTTATGTACTTCATAATCTGCAAAATGAGCATGCACTGGGGGGCAGGAGAAGGCCTTCTCTAAAAGTTCTTCAAGTGTCCAGCACCATCACTCGAAAGATGCTTGAATGAAATGAAAAGAAAGTTACATGAAACGCCTTTTGACAGAGAAAATAAACTAAGTCCCAAAATAAGACCTGTGCAGGGCAGTTTTTGACAATGCATTTTAATTAAGACTCTTATACTACCCTGTTAGTCCTTGCTTTTGTAAAAATGTGGGCCATGCATACCTTTTTCCTCGGCTGAAAGTTAATTTGGAAATGGAGGGAGAAGAATATTTACTATTTGAATCTCAAATTGCTTGGATTCAAGAGGGCTCATCCTTATATTTGAGTGCCATTTGCTGGGGTATGTCTGGAGCAGATACCTGAAAATAGTGACCGTTCCTAACTGGTGCTACCCTTAAAAGCAGCCAATGGTCACTTAAAAGACAAGTTGATGAATGGTGACTTTGCAGGTGTAGTGTAACTGTTGATGCCTCTCATCTCCGTGGAGCACATTGTTCCAGCCCCACTCGCCTGTGCTGATGTCTGGATGTGATACATACAGACACATTGCATGAACTGGAATTATAGTTGTATCTATTTATACTTGAGAAGGAGTCTTCCTCCTCACTTTCTTGCAGTGAAATAGGTGGCTGCTCCTTCTTCTCACTCATTCTCTTCTATACACCCAAGTTGTTTTGAACATCATTTTGGGTAGGGTGGGGATCTTCTGTGGTTGTCCTTTATTCTGCTGTCTTGCTCAGTGCCTAGAGCTGGTGCTCAATGGTGGCAGATATATTTTGTTTCCAGAAAGCAGTATTTTGTGTGTGTGAACTATACAACCTGCCTAGCCCAAAACTTTCTTAGTAAGTACTAGTTAACTAGTTTTGAACAGCCAAGGGCCTGAATTCAGATGTTTTCCCCGACAAAGAGCTTATTTTTAAATGATACCCCTCTTTTCATAATGTTGTCTTAGTGTGCCTTAGTCTAAAAATACTTACTGCTTGTGTGAGATCTCAAGGAGTAATCTGTAGTGAGAGACTGACAGGTTTTCAGTGAGATTTATGTTACAGTTTATAAAAATACATTCTGGCTGAATGTTGAACACTTAAATTGATCCATTATATGTAAGTATGTTACACATAGTGTTAACATGCAAGGTAGCTCATCACAGGGAGAGAGTATTGCTCTTGATGCTGAGTATTTTTGTTCCAGTGAAAATGGCCCGTAAGGCACTACAAATATTGAGACATAAGTTGAGATGTACCCTTGCATCCTTTTCTTCTTGAGGCTTTTAAGGTGGCAGTAGTGAAATGAATTTCATTTTGCTGCAGGCTCCCTTCAGAATGTCTCTGGCACCAAGCCATCTCTGCCTGCATGCCTTGTATGCTGATCAAATGTCTTCAGTTTTGGCATCTAAACAATCTCAAAAATTAGACTTGAAGGGTTTGTTCATCTACCTCATTTTGTTTGGTTTTGTCAAGGGTAGTAACATCGGCTCTGGAAAGAGCAAATTGAAGGTTTGTAGCATAACTTAGCAAGCAGCAAGTTCATGTGTGATGTGACCAGTGCCTGGGGAGGTCTCTTACCAGATCTGTTAAGGTTGCCTGTGCAATGCTATTCATGTTACTAGCTCTGATGCAGAAGGATGAAGCTATGGGCAGCTTCTCCTTTTCGTGATGCCTAAGCTCACCATCTCGCCAGCACCAGGTGTGCTGGCAGAAGAGGGAGCTTTCGCACGTTGAGGCGGCCTCTGGAACGCTCTCGTGGTGGCAGCTCTGGCTGGGTTTGGCTCTTTCAGGGAAGAGGGGCCGTTGCCACATGCATTTGTGGAGTTCAGCCTATAATCAGATATGGAGGCGAAATAGCTCAGCCTGAAGAACAGCAAATGGCCCATAAAGTGTCTGGCAATCGGGTGCTGTTTGCAGTGTGTTACGGGATCCTTTGGGGTTCTTGGTTTCTTTGAATTTTACTGTATTTGCCTCCTCACCTTGCAATCAGAAGAGAGGCAGGCATGCACCCCTGTGCTCAGCTAGGGTGCGGAAGAAATCCCACTGGTGCTTGCAGAGAAAAACCAAGAAACATCTAAAGAACACTCATGCTGTTAGACTCCTGTCCAGTTCTGTCCTCATCTGTCTAACAGCGGATAGGTTGCTCAGGTGCCTGACCATCCCCTTTCCAGCCATGTTTTTAGAGCAGTGTAGCCCTCCACAAGCTTTGTGACAAACCGGTGTGTCGCTCTTCACCTGGGCCGCGGCGGCCGGCGGGAGTGTGTGAAGGGGAGCGTGTTGGGGCCGCGCGCCTGCGGAGCCCCGATAAAGCCTTGCTGGCTGCTGCAGCCGGGGCGGGGGCCCTGCGCCGCTGCCTGCAGTTCAGGGTGGTGACAGGGACAGAGGGCTTGGGCTCGGGTGTGGGGCTTTTTGTGTGTGTGGCTATCCTGGCCTTCTCCCCCATTGGGCAGGTATAGCATGAGGGCAAGAATGGCAAAAAGCTTTTATTTTTTTAGTGTTCCTTTGCAGAGTTTGCTCAACAGGATTGTTCTGTTTGATACTGAATTCAGTGCCTGTTTCTTTGTGTGTGTTTGTGTATATTTTTTCTCCCTTTGCCTCCCCTGTTCCTCCCTCACTTTCCAAGATATTTGAAGACCAGTGTTTGACCACGTAAGTAATCCTAAGAGGCAGGAGATAAAATCTTAAGAGAAGCTGCCAGTCAGCAAGGGGATTAGGGAATGTGCTTTAAAGTGTGCTTGGAAAATAGAAAATTCTGACCGTTCCTCTGTAGATTATTTGAGTTGAAAAAGCAGGGGAAGGGAGTGCCTCTTGAAGAGGTTTAAAGATGGTTGTAAAAGCATGTTCACGGGCTCTGCTTGGTATTTTTGGGGGGTGAGGGGGGAAGGAGGGAGAACTAACAACCTCCACAGCTATAGAGCAAGCCCCATTTTAAGCATCCCCTCGTTCATGGGGTACAGCAGGACTTGGCATAGCCAGCGAGCTGCTACGTGGAGCCCTTCGCTGTAGGGTCACCGGTTCAAACACAGTGTTGGTCCTCCCAAAGTTGTTACCGCGGGAGGTTTTTTAACCAAGTGAGCTGGCAGCCTGTCAGGCTCTTAGGGCACGAGTTTCTGGAGAACTACCATAAATGGTACTTGCAAAGAACCCCGGAGTCAAAGAATTAAGCAGGTGTCGATGATAACCCAAAGAAATGAAGTAGGCACATGGGGAGCAACACGTATCGAGCACTTAGCTTGCACAGCTGATAAATGGGGTATTTATATATTCCTTCCTGAGCTTCAAATAAGAAAAGCTGCTCAGTAAAGTGATGAGAAGCGTCTGACTATATTCCTCTGCGTCTTCACTGTCCAGATAAAAATAGAAAGCCATAATGATAGCACGTTGCTGGGTAAGGCAGCGGAGCTGTGCCTTCGGTCAGAACAGCGAGTCCTTGAGGGCCTCTTTGGCTTCCCGTCAGCACTTTGTGTGTGCCACGCTACTGCTTTTTGTGTGTTTGCTTTTTCATTGTCCCCCTTAAATCTTATATACACTGTTCTTCAGCCTGGGTGATATTTTATTATAGTGAAAATTGAGGCTGACTTTCCTATGAGGTAATTGGCAGTAGAGTGATTAATTCCTGGGGAAAACTTAAGGATTTGGGACTCTGTGTTGCCCTCCTACAAGTTCTGCATGGAGTGCTGTTACCCTTCTGCATGTCCTCAGAGGGAAGAAGGTGGTACTGTTGTTCTCCTCACCTCTCCTGTTTGGAGTTTAACCTGCTGATTGGCGTGGATGGCTGGGGAGATGGTGTTTGTGTGGGGCTGTATGGGTTGGTACTGCAATTTTCTCTTTTGCAGGCTGTGTCCCCCATCCAGCTTATCCTTTCTTCCACTTTCCCAGCAGACCTATCCTAAGCCAGGCTAAACAGCTCCATTCAGATGGATCTGGTTGTTCCTTAGGAAAAGGAATAAATGATAACTGGCTCTTAAGTTTCTTGCGGAGGATAGTAATGTTGAAAGCTGTTCTGGCTGGAAACGTGAACTTAGAATATGTCTCCAAAAATAGATTTTGCGTTTCTCCTTCTTCACCCCGGTCTTGCATTGTTGCGGTCAGAAGGCCTTTTTTAAAAATACATGACAGTTCTGATTATTTTATTGACCGAAATCAGTATAATTCTGAAACATATACTCCTGATGTGACTCCAGGGACCTGTGGTAAGTGAACCAAAACCCAACTGCCACGTTGCTAGGGTTTCCTTCCCTTTCCCCTCCTCTGCCCCAGGCACGATGGCAGGAGCAAGTCAGAGGTGTTGTATGTTTTTAAGAGATGTGCATATAGGTGATCCTAGAGCTCCAGCACTGCAGTTAAGAGTCTAGTGGCTCCCTTCTGTGGTACGTGGGGGCTGTGCTCCTTCTCTTGATCCGCCCCCCTCCTTTAAAATTGCAGTTGATGGATTTCTGCTTAGCACCTGCACCTCTCGGTACCTGCCGGAGGGCCCGCGGTGCAGGGGCTGCCCTGAGCCCTGGGCTGCTGGGCAGTGACGTGAGTGCATGATTCAAGGGAATCGATTTCCCTGGAGCGCGAAGCTGAAGTGGGAGCGTAGCCAGCAGGGTACGTGCTCCCTCTCTGCAGGACTGGTGAAGTCAGGGAGCAAAAATGCTGAAGCAGCTGGTTTTATTGCACCACGTTAAGTGACAGCCGGCTTGGTTGAAGAAAATTCTGACGTGCTTTTGTGCTGCAATCAAATCAAATAGAGCACATTGTAATGAAGACACTGTGGAGTCTAGCGAAGCTCTCCTCCTTAAAATGATGTCAAGCTGGCAAAAAGTGGGGAATAAACAGGGACTGGGAAGTTAACTGGAGACATGAGGCTGAGCTGTCAGAATAACACTAATTGCATCTAGTTGTTGTTTTACCGTGTCCAGCACAATGTTTGTGAGTAATCCTTTGTCTTGCTGCTTTAAAGATGAGTAAATAGATTTTATAGCCAGGAGAGTGTGTGCTTTTTGGCCACAGGCTTGTTTCTAAATGAACTTGCCTTCCTATTACTCTAAAATTGCTCTGTTCTGAGTCTTGAGTACACTTGTTACCCATACAGCTTGGATTCAGTCATGCCACATGAAAATCCCCGCTGATTTGAAGAATGAGGTATAACTTGGGCTGTCTGACTCATAGCCATTCTCGTGTTCTTAAGGACAGTGCATTTTTGGATTTGGAAAGAACTATTAAAAACTACCCTAGAAGCTATAGTCGTTCAAGCTGTGGTTGCTTTCTGCCTGCTTAGGCAAAGCTTAATTTGCTGCTTTCTTGCAAACACACAGTCACTGTGCTATCTTTAGCTGCTTTGTGGTAAAACATCACCCCTTGAGAGACAGAGTATCACAGACCGTTTGTATTTTCCTGAGCAAAACACACTCCAGGAGAATAGGCACACTCTGAAGCTTTTCACTTTGAGCAGCATGCTGGCTCAGGATGATAAATGAGATGCTTCTAAAAGCTGAACAAAAGTTATTTATCATAACAAGATTTTTGACCTCCCTGATTCATTTCAGCAACTTGTGACTTTCTCCCCTCATAAAAACTCCCCAGTGTGAGTAAAGTGTGTCAGCATCTCAAGGTGTGGCCTGAACTGGCAGAGTTTCAGATGGTCACACTGAAAATGGACCATGATCCAGAGACTGAAGTCTGACCTTTCAAAAGTTTCCTTCATAATAGTTGAGCGCTGGTGAAACCTCACCATGGCAAGGGACTGTAAACACATTGAGTACACTGGTCCTGTGCCGGAATGGGGAGGCTAGAAGAAATGCTTCCAGCTTATTCTTCCTGCAGAAATTGTGCCACGACTAGCTTGCAGGGTTAGTCACCTCACTGATTGCGGAGAAGGGAAGGAGAATAATACTTGATGAGAAGTGATGCCGGCTTTGTCAAGTAAAGCCGTGCATTTGGCTGAATGCGACTGAGTTTCGTTGGAAATTGTTTCATAATTCCACGCTTCCACTGGGTAGGTAGAAACAGCTGCCCAGCTTTCAGCGCTTTAAATTTCAGAAGCCCTTTTCTGTTGTCGGAAAATGAAGCTTGGCGTCTGCAGTTAACTAGCAAAGGTAAGTCACCTAACTGCCTCTTTCCTTAGTCACCATGTGATTAATACTATTTGTGATTACACTGAAAATCCTAACTACGATAATATTTATCTTTACCATTTTACATTAACTTCCTAAATCAGCTTTGTTTGTTATGGACAAATTAGCTTTCAGCTTGGAACAAACTCATTCCTCTGGAATATGTATGGATTTTACCTGAATGACCTTTTGGAAGATTTTGGGGGAGACTTTTGAATGGGGACTTAGCTGTTTAGTTGCTGGAGACTTTTGAACGGGGACTTAGCTGTGCAGTTACTACCGAAAGGCTCTTCAGAAACCCTGGTCACATGAAGTAAAGGCCTGTGTGCTGCGAGCAGTGCTGTGGGGGGGTGAGGAGGCGGCCCGCAGGAGTCGGCGGTTGTGCCTGGGAGCGCCACGGCTGCAGCTGCATCTCTGTGGCCGAAGCTGAGGTGTTTGAGTGCTCGTGGTGTGGGTGGGACAGCAGCTTTCACGTTTGCCTGCTTTGGGCTGCCAAGAGAGCCCTAAAAATGTAATCAGACCTGGCTCTGGTAAACTTGTGGTAACTGCATGAGAATTGCTGTTTGTTGTTTCCTGAAGCGCGGTTCCTGATTTCAGCTGATGGGAGTGTTGGTAGATAGAGGAGACCTGGTTGTACTGGTGTAATTACACCAGATGGTGAAGGATAGTAAAATGCAACTTTGAGTTTGGAACTTCTGACTCTGGAATACATGGTAGTTGGTACCTCTGTGATGCATTTTATCTGGCAATATGTAGTTTAATTTAATTTTAAACAGCTGTTATTTCAATAGCTACAGGTCATTCTTTCTGCCATAGGAGGTGGTGACACAAGCTCTTGCAATAAAATGTATGCTTTCAACCTAGATGAAGCAGTCTTATTCCTTCAGGAACTTTTAACCTAATATAATTCATGCTTGACGGAGATGGACTGAAAGGAGCCATCCTCTCCATGCCCTGGCTCTCTGTTTTCTTCTACCTCTCTGAAAATTCTTCATGAGAACATGCCCATCAGTGACCACAGATCCTGTACTTTCCCTTACTGAGATCCCCAAAGAAACAGGAGTGAGAAAAGTCACTTTTTGTTCTCTATAAAAAAAAGAACAGTGAGAAAAGTCACTATTTTGTTCTCTGTATCTGTGAGTACAAGGGCCTGTGGCGGAGTGACTTGGGATGCTTCTGGCAGGGGCCTTTTCAGTCTGGCTTAGGGGTTTGTGCTGAGCTGTGAGCTCATAGCACTAAAAATACGTTTTATCAGGCAACTGACCTGCTCTTGAGCTTGGAGGACAGTAATGAATTGCTTGGGTAATATTGGAACTTAAATACTCTGTGTAGACATTTCAACATCCAACATTGGGTGTTTTACACCTCACAAGCTTGTTGCCCTTGTGCAAAAACAAAACTGTGGGTGTTTATCTAATTATTTTGCACATATATGGAATTTGAATTGTCCTAACTGATGTAGCTTCAAATTTTTTTGGAAGAGCCGCTCAGCAGGACCAGAGCCCTAAAAAGTCAAGTCCTTCCATTTTGGAAGGAATCCTGCCTAGTGTGCGGCTCCTGTGCCATGAGAAAGAGTGTTAAAAGTGCAAGTTTTTAAGACCTGAAGCTAACTATGCTTTTAAAAGAGCAATTGGAACTTTTCTTAATGAGGTTGAGCAAGATGAAATGTGTTACGTTTCAGAGATATTTTCTTAGAGTTCATAGTGCCTAAATTGAGTGGAAATGACTTTGGGCAGTAAGCGGGTTGTGGGCTCTTAACTTTGCTTACGCTATTTCTAGTTAAATTTAGAGGCACTGCAACTGAAAAACAAAACAAAACAACAACAACAACAACAAAAACCCACTTTTTTCCCCCTTCCCCTCCGCTAGGCCTATTAATCCTACTAAAGTCATAGGAACTTCTGGCACTTGTGTATTTTTTTTCCCCCCTCAAATACTGTCCTTAAAAAGCAAAATGAATATAACACACACACATACATGCAGAAAAAACTTTTGTTCTGACCACGCCTTGATTGGGGGGGGGGGGGAAGGGCAAGAAAAACCTTCAACTTCATTAGCTTTCAAACATTCAAATTATTACTTTTCTTAAAGCCCCTTACCCCAGGTATGGGAATATCTGTATAGGGTGCCCCTTGTGGATCTGCATAAACGGATTGAAGATCACAGCTTCCCAAGGGATAGGTCCTGTCTTGCCACAAGCCTCATGTTCCTCTTTCTTGCCTGCTTCTGTTTGGGTGGTTGTGAACCCTGCAAGGGGTCGGAGCAAATCTTCAATCTCACTAAACTGGCTGGTCTTGTTCCCTAGGCTGGGGGAGGGTAGTGGTTAACACGGGCTTCACCTGAAGCTTATTACTAGAGCTGATGTTAGGAGAAAAGAGAAGACAACCCCCTTCAGCAGTAGCATGGTCCAAACTTGGCATGTGTAAGTGAAGCATGGGGGATGCGTGGAGATCTTGGGCATGTCTACTGCTGGTTATTGCCTCTGATCAAGTTGAGCAGGAAGGTTATGTGGCTGAGCTTCTGACCACAAAAGAGGTGGTGTTCCTTTCTATGGTATTATTACATCCTTAAAATATCGAGTGGTATGGTTTCATGAACTCAGGGAAACCACACGCTGAAAGAGAAAGGGGTGAAATTCCGGAACTGGTTGTGATGAGCCAGCAGGCCGCCTTTTCCTGTTTGAAAGGCAGGCAGCATCGATTGGTATTTCTGCTTGGGGTGCAGTTACTGCATTTTTCTTTATCATGGCTAAATAAAGTAGATTACTTGGTTTTGAAAACAACTTTAAAATGTACATTTCAGTGATCTGAATAAATTTTGAAAATTAGAATATTAAGTATTTTAGAATGTCTTTGTTTCCAATTGACTGTAGACCTTGTTCTGATCTTGCAGTGCTATAGATGTAGGAAAAGCAAAACATTTAATTCTTCTAGAAAGTATTTATAGACCTCAGTGTGGCTCCATTGCTGGTGATGATTTCACCTCTGCTATATATAGAGCCATTCAAGTGGCTGAAATACAGTCTGAGTACCCTAAATTTATAAAACTAGCATATGGTTTTGAGTGATTTCTCTGTCCCTGTCCTTGAAACCGTTCCATGTCCCATGCTTGGCTGCCTGAAATGGAGAGATGATACTGAAAGGAGCTGCCCTCCTCTCCAGGAGGGCTTCCACTTCATTTCATGATGATTAAAAAAAGCAAACAAAACACCTGGGGCTTTTCCTGTCATTCCTGTTTGTTGCCAGGTCAGGCTTCAAATCAGCTATTGGCTAAACTACTGATTAACCCCCATTTCAAAAAGGAACATCATATTGTAATGATCCATAAAATACTACTGGGTATGTCATGATATATTTAATTCTTTGGATGATGCATTTAGTGTGTTAGACAAAACCTAAACAAACCAGTCTACTGCAGAAATCAATGTGCTTTTGTCTCATTAAACAATGAACTTGGCAGCTTAAAGCGATATTGAAGATGCTAATTTATATGGACTCAGCAATAGTCAGTAGCTAGGAAACGTTTTTAAATTAAGCGTTTTTGTTGCTCCCAAACTTTAATGCCAGATGCAAAGGCAAGTGGTTGAAATGGTCATTGAGGAGCTTCATCTGGTTGAATTATAAAGATTGCAGGAGTAGAAAGGTGCTCTCTGTATGTGTTTTTCTTCCCCAAAGAGGTGGGTTTCAGTATTGCAGTTATCACATGCAGAAGAACATGAGTTAAGCATTATGCATGGCAACAGCTGATCTCTTTAGCTTAAACCCTTATTTTGTTGTGCCTTGTGCTCTTATGTCGTAACGCAAGATTTGGCCCTATACTGTTGCTTTCTTCCAAGCTTGAGCATAAAATCCACTTCTTATGTACAGGTCTGGGTCATGATGGCAATGAACGGTGATGGTAGCTGAACTTGCTCACCACTCTCATCTGGGCTGCGGAGAAAAGACACTAATCTGGTGCCGTGATGATGCTAGAAAATGTTTCCATAAGTACTCATGTCCTGACTAAGCCGGATGGTGCTCGCCCTCTTGGAGGCTTAGTGTTGCCAGAAGATTTGGCTGGAGAGAACTAGCTTTTAAGTAGACTTAAAAAAAAAAAAAAAAAAGTGCTAGATAAAGTAAAAATTCTTTTTAACAAAAACCTTCCACTGGAGAGCTGTGCTGTTGTGATCAGAGATCTCGCAGCTCTACGTGGAGCGCTGTGATGAAGTACGCTCTGCATGGCCCAGCATCCATTGCCTCCCATAGTGCCAGTAGGAGCTGTCTCCTGCCGTTTGCTCGGCTTCTGATTAAGTTCTGCCTAGTTAAGGGAGGCAGCCCCCCTCTGCTTTTTGTGGGGCTTTCCCCTTTATAAAGATGCTGAGGTAATCAGCTTCAGTTTTAGACTGCTGCCCTGGATCTGCTTTGACCTGATGATCTGTTGAAGTCCTTCTGCCCGCTTGCTTCCTATAAGGGAATGAGAAAAAGAAAGATGAAAGGGATGAAAAGGCTGAGCAGGTTGAGGTTCTCCTGTCCAGCACTTCACTTGCTGTCTTTACCTGCATGCATGTGATAGATTTCCCCTAAACAAGTCTTTCTTCTAAATTATCTTTGTAGGCTCAACCTGCTCTATTGCTAATTTCTCAATCTGCCTCCTCTGATTTTCTTCCTTTTGTTTCCCTTGAGTAAATTGACCTGTTTTTTTTCCAAGTGCTCATAGGTAGCTGCCCTGAATTGATGCAATAAACATTGCTCATCCCAGAGGTAAACCTCATTTTAATGAATGCCTTCTTCATATAGCAAAATTAAAATGCCAGCCCTGCAGGAGCTAGTGCCTCGTGGCTGTACTAAAATTGAACCTGGTGTCCTTGAAGCAATAGGTTCTACTGATATTCAGTGCTGCAAATCTTCTTGATGCATTTGCAAGTCACCCAAAATGTGGCTTTGTAAAGACAAAAGTGGAGAACTTAATTTTAAAAGCAAACATTTTCCTTTCCTGTCAGTATTATATTTCTTCATAGCCTAGTAACTCTGACAGTACAGGATAAGAGAATATCTCTCTTTGAACAGGCTATTTAAAATTTAGTGGCTTAGTTACAAACTGAATGGCTGTTCTCTGTAGACCCACTGCCTCTCTGCATTTCACCCTACACTTGGAAAATAGAGCATGGTGCTTTTATCTTTCATTTCTATTGTTGATGGGTGTGAATATCCTTTCGATGCCATTAGGTGACTCTTCAGTACTGCGGCTGCTAAGAAACTCAGGTGTCTCTGTCAATATTTCCAGCAATGTGGTTGAGTCTGTGATTTCTTGTGGTTCTCTCCACTGCTTTTTCTGATTCTTCCAGTTTGATTATTACATACCCATCTCTCTTAATGTTCCAAAAGGCCTGGAAAAAAAAATCTTTCCAGGTAAGGAAGAAATCTGAAGAATTATGGAGTTCATAATATGGAGTTCATAACTCTAGGAGGAAATAACTTGTTTTTGTCTGTCTGTCTGTCTCTCTCGACTTTACCTTTTTGAGTAATGTGTGCTGGTACTTGAGCATTTATCCTCTCTAGCACCATCACGTTATTGCATTAAAAAAAATGCATGGAGGTTAAATATGCAGGTCTGCCTATTGTGATGGGTATTATGTTATTAAGTTTAAAGTGTCTTCTCTGACTCCGTCCTTGGAGATATTCAAAACCCGACTGGACACAGTGCTGAGTGACCAGCTCTAGCTGAGCATCCTTTGAGCAGGAGGATTAGACCAGGCCATCAATTTGACCTACTCATGGAGTAGCAGTTTTAAACAGGGCAGGCTGGTACGCTTTACTAATGGACACCCGAATCCATTTTCCTAATCGAAAAGAGAAAGGAAACAGGGATGCCTTTCCCCAGAAATGATCCTTATTTTCTGCAGCCCTGAGCACTGGTCAAGGGGAAGGCTCGTGGCGTGGAAAGCTGTCAGTTCAGTACTGCCAGCGCCAGCCTCGGACTGACTCATGTTGCTGCGTGTAGCCTAATTGGGAAAGACTAGTTCTTCTTTTCATGCACATGTGCTGTTTTTCCATGAATGGAATTTAGCTTGTTCTGTTCAAAGGATGAAGCCAGGAGAGGAGCGATGAGCAAAAACTAATGCGTGTTGGAAGTTTCTCTCTGCTAAATTCTTCTGGTAGGAGAGACTTTGCGAGAGCTGACCTGCCTGAAAACTCTCCCCGGATGACAATGTTGCTTTTGGCTACTGCGAGAAAAGCTGGATCTTACTCACTTCATGCTGTCATCTCTCCTTGAAGTTTGCTATGTCTGTGGAGGTTTATTTACACACACAACTTGGGATGGGCTGCCCTGAGGTAGAATTTGAAATGGTTGTGGGCACAGGTCAGTATATGATGTTTTAGTTAAGTGAAGACCAAGCCACTTTAGATAATGGAACGGGCTTGTTGCATCCACATCTGCCCTGCTGCCAAGAGCTGTTGCATACTGCAGCACGCTCCCTAGGCTGCTTCGAATGCTTCCCAGGAAAACAGCTTTTAATAGCCTGGTACCCATCGTATTGGCTGTTTCGAGTGGGTGTTACCTTGCTGTTAAATGCTTTACGCGTGTTTATGATAACGGAACGTGAGGTGTAACTATCAAATAGTCCTTGCTAAAAGTGAACTGCTTTGCCCTATGGAGCAGGACTTTTGGGAGGCCTGTGCTTAGACACTGACATTCAGAGGGAGTGAAGGCTGCAATGGAGAATGTGTGGAGACCCCCAGAGCTCCCTCCAGTGGGGCCTGTTAGCTGCTGGAACACTGAATGCAGAGGGGCTTTGGAGTTGGATCTTACAGACTGGAGAGAATTCCTGGAGTGAGGTGCCTCATACTACACAGAGGAGGAGCTTTTCTCCAAAGGCAGCAAACGGGCAGAGCAACATTTGGAACCATTTTTAGTAGTTGGCAACCCAAATTAAAGTGGGGGAGGCTGATTCTTGTCTGTTGAACAGTATTATGTTGCAGTATGTGTCAAAGGTAGAGTTTCAGATTTCTTAATGGCTCTATCACTGTCAAATGTGCTGGCTTAGCCAGGACACTGATGACAACAGTCACATAGTGTCAAATAGCATGGTGTTACACATAGCATGGTGTTACACAGCTTGTATAGAAAGGGGAAAAACAAGCTCTCTCAAGATCAGTTCGGAGCAGTTCTGAATTATGCACTATGTTTGTTTTGTATATTCTAGGCATTTCCGAGAGCAATTTGAAGATGTGTTAGAGAATTTTCTGCTCTTGGGATTGACACTTGTGGGTGGTGTGCTACATGCCCGGTAAATTACAACAATACTTACCTTTAGATTCCCTGATTTCATCTGGTAAACTCATTATACCTGTATAGCTTGTAGTCATCTTACATTCCTTTATTAGTTGTGGAGGCAAACACAGCCTGTAGTATGTTTTTGCATAGCATTTCCATGGCTTTCAGGAAGAACAACACACAGTTTGTTTTTGAAAGCAAACAAGGTGTAGAAATGTACCAGCAGTTATTCATCTGATAGCTTAGCTTAGAGTGTGGAAGCACCAAAAGCCTCACCTCTTCTGGAGTTGTGTGGACTCTTTCCCTTCTTTCCGAACAACCACCTCTGTTTCTTGCAGCCCATCTCACACCAGCAAAGTTCTGGCGATCGGTTCCCTTCGTCAGCTCCCAAGGCTGGTGTTCCTTAGAAGAAGTGGTGATATTTCATCTGTGCTGGCAAGGAAATGGAGTTTCAAATTACTGTGTTCTCCTCCCTCCCACTTCTGCCTTCCCCACACAACACGAGCATCAATAGCAGCATGGACAGTTACAGAAGTGACTACACTAGCAACTACTTCGACAGAGAAAATTAATCTTTGTGGAACTAAAGACCTTGAAAGATGATAATCTAACACAACATTTCAGTTTAGTAATTTAAAACATGTTTGAATTCATGGTTATGGTGACTTGATTCTGGCATGAAAATTAGTTTTGCATACATTGTTGTGTTCACTTATGTACAGGAATATTAAACTGATGGATTGGCTTGAAGCCAAACCCTGGGAAATTAACGTGAATAACTTGTGTGGTGTGTGTAGTTTTTGTTGTTGTTTTTTTCTTTGTTTTTGCTTATGTCTTTCTCCTGGGTATTGTATTAGAACCTCGTTTCTCTGCATTGAATTGTAGTCTAAAACCAAGCCTGTATTCTTTCTTCTGCCAGAAATAGGTCAGGAACTAGGGGAAAAGGGAAGAGCTGAACATAAATCAGACAGACTAATAAAGAACTTAACACACTCCTATCTGAGATACATGCTATATACTTTTAGGTGAGGTTTTTATATTTCCTTACTTTCTGCAGCTTTCTGCTTCCAGAGATCATGTTTATTTCTCATAGTTTGGTTGTATTGCTAAGAGCCTTGTCACACAAGGCCCTGTGCCTGGAAGATGCTGTTCAACTGGTGAAAATGAGTGAGACTAGGACTGGGTGCTGCACCTTATCCAGGGGTCTCCTCTGATAGCAGCAACTAGTGGTTTGAAAGGGGGAGAGATTCAGGTGCCGCTTTCTGAACATGTTCTTTAAGGATGAGAACTAGTATGTTAAGACTAATTTGATCCCTCTATTCCTTCAGAATGTGTACAGTTCAGTGTAGCCTGGCATCCACTTGCAAATCACTGAGGAGGGACAAATAACCATTCCCAGAACAACTTAATACCTAGAACTGTACACTTGAACAATGTGTAAGTGCAGCAAAACCAAGCCCACTGTTATCAGGAGGAGCACTGTCATTTGTTGTACAACATTCTTTTGAGACCATATCTGGAAAAATGCAGCCTACAGCTACAGCTCTTTCTCTCCCTAGACCAGGTCCAACAACCCTCTGTGCCTGCCTGGGAGGGCTAGGAAAGCAGCTTGGGTAGCTTAGACTAGAAGGGAATAGGTACAATGCCAAGCAAGAGGGCATATGGCTAAGTAGTTGGAGGAAGAGAGATCAGTATGATCATAAGAATACAGCAGTATAATCTGGATATAACCTGGACCTAGAACTAAAAAGAAAGTTCTTCAGCTTCAAAACAAGTGGATTAGGAGAGAAACTTCTGAGATGATAACTGGGATGGAGCAAAGCGTATTACTAATTTCTGTTGTCATGCTGTGATGTGGCTCAGGAGCTCATTTGCTAGCTGGAAAGGCTTCTGCATCTGCCTTTCAGCCTTCCAAAAGAATGTGCCACAGTTACCCCACGTGCTTACAAAATACTGTGCCCTAGTTGCAGGAGAACAGGAGAAGGCGTGTGTCCAGACAGTGGTATCAGCCAGACTAGGCAGTAAGCTGTGTAGCTTGCAGAAGAAAGAGAAGTAGCAAATGACAAGAAAAAAAGACTGTTTTTTTCTTCTTCTCCTGAGGCCAGACAGAACTCAAAGATCCCAATGTCAAAGAACTTTCTAGTCTACTCTATGAAGTGTAGTTCCTTGGTAATTTGTCATTGCATTTAGCCAGATCGCTGCCTTGTATGGAGAAAAGTGTATTTCTTCTGATAATTTGTGAGAACTGTGCATATGGAAGGATAGGGAAGTGAAGGTAATAGGCAGTGCAACTTCCAGTTAATAAATTCCATCAGGAATTAATTCGTTGTATTAATCATCAAATGAGGGAAAAGCAAGAATCCTTAACAGCAGCCTGCTCCTGTTAGTGTGAATCAATGGTAAATATGTGAATATTAAATTGACAAATGCTAACGAGCCCCTGTGGAAGGTGAGTGGGATCTGGATCTTGGTGGTTTCGGGTTTGTTCTCAGGGATGAAGCTTCTCCTCCGCTCGGGGCTCTGCTGCACGGGAGCCCTGTGCAGCCTCGCAGGCAGGCGCCCCTGGGCACGCTGGAGCCTTGCTGCTGCTCACCCGGCTTTACAGAGCTGCGCTGCTCTGCCAGCCTGTGCTCCTCGGTCGAGTTGGAAAAGAGCAGCTGGGTGAAGCTGAAAGAAGCATCACTTAGTTTCAACATTTTTTTTCTACTTAGAGCTTTTCAGTCCAATTCTGACGTTATTATCTGATGGCAGATACACTGAGAGTAATCACAACAGTGGTCTAGTGAAAACTAGATACATGATGTGAATGAGGAATCAAGGAAACTCTTCAGTTTGAGACCAGGGTCCAGACTTGAATCGTCTCCCAGGAGAAGTTGTGGAATGAGCCACACGACAGCTTCATGGCTGCACAGCAGCAGGGCAGCGTGGGATGGGACAGGTGTTGCTGTACAGCGTGATACTTCTCACTGAATGCTGAGAACTTCAGTGGTGGGACGTTAGAGAGATGCACGTGGACATCTCACACACATGGTTGTTGTAAGGTCACTTGATGGGAACTCCCAAATCTGTATGAAGTAGAAAATGTAGACAGGCACTCTCTTCCTCGAGCCCTTTCTCTGCAAGAGAACTGGGAAGTTCAGCTAAGAATATTTGCTGAAAACCCCCAAAGTATCGTTGTAGGAGAATCCATTTTTTTTTGGGGGGGGGGGGACACTTTTATTTAGAGGAGGATTGAATTGAAAGGACTCGATAGAAAGGCAAAGCGAAACTTTTATGTGTGCTCACTGCTAGGCAGCAATTCTGCTGAATGGCATCCTTACGCCTAGTTTGGATTGAGTCTCTGACTAATCGGTACTGAGTCTTTTCATGTCCCCCCCAGCGCAGCTGCGTCCGAGCAGCCTCGTGGTGCCTGCACCTGGAAGCAGTGCCTGCCATCCTGCCGGCTCCGGAGCACTTCTTGCCCTCTGCAGACCTGCCCCCGGCCCTCTCCTCTGGAGCTCCTTTCCCAAGAGGTTGCAGACCTGCCCCTGTTCCTCTCCTCCTAAGCTCCTTTCCCCACAGGTTTTCATTTGCTCCAGGCATCCAACTTGGCAGCATCTCTGCTGAGGGAGGCATCTCAGGGGCGTTTGGTGGGGGGAGTTGCTATCAGGCCAGTTGAAACTGTTTGAGTGTTTACTGAGAGTCAGATGTCCGGCCAAGTAGGGAACGTGCTGCCTGGTTACTATTTTTAAGCTTTGTAATACTATGTGCAAATGGTATTTACTTATGTCCAGAGTAAAGTTCCATGTTGCAAGTTTGGGATTTGCAATACTCCGAGCGCTGCCTGTAATCTGGATTACCCTTTCTGTATCCATGTAAGCCCTTTTTTTTTCTGGGGGAACTTTTGTTATGTTTTATAACAAAAAGTTGTAATTTCACAACTCTACCTATCTTTTCCCTGTTGTTTGTGATGGTTAAGTTAAAATGCTTTAAGGGGATATTTGCTTAGAATGTCTTCCTGTCCCTTGTGATTCCTGTAGTTTCCCCTTTTATTTTTTAAACTGAGAAAAAATGAACGATGGATTACATCAGGCTCACAGGATTGTGTAAGAGAAGTGAATTTTCATTAAGTTGTTAGATTTGATCAGTGGTTACTTGACAGTCTCTCAGTGAAGTTTATTAGTTGCTAAGGGTTGGGTTTTGTTTTGTTTTGTTTTTTCTTATTATTAAAGACCAGAATGCAAAGGTGGGGGGTAATTCCTGTCTTTGGAGGAGGAAGGATTTACATGAGCAGATTTTTTTCAAGTATTAATACTGTCAAGAACTCTAGGACATAAGTACAATCAGAGAATGCTTTGAGGAAAGGGTAGGACAGAGGTGCTTACTTCTGATGATGAAAACATATCTATAGGAAATCAGCATGTGGCAGGTTTTAGAAAATAAAACATTTGTGGCACCTAAAGAAGAGAGCTTAAAAAAGGAATCTAAATTGTAAAATAAAGATATGAGGGTTTTTTTTTGTGTTTTTTTTCCTCTTTTGATCTAATAAAGTGTAATTTAGCATTGTGTCCACTGAATGTCTCCACTATCTTCTCTGTTATTGAGGTGTCTGTGCCTCAAGCATTTAGGCAAATAAGTCCTATCCTGACAATGAGGTGTATGTCCATATTCAATCTGTTAATCATTCAAACAAAGAAAATTCAAAGCACGCTACAAATCAGCTTCTTCCTGTCCCCTTCTATTCTTCAACATGTCCTGTTCAAACTCAGTTTAGTTGGTAGTGTTCTCGCTGATGTGTGCCATTTTCTGTCCTTCACAAAGTGAAAATAAATTGCTTAATTAAAGGTACTATAATCCAGTGACCAACACATGAGGACGATACAAGCCTGTGGTGACCTGCAGATCCTCAAGACATGGCCTGCCACCCTAATACCCTAAATTGAGTTCCTTGCCATCGCCATTCCTGTTCTTACATATATATTGAGATTACACAGCGCACAGTTATTGCACAGCTTTCAGGGGAGTGGAGTAAGTACCAGGGTTTGGGCTTTGTGAGTAGGGCACACAGGTCAGTGATTATAAAAACACACTGGGATTTTTTCCACCAGTAGTGAAGCAAGAGAGAGCTGGCCTGCTAATGGGGTTGGGAGTTGTTGGCTGGCCCTTGGGTTGGTAGGTGGACCCATGTGGTGGTTGAGATGCAGTGTTGGATGTGTTGACAGTGAGTGAGTAGCCGAGGTGTGTGGCAGATAGGTAGGAATACACTGGTCTTGACCTAGTTACTGAGTCCTGAAGATGCTGTCCTTGTTTGGGCCTTTCCCATCAGAGGCTGGGAGATGTGCAAGGGAAGGGAAGGCAGGGAAGCACCCACTTTTTTTTTTTTTTTTTTCCTACTGCTAATGTAAGTCTTAACCTTTATGTGAATATTTGCATTTAGTTCTGGAGGCCTGGGTTTAAGCCCCAGTTTTGGAGGTATGTTTTCCCTGCTCTGCATGGGTATTTTAGCTGGCAATTATAAAGGCGAGGCTTGAACCCACAAGCTGTTGCGTGGCCCCAGTCCTTCCTGGGCTTTTCCTAGAATAAAGTTCAACAGCCTCTAAGTGTTTTGTGGGTTGGAGAAATCTGTATTCAAATGTCTGTTTACTTTGGTTTCTTGGCTCCCAAAATACTCTTGCAAGATCTGTATTAAGAAAAAAAAAAGAACCCTAAATTTAAGTCCTTTTATTTTCTTTTTCTGGTCTTCCTGCAATAGGAAATCCGTCCCTTAAATAATCTATTCGTACTCACCTGTATGATACATTCGATTTGTGACACCTTGACTAGTTGCAGCATGGAGGGGGATGGAATTAGCAATCTTTTAATCCTGTTTTCTGGCTCGCTCTCTCCCTCCACTGCTTCCTTCCAGAAAGTGTCTGTCTCTTTTACACACCCATAATAGCCAAAAGTTGGAAACAGCACAAATAAAACTTGCTCTTCTGTGTATATTTTTAATGTCTGCAACTGGAAACACTATGGGGATTTTTTTGATGGGATTTGTTAGAGTCTGGTATTTACCAAACCATTGGGGAGGGAACATTGAAGTTAAAAGTTCAGGCAGCCACCTACCTTGATTAGGGTAAATACTGACGCAAATGACCACATTTTGGGGTTTGCTCCTGGGGTGCTAAGCTGTCCTTCTCAATGACCCGAATGAAGGTGGATTTACTAGCTGCAGCCTGGCCTGGCCAGCGTGCAGTTAGTGATCTGCTGAGCTGTGTGAGGTAGAATTGGGTGATACAGAGTTGAAACCCAGAGCTGGACGGTAAGGGTGGAAATTTCCCGTTGGGTGAACAACTGTTACAAAAGATGCTAGACCTTTTCAGGTTCTAAGTTCCATGAAAGCCTTTTACATGCTCCTTAAAGAGCAGTCTTTTATTTTTTTTTCTTTTTATCACTTGCATATCATATGGTTGTGTTGTTGTTCTTGTCCCCATTGATTAGTTTGCCTACATTATCTTTTGTGGTTGTGGCCATCTGTATTTCGATGCAAGGTTATGAAACCTCATTTTCTTATATAAATTTAAATCATGTTTTCTTGCCACACGCTAGGTGAGTCAGAGTGAAGCTCTTGCTCTTCATTAGTGTTCAGGAATGCTTTTCCGAAACATCTCCTTTTGACTTGCAGTATGAAGAAGAATGATTGTGTGTTCTCCACCCCTAGCCCCTGGTCCCCTTTTTGGAGTCATAGAAGGAAAGTTCTGTGAAACTTCCTTTTTTAGGCTTTTTTATACAGTAGCTGCCCTGGGGTAGCATTTGAGGAAATCTAGAGAAGTCCGACTGGTAACGTTGGATAAGGCAAAACTTCAGAACGGATTTCCATGTTGAAATGTAACGTCAGGAACAGCTTCAAAGCACTTCAGATGAGGAAATGGCATTTGACCTTCTTAAGCCTTTTAAGTGTTGGAGGGAGAAGCCTCCATGTATTTCAGCGTAGTTGGATGTAAAATGATAACGGACTTAGCTCAGAAATGGGCTGTGCACGACTCAGCAGAGAGTGCCTTGGCCTGATGGCCTAGACATGGGATGGGGTGTTGGTGGGAAATGCTTTGAGGTTCAGGGCTTTCTGCACTGCAGTTGGGCTTAGTGAAATGTTGGTGGAGGATCTGTAGCAGTTGCTGAGAAGCAAGGGGTGACAGGTTGGAGATAAGGGTAAGTTCCTGGGCAGAACTGCAGCCTGCAGAATTTAGGGCAGTGCAGTCTCAGCGGAAGAGGAGGCCAAATCCACCATTGTGTTGCAGTGAGTGCATCAAGAAGGAGTCTTGTAAAGACAGATGAATTGCAGAGTGCTTTAGTAGAGCACCATCTTGCCATAAAATCAGGGAAAGCGGGTTGTTGGTACTTACCCTGGTTGTTAAGGGTTCTGAATACCTGGGGTGAACCAAGCTGGGCACCTGCCTGTGTTCGGTGCTCTCTCATGGCAGAGTTCAGGCCTGTGCCAGGAAGACTCTTCTGAGGGTTTGTGGGAGGGGAATGCACGGATTTCACCACCACATGCAGCTTCTGCTGTCGTCTGTTGTTGGCCTTTGGGATGCTTATAAAAGGAAGTGTTGCCCACAGGGCTTCATCTTGCCCTACTAATGGCCACAACCCAAGTTTAAAGTTTGCCTTGACACCCTTGCTCCTTGTGAGGAGTAGCTCTATGTATTCCCAGCTTGGAGGCATGTTCTCTTCTTTGAGAAGCAAAATGTTTGCTGTGCCTGTGAAGCACCAGGTAGTTCTTTAAAGCACAGAGGCAGTTCCAAGACTTAAAACCAAAAATGTTCCTGGCTTCTCACAGTTGGTCCTTGGTGAGGAGGGATTGCTGTACTGGTTACAGTGGCTCCCTGGAAAGAATCATACTTTGAGGGATTTTCCTAGTATGAGACTGTCCCAGATAGGTTGAGTCGTTTAAGCAGCCTGTCCTGGAGATTTCCCTTATAATATGACTTAGCTATTTCCCTATCATCAGGGCTAGTGGGCAGTTACCTCTTCCTTCTCTGGGGTTTCAATTCTCTCTTTTTTTTTTTCTCTTTCATTTGGTTGGGATGTCATTCCCTTTATGACTCAAGGAAACTGGCTAAAATAGCCAGAGGCATAAAAAGTGAGCGAGTGGAGCAGCTTTTCCCCAAGGACCAGAAGGAAAAACTCTGTGTACAACATTTGGGGACATTAATTTTATCAAGAAGTAGAAAGAGGAGAGATGATCTGTTTCTTGAGCCCCTTTAAGCAGGGGATCTTTCAGCATAAGGACACCAGTTGTGATCAAAGAATAACATCTAACAGAACAGCGAAATAATCTCTTTGTTGAATTCACGTAGATGATTCACGCTCCCCAGTTCTGCCCAGAAAATGCAGTTTGGTGAGTGTATTAAAACACCAGCACCTCTTTGCCAGTGTGTTTGCTGGAGTGCTCTATTTTGTGAGCTGGGGTGGATCTTTATAGGGTCTGGAAGGCTGTTGCAGTGCGCTGTGCTGACCGTCCTGTTTTGCATCTGGTGTGAAAGGGAAACTCTGAACAACGGCAGCCGCACCCCGGGGTCCTCCTGCTTTCCCACTTCTCATCTGCATCGTGCAAGGCTGAAATAAAAGCTGCTTTTATTTTTAGCTTTGACTGTGGAAACTGTCCTCCCTTTGCCAGGTGTTCTGTGTCCCAAACCTGTACTTTCAGTGTCAGCGACAACCTAGCACGTGATGAACATGTTGTACCAGGGGGTGATGAATTTGTTGTACCAAATCCTGGTAATGAAAACAGAGCTTTTTCATTTGTTGGAATAAAGACCTTTTTTAGTGTGGTTTCCTAAAGAAGGAAGGCTTATGGGATTGAGTGCTGTTCCATCTGCTTTTCAGTTCACCCATAATAACTTTTGAACAGTTTCATCCAGATTGGACAGTGAATTAAAGTCTTGAAGAGAACTGATTTCCTGCAAGTGGAGGAAACAAGAAAACTGTTGGCTGGCCGGAGAAGAGAGACAAAAATAGGTGTCCCTGCTGCGTCCAGCCTAGGCTTAACAGTAATCTGTTCTTAGGCTTTTGCTCGCCAAGTTGCCAGTGTGTGCCGGCTGCCTAGTTATTACGATAGACTCAGAGCTTTCCAGAGCATGTTACTGTTTTTAGGCTTTTCTTAGGTAGAAGTTAAGGAGTCAGATGAAGGAAGTGAGGGCATAGGGGATAATATTGCAAGGGAATTGGAGATGTTACAGAAAGGGTGAAAGCAATGGGAGCTGAGCTAGATGGATCTTGCAGTAGTTTTACAGTGGATGGAAAAACTCACTTTTTAGACTCCTCACAGTCCTTCAAGTTTGTTCATCTCTAAATTTTAATAAATTTGTCTGTCTTGTCAAGGATGGACCTGGAAGTGTCTATCTAGTTGTGAAGCAGTCAAAGTATAAAGTGTTTACACTCTGATCCAAGAAATGCAACACCTAAGCGGAGCTGGGCAGCTGTTTTGTCAAGAGTTTTATTCACCCAAAATGCTGTTTAGAACTAGATGAAACAGTATTTGAATTTGAATGGAATTAAGTCAATAGTCCCAACCAAAACAAAAATGGAGAAAAAAAAAATCTGGAAAACTGTATTCCCAAACCAAAATATTTTATTTTTCCATGCTCGAGTCACAATGTAAATGAGGCTTTTTTGGACAAAATCAGGATGGAAAATGTAGAGGAGGTGACTCCTGTAATGTAGTAATGGGGCTGCATTTGTGTGCAGTGTAGGAGGTCAGCGTTCCCAATGCATTTTGCAAGAATTTGGATTTGTACAAGGAAATTCATAATTTAATCACCATTTGCAAAACTTCTTCCAGTCTCTTGCATTGGGCAGGAATGGGGCTGAGTTTTCCAGGCATTAACTCACTTTCCCATATTCACGGTTGGCAAAATATTTGCACAAGGTCTGAAAGCAACACATCTTTGGTAGGAAGAGGAAGGAAACGCTGCCTGGAATTGCTCATTGTCCGCTGCCCTGTTTTCGATTGGTTTCTTTTGTGCTGGACAGGAGCTGGAGCTCCGGAGCGTGAGCTGTTGCTCCGGAGCACACTTGCCGGCATGAGTCAGTGACAACCTCTTGCTGTTATTGCAAAGAGCAACATGGACGTTGCCCTTGCATGCTTTTTTTCACAGGCTTTGTCTTTTCGCTCCCAACACTTTTGCCAAGGAATGTGCAGAGCTTCTGAGTCAGCAACCAGCTGCCTCGAGACTAAACATGCAGGATGCTGCAGGCGGCATCCTCCGTGCCGGCCCTTGCTTTGCCTCCTATCATTTCCATGATCTCTGATGTGTCGCTCGCCAGTTCCAAGAGCTTTGGGTGTTTTCGTCAGGAATGCAGGCTTTTGGGAAGCGACTGATTACAGCGACTGAAGTTTCTGTGGAGAAGCAGCAGCTCTGTTTGACCCGTGGGCATAACTGACTTAACGGCCTTTTACAAAAGGGGATGTCGGCAAAACTTGAGGATTAATCCGGCACTCCAGTTGAGCTGTGTAAAATGCCCTGCCTTGCAAAATGAGGCCTTTTGCAAGCTGGTCACCTGGCTAGGCAAATCCTGAATGCAAAGCATTAAATTCCTAGAGGGAAAATAGATTGTGGTTTACTTTGAGGAGCTGCCCTCGCACTGAGAGACTCGCTGCTCTGTCCTGTCTGGTGGGAGAGTAGAACAGAAGCAAGAGCAGAAGATGGGTCCTGTGTTGTCCTTGCACCTGGGTAAATTAGTAATGGACTGTAGACTATCAGACTTCATAGTAGTCTCACTGAATTTGTATCATGAGGTTTTCGTTACTTACTCTTAGGAAACATTTTGTCAGTTGTTTTAAGAGCTGGTGCAAAGCGAGTGTTTCCGTGGTAGAGTGTGAGTGATGGGGAGACAACTCAAATCCTGTTCAGCCTGCAGCGCTGTGCTGGTTACGGAGGCACAGGGAGGTAGACTTTGCATCTTTTATTGCATCTCTGTCACACAGATGCACCCTTCACCGTAAGTGATTTGCATGTGTTGTGTATAACATTGCTCTTGAGAATGGACATGGGGTCGCAGGCTAAGAGCACAGTGTCTTCGACCCCTGGAGATGCGCAGTGCTTGCTCAGAGGTGAAGCCTGCAGCACGTTTCCAGCTCTACAGCAGGGAAATTTATATTAAAAATAAGGGAAGTAGTTAGTTCTACAGAGCTTAGTGAGTAGCACTGGTATGGACATGACACCACTCTCATGAATACGGCTTCATTTGTTTTATGTTCTCTAGGCAGTTGTCCTCATAAGATCAGAATTATGTTCTCCTTTATAGCCCATTGTTATACTCTGACTTCCATAGGAGATATTTTTATTTTTAATAATAAACATACAGTTTGACACTGTTTGTAAGGATATTGAAGACTCTTTTGCTGTTTTAAAGTATGACGAATAAATATCATGTTAGAGTGGAATGCAGGAGTGCCCAAACAAACTGCTGCCGAGCTGACATAGCAGAGGGGAAGAGACATGAGCTGTAATGTTTGACTTGGCTTCCTGTCTGCTGGAAGCCGGAAAAGAGCTGGTGAGAATCTAAAAGGTTTTATCCAAGTCCACATATCCACATATTTACTTTTTTACCTTAATACCCTTTGCAAAAAAACAAAAAAAAAAAACCACAAACAAACAAACAAACAAAAAAAAAAAACCAAAAAGGAAACTCAAAAAACACCGCAGAAGAAGTGTTAAGTGTTCAGTTCTCTCATTTCCCACTTGCTCAGTTCGCTAGGTTCAGCATCTGTACCATGGAACTAGAGGAAATAGCAAGAGAATTCCGTGGGAGCAGCACATCAGCCAGATTTCACTGCCTTGCTGCTTATTAAGATAGAAATATGAATATAGAGTCTAGGCAAGACAAAAGTTTATACTGCTTGAGGCAACACATATCTCCCAGACGATTTTCAGTCTTGAAGCATTCAGTCTTAAGCATTTTTTTTTGCTGTTAGAAGATGTAACTTCTTGCCAGGAGTGCAGGAGCCATTACTCATTGCTTTCATTGAGCTACTGTGCAAAGGCAGTCTTTGAAGGACTCAGAAATATCGAGCTGTGATATGCCATCTTCTTTCCTCTTCTCTATTTATGAGAAGATACATGTCCTTTCTGAATGAACCCTGACTTATTTCATTTGTGGGATACTAGCTCATAAGAACTTTGTGGTAGCAACGATTTTAAGACCGACACCTTGCCACTGCAGTGCTGTTAGTTATCACAGCGATTGCAGTCTGTCATCACAGTAGGTGTTATATTGATAATGGTATGCATACCTTTTGTTTTAAAAGCTCCTCCTGTTTCCAAACATCATGCAACATCAACCAGTTTACTTGAAACGTCTCCGCTCCTTGTGTGAAACAAAAATTTTGAAAAAAACCTTTCTAGAGGGTGAGACAGAAGTGTTCTGTTATGGGGGTGAGATGCTCCACTGTCTGAAGCACAGCTCAGTTAGCTCTGGAATGTCATTGCAGTTGGACGGGAATCCTGGGTGTTTTGTTTAGCTGGCTCATTTAGGACCAATGCCTTATTAATTCCTGAGAGTTTGCACTTTCGGTTCAGTAGGCACAGCCGTAAGTTTGGAAAGTAAAACAAAGATCAAGCTCCATTGTGTTTTGTCCTTTTTATTTTGTAGGTTAATAATGCTTTTAAGCCAGAGGTGAGAGCGGCTCAGCGGTGCAATATCAGGAAGTCTGGCAGACTGGAAGAGAACAGCTGCCCGCCAGGGTAGCTGCCGAGCGTGAAGCATGGAAGAAACCAAGAACGAGAAGGTGAACCAGGCTCACGTTCTCTTCGACAGATTTGTCCAGGCTTCAACCTGCAAGGGGACTCTCAAGGCTTTCCAAGAGCTCTGTGATTACCTAGAACTCAAACCCAAGGACTATCGTTCTTTCTATCACAAACTCAAGTCCAAACTCAATTACTGGAAAGCCAAAGCCTTGTGGGCCAAATTGGACAAGAGGGGCAGCCATAAAGACTACAAGAAGGGGAAAGCATGCGCCAACACAAAGGTAAGGAGAGCGATCCTCTGTAAAGGTTTGTTATGGGAGTCAAGACAACTCTTTTATCCAACTTATCTCTGAAATATATAAGAAAAAGGTGGAATGTAGGAAGATGTTCTTATACTATCAATGTAAGACCAGGAAGATGACGGAAAGCTTTCACCTCTAGTGTTTATGGTATGGCCATAATTTGTTAGCATTTAACTCTCAATCAGCATCTCTGTTTTTTAACCAAAATTCATGGGTAAAAATAAATTTTAATCCTTGAGAATGACTAGAAACCTATAATTTCTTCAGAGAATCAGATTGCAGTTTCTCTTTTCTGTGGTTTTGTGGTATTAATACTATGGTGAGGTTGAATTAGAAAATCTTCATTTGCAAACTTTTAATCTTTGTAGGCATATTTTACCTCTCTTTTTCTTATTTATCTAATATATGGGAAAAAAATCTGCTTTTGGAGTTTACATACAAAACATTTTATTGAAATTTCTAAAATACATCAATTTCACTTTGGAAATGTTCATGACTCTCTGAAGAGAAGTAAAACTTTCCTACAAATATGACAAAATACTAAATTTAACACTTAAAAATAATAACTTTTATTTTGTATTCAGAGAAAGTAAAGGAAAAAGCAAAGATGCTGTGGAAAGTCTTATCAATCATTCTAAAAAGTTGATATGTGTTATATTTAGAGTAAGGAATTGTTGCTTTTGCTTGGAAAAAAATGATTTCATTGCTGGGGACTGGTACTTACCTGCTGCACCTTTATGGACAGTATCGTGTGAGCTTTATTATTTTGTTGTTACTGAAAGGAGATTCTTTGTATCATTCATGAAAATACGCATGTGATAAGTTACGCTAACAAGCAATCATACACTTTTCCTTTTTTAAAAATAGAGATAGGAATATGAGGAAATTAGGACAGAATTATTTCTTCCTTTATTGAGGACAATGGCTGCTTTTCTTTCTGTTGTGTATTCACCTTTCTGGGGAAGGAAATATCTTGATTAACTCCTCAAGCAGAGAGCTGAGGGAGAAATATATTCCATTTAGGTTATTGTCAGTCATCTCAAGATGCATAGAGTGAAGTTAAATTCTCAGCTGGTTGTTAGAAAGGCATATTAGTTTCTTCGGTGTTTATTCTAATTCCCTTTCCATTTACCATTTTCTTATGGATGATTGCATTTATAATTATTATAATGATATAGCAAAGAATTTCTAATGTCCCAGGTCCAAGTCTTTCATCAAGAAGCTTACAAGAGACAGATGATGCGGCAGGTGAATATAGGTTAAGGTGGAAAGCAGTGAAGTAAGTAGCCAGTGTCGGCCACTGTAGCTTCAACACTGCAGCAGACCAACCTGTGTGAAGGGTTAATCTTTTTCAGGCACCTTGACAAGGGAAGATGAGTATACTCTATACTGACTTTTCTTTATATTTAAAACTTCTAAGGTTACTATAGATGTGATGAGAAAAAAAATGAAATTAATTTTCTGAAAGCTTACTGCATTAATTGGAGTCAGGAGTCACTGCTCTCTTTTGAATGAAACGTTGGATGGAAGTGAAGCTTCTGTTATCTCGGTCCTGTCTTATCTTCGGTTATTTTGGAGATGAAATAGGAATGAGATAAACAGAGAACATCTAAACATCACTTGGTCATGAGTCGCCCCCCGTTAGTAATGAGGGGGAGACCTTGGAAGCAGCTGGCAGAGCTGTGGAGCACGATGTCCGGAGCGGGGGGCATGGTGTGAACGTGCCGAGGTGATGGCCTCCAGCCGGAGCGGGGGCTCCTGCCCTAATGCCCCCCTCCCGTGTGTGCACCAGGGAAAAGAAAGGCACGGGAAGAAAAGGGAGGCTGGCCCTGGTAACTTGCCGGTGTTTCTACGATGCATTTGGAGAGGTGCTGTATAAAGTCACAGTAATAAGGGTAGAAGAGGAACAAATTCGAGATGGCAAAAGAAATGCCAGAACACATAGGACTAGGGTTTGGGACCCATGTAATTCTGAGATGAAAGGAAGTGAAATTTAAATAAACATTTTCTTTGTGTTAGTACGTGTTAATGAACATACCTGTGATTATAAATCATTTTTATATGATTTTAAATGTAAACTTTGTTGATTTGTCTTTTTTATGTAAAGAAATGATACCTATATGTGTTCTTTTTAGGAACATACTTAGTAGTAGCATCTCCTACTAAATACTTTTATGTAATTGCTGAGAAATAATCCCTGAGAAATAATAACTATTCACAGTAGAGACCGTTTGAGCACTGCGTCGTATCTGATTTGATATTTATCACATGGTTTTATCTTCCTAATTTTAATGACATTTGCAGATGATTATTTAAAAATAAAAAAGAAAGTGGGAATATGAAGACGATAGAACATAAAGATTAAGATTTTACTCATATTACCAGAGATCTCTCTCATTACTGTAATAAGGTCAGCTTTTAAATGTTTGAACATATATCAATTTTCAAGAAATTTCCGTATACCCAAAGCGATACAGAACAGAGGCAAACTGTTAGGGTGACAGAGCCCTGGCACAGGCTGCCCAGGGAGGCTGTGGAGTCTCCTTCTCTGGAGATCTTCCAGACCCACCTGGATGCTGCCCTGTGCCCCGTGCTCTGGGTGTCCCTGCTGGAGCAGGGGGTTGGACTAGATGATCTCTAGAGGTCCCTTCCAACCTCAACCATTCTGTGATCCTGTGAAATATTAATTATTTTTCCCGTGACAGTAAAGAGGTGCTGTCATCCTCTGGAGCTCAGCTCTTGTAGGGATTAAGTGCCAAGAGCAGAGTTTTGCCCATAGTGCGTTACGTAGCCAGTGCCCAAGTTAACCAGAGCTCAGATAGATGAGCCATGAAAGCAAGAGTTGCTTGTGATGGTTTATTCAGATATAAATAGTTACAGATTGTTTTATACTATGTCCTGTATGCATTCAGCTATGTTCCTCAAAGGGGAACAGGCAGATAATTCTCCTATTCTCTTTTCTTCTTTGTCTATAGAAGCAATGCAGCATTTCAGTTTGCATTTGATGTTACTTTGCCATTGCCACATTGATATTGAAAACTTAATAAAACGTGTCAAAAACAATTCAGCAACAAGTGTTTCTGAGAGGTTGCCCTAGTGCACAGGGTTGCAGCAGGAGATTTGAGTCACTGTGGGGAGAAGAACAAGTAACAGCAGTAACTGTATTTACTTGACCATAATTAACACCTTATATATATATTTACTGCCTCGAAGGGTGTTGGAATTACTATTTTATGGAGATGTGAAACTGGAAAAGCATTAGAAGGGAAAGGGAGACAGAATCTTGTTTGTTTTTTGTAGTTATTTGTTTGTTTGTTTTCTTCTTTTAATTGTGCTTAATATTTCCTGTGTTTTACAACAATACAGTTTAATAATTCTGTGGAGGTAAAACATGACAAGCATGGCCATGAGTTACTTCATATGGGTATCATGTATTTTCCATGCAGAATGTTTATAGAGTTGTCTAGAATGTCTAGATGCTGATAATCACATCCTCATATGTGTAAAAAAAGCCTTATAAAAAGATAAGCTTTTAAATTTCTGTCATAAAATTGTTGGTAATTAATTTACAATTTGTTTCTGTGGATCTGCATTTGAAAAGTCTGGATTTCATGTCATTCCTTTGTTCTTGTGTGCTCCATTGTGACTACTTTACACAGGAAAGGATTCGAAATGATGTTAAGGTGGACTTGTTGCTTGTTGCATCTAGTTTCTTTGAAGGCTGCAGTTCTCAGATAGGCAAAATTACTACCAAGATTAAACATGAGGCTAATTTTCTTGTCAGGTTAAGACAAAGAAAGACTAACTGGAGTCAGGCTGATCCACAAAGGAAACAATAATGAGTTGGAGGAATATTTTAGATCCTAGTCTGTTACAACTTCTAGCAATTTGCAGACTGGACAATATTTTATTTTTATTCAGGTTAAAAGCCTCTTTAGAAATTGAATTGCAAATAGCTGTGATCTTAGGCTTGTCTTTTTTTCTGTGTGCCTTCAGATTCCCAGAACTACTGGATAAATAGCGTTATCCTTCACTTCCCCTTCCTCTAGGCTTGGATCTCTGCCTCACGCTTATGTGACTTTTTATCTTATTTTATATTTGCATGCCAGTTGTACCTCTTCATTACTATGACCTGAACTGTTTTATTTCCAACTTTATCTTTCTGACTTTATTCTTGCGGTTACATATAATTTGCAAAATACATGCCCAGTGAATAGCTAGCTAAAATGTGGTGAGCTGTAAAAATGGACATATGGAGACTGTGGAAGAATAAAAATCTCAAGTGGCTGTGTTGTCCAACTCAATTTCTCAAGTGGCTTTGTTGCCCAGCTCTACAGCTACGTAAATATCTGAAAAACATTCACGTGGCAGCATCAGCCATCACTGCAGCAAGGTGTTTGTTGTGTGGGACTGGTTTATACTCGGTAGAAATGGAAGGGCACAATGATAGGGCAAAATGGCCACGTGCCAGCTCGGTGGGCCGCAGTTGCTCTGAGAAAGCAGTGTCAATAGATTGTTTTCTTGCATTTTTAGTCTTAAAAACAATTATCTTGATTTTAATGAAGAGATTAAAAATCTCTTTGGTTTCTCTGAAGAAATTACTAGCATTAGAGATGCAGGTGTTCTTACATTCTCTGGTTATTTCTTGGCCTCCAATAGTGCTTGTGAGTAGAGTGGAGAAAGACATGGCAAGCTGAAATATCGTTTGAGAAAAGTGAGCTCAGAAAAAAAATGTCTCTTAATTAAAAAATAGTGTAGTCAGTTGCACACAATTTATATTTACATTGTATTTAATCTTCTGACTAAACTTCTACATTTAATCTTTGACTTGGCCATTATCTGTGCTACTGAGAATGATGATGTTCATAAAACCAATTGTTACTGTGCTCCTTGTTGATCATGAAGAGTTTTTAGGGTTTAGTGTTGCTCAAAATTTTCTCTAGGAAGGGCAGCTTAGGTTTTGGAAAATGAGAGAAGAAAGTTAGATCCACCTGCTTTAATAACAGAAACACATGGATGGGATTGGGGAGGAGGAGGCCGCCTTGAGCCCTCAGAATCACTGATGCTCTCCAAGTGCTTATATATATAGTCTATATAATTTATGGACTGTATCTTGGCAGCTCTTCTTAAAATGAAGGTTGAAAACAGGAAGGTGACTGGCTGCTTCTCCAGGCCTTCCCTGCTGTGTGATACACTTTAATTTCAGATTTCAGTTACTGTTTCCACGTATCAGTGGCAAAGTGTGGCGGGTTATAATGGAAATACGGATCTGGAATTTCAGTTTACGTTGCAAACAAAGAACTCTTACTCCTAAGAGCTGTGGGATGCTTTGGATCTGCGTTAAGAATCATATTTTTCTCCTAAGAGTGTAAAGTTACTCCATACTCGTTTTTTCAGTGTCTGATAATTGGGGCTGGACCCTGTGGCCTTCGTACAGCCATCGACCTGTCATTCCTCGGAGCGAAGGTGGTGGTCATAGAAAAGAGGGATGCCTTTTCCCGCAACAACGTCCTGCATTTGTGGCCGTTCACCATTCACGACTTGCGGGGCCTTGGCGCCAAGAAGTTCTACGGCAAATTCTGTGCGGGATCCATAGACCATATCAGTAAGTGCACACCTCTAGCCCACAGCAGCACTTGTGCTCCCAGGGAAGGCGGGAGCTGCAGGGGCTGCTCCTTGAAATTCAGCCCGCACCAGGCACTGCTGTGACCTCCATTTGCTGCACTTGGCTCCTGTACCTGTGCATAGCACAGCATGCCCTAGATATGGGAGAAATGCATCATGCCCTGGGATTAACAGACATGCAGCATATACCATTGACCTCTCATTTTTTACACCTAATATTTTCAGGGGCTTATCTTTTTCTTACATGGAAAAATGCATTTAAGGTTCAAAACCTTTTTTTTCCAGTGGATAATATTCCTATTTTTGGTGTTACATCCTTGCAGCTGCCACATTATTCTGGTTTTCCTGAACATTATAAGCATGTTGTAAAAAAAAAAAATTGCTAAATTTTTTTAACATTCTTTTGAATGATGATCTGAAAAACAGGGGTACAGTTTTGGTATTGTTCACTGTTAATATCTGTATTTTTGAAAGAGTGCTGAAGATGTTTTCAGGAAAATTGCCAGCCTCTGAATGGGCTTTGATTGGATTAGAGGTTTACATGCTGAAAATGAGGGTAATTTTGGTAATTCTTAAATTCTGATAATCCGGTTTAAAACCAAATGACTGATTCAGTTATATAGATGTTTTTTTTTCCCCAATTTTTCTTTCTTCCGTAATTTACTGTGGATGTCACAACCAGATTGTTTTGCCCACTAATCTGTGTTGACCATTTGAAGTAAATGGGGAAAATAAAGTGACAGAAATACGAAAGATAAAATATAGCCTCTTGTCCAAGGCAAAAACTCCTCTTTTTTTTTGGGCGGGGGGGGGCAAGTGAAGGGTACAGCTGAAGGATCTTTGGAATTTTAGACTTACAGATCACTCCCTTTCTCCCAAATTCTCATTATTTTTATTCTTCCAATGCATTTCAAATGCCATCTTCTTTTGTATTTCAGCAGAGCTAATTTTCAGTATCCTTGTTTTTTCATTTCAGTATCTGCAATATCACAGTAGGATGTCTTCCTGCAGATCATTAGTGCTTTCACATTTTCAGTTCTGTCCCCACTGCTTACACTTACGTTAGAGGAGAGACATGATGAGAATCTTACTACACTGTCACTAACCTAGAAGTCTTAGGGTAAAGGTACATCTCAATAGTACAACTTGATTGAACAAATAGCACGTTGCTACCTTTGATGAAAGTACAGTCTTGTGCTCTAATTGTTTCCCTTGTTCCTGATTTGGGGACTGAAACATTAAAAAAAAAAAATTACTTTCTTTGGGAAGAGTTCGAGTTTTTTTTGCATACTGTGATGATACACACCAGTGTTGCCTCAGTGAAAGTGTTAGGAAACACAGAGGAAAGAAGAAAAAAAAGCAACTGGTCCTTAAATCAATTTATCAGTAATGTTCAACTATACAGAGACGTGTATGTTTGTGCCCTTTCCTTTTTTTCTACCTTTCTTTATCATCTGCTTTCTTGTAGGTATCCGTCAGCTCCAGCTTATCCTTTTGAAGGTTGCCTTGATCTTGGGAATTGAGATCCATGTCAATGTGGAATTTCAGGGGCTTGTTTACCCTCCTGAGGATCAGGAGAATGAAAGCAAGTAGAATTGAAATGGGTAGTTGAGAAAGGGGAGGTTGTGGTAGGATACCCAGACTACAGCTCTTCAATCCTGCTTATAACACTGACGTCTTTTCCTCACACTCCGTTAATGAGAGTAACTGTTAATTCACTTTTGCTGTCATTTATAGTTGGTTTTATTCTTTCTAGTGAAGAATCCAAATTTGAAATTTGTTGCTATATAAAACAAAAAACACCTGAGGTGCTAAGTAGAAATAATACAAGACACAATCAGTCATACTCACTTCTAAAATATTTGTTTATTACACTTAGAAGAGAACTTTTTGCTGCCCGCTGCTTGATATGTGTTCACTAAGGATGTTTATATCAATTGCCTACGTATTTTTCATAAATTTTGTTGACAGACTTTTACTGAGCAAACAAGTCATGTGCCAGCTCAGTCTTTGACTTAGCATATATGTTGTTAGACAAATCAATTTTGCTGTTACAAAAGTTTAAGCTTGCAGTGGTCATTGTTACACTTGTTGTAGCTTTGTGAAATCTTTTTGAAAAGTATAAAAAGCTCTACAGGGTTGTAGTCATCCTTAAAGATACTAATCAGAATATATTTTGGGGGGCTGTCACAGCCTGACATAGTGCATTCTGTAATTCACTTGGAAAGAGAGTGTCTGTGCAGGTCAGCAATAGCCAGGTCAACAGGGTGGCCATCCTGCACTGTCTCTTCATCGACCACGTGACAAATAGCTTATGGATAGTACAAAGTGTTTTTATATAGGTTTTATATATTTCTTGTATTAGATGCACTGCTTATGTTATCATTAACCTTAAGTTTATCCACAGGGATAGGTTGGCGTGCATTGGTCCACCCCAAAACACATCCAGTATCTGAGTATGAGTTTGAAGTAATCATTGGAGGGGATGGCAGGAGAAACACCTTGGAAGGTAATGGCTTTTGGTAGATCCCTATTGTAAAAAAATCTGTATTTATTCACTTTGAATAGAGCTTATTCTTAAATTGGGGTAGGTATAATAAGAAATGACCCTCAATGTCCAAACCAAAAGCCCTTAAAGACATTTGACTGGTGCTAGGGAAATTAAAAAGACTGCAGAAATCTGGCTGTATCATGGACAGTATATGAGTTGTTTGATTTTTTTTCTTTTTTTTTGATTAAGAAATGTTACAGTTCTTGCTGATGGGAATTAAAGCTGAAGTGTTGTATACTCTTTTGGTATAGTAGAGGATTCTAAAAGTTTTGGGTGCAATTTACAGTCTTCAATAGAAAAGAGAGGGGAGCTTTTCCCCTAATCATTTTATTTTCCTGATGAAGCAGTTTTTCAAGAGGCATTTTTGATGTTTTCTCTGTGGAGGAGTTTGTAGTACGTCAGATCCATCCTCTGCTTTATTTTATAAAGACACCTATCTATGGCGTGTTGTGTCTCTGAAATTATGCTCTTTTTGTCCACCTTATTAATCTTTCCCATAGGGTTTCGCCGAAAAGAGTTCCGTGGCAAACTAGCAATTGCTATCACAGCAAACTTCATAAATCGCAACACCACAGCTGAAGCCAAAGTAGAAGAGATCAGCGGTGTGGCCTTCATATTCAATCAGAAGTTCTTCCAGGATCTGCGAGAAGCCACAGGTTGGTCAGCAGTAGACAGATTTCCAGTGAAAACTATTTGTCTTTATTAATATAACCTTTCTGTAAATCTGATATCACATGTTAAATCTCTGTCTTCCAAGTTTAAGTTCTTTTATAGCTTTCTTATACAGCTGTATAAAGCAGATATGTGTCATTGTTGTACAAAAATGGAGAACTGATTTCCCTGAAGGTTTTCAAGAAAGCTGAGCCCTTCCTAAGAAAAATCTGAATCCTGAGTTCAGCTTTCTGAACACCACATCTGATTGCAAACTTTAGAGTGATGATAAATACATATTTTAAAATGAGGTAAGATACACTGTTGTGGATTTGTTGAAGATGCGTTTTTTTAAACTCACCAAAAACATGTGAGGAAGCTGCTTGGCATTCTCGTAAAGGCTTTCTAACCATGTAGTTTCAATTTACTTTCTGCTGATACAGCTAATGTCTTGCGCAAAATATGTAAATCTTTTCCTTGTTTACCATGTCTTTTATTCTCTCACAAGGTATTGACTTAGAGAACATTGTCTACTACAAAGATGACACCCACTACTTCGTTATGACAGCCAAAAAGCAGAGCTTACTGGACAAAGGAGTGATACGGCATGTGAGTGTTAACTTTTTCTATATTCTCTCAAAATTTTGGCAGAATTTGTTTTTGGCATGCTGAAAGAAGGGAATAAACTATTGCTTCATACCATACATTTTTATACAGACATATTTTAAAACACAGATATGTGTGATTAACGCCCTTCTGAACTATTTTGATCCATCAGAAAAGTGTTCTAAAATCTACCATGTCCAAATTTGTATTTCTGTGTAGATTTGGGAGTTTTATTCATGTTGAGATAAATTTTACTTTCAGAATCTTAGACTACTTTGTTGAGTCTCCCTCATTTTCTGGAAATGTAAAAGCAGGGAGTGAAGGAAATCTTGGGAATATGTCCATACCTTATTCTGACAGAAATTGATGTAAAACTAGTTTGATCACAAAGGGATAAGTTAGGATTTCCACATTTTCTTGGAAAATAAAATAAAAAAAAATGTTTCTTTGCCCTCTCACTTTCAGAAATGCTAATAAGACTGATGGTTGTTTGCAACAGAAGATTTACAAATTTCCTTTTGGAAGCTTAGACATGGATATAAATTAAAGAATGTAGAGGGCAAACCTGTATCTGTGGACTCACAGAAATGTCAGTAGCAACAGTTCTATGTATCAGTCTTAAAATACCCTTGTGAATATGGCTGTTTCACGTCTAGTGGTCTCTCTCCGACAGGATTATGCTGACACAGAGTTATTGCTCTCACGGGAGAATGTGGACCAGGAGGCCTTGCTAAACTACGCCAGAGAAGCAGCTGACTTCTCCACTAATCAGCAGCTGCCCTCACTGGACTTTGCCATCAACCACTATGGGCAGCCAGACGTTGCTATGTTTGACTTCACGTGTATGTACGCGTCAGAGAATGCAGCACTGGTGCGGGAGCAGAATGGCCACCAGTTACTTGTGGCATTGGTTGGGGACAGTCTCTTAGAGGTTTGTGTTTTAAGCTCGTAATATGTAAACAATGAATTGAAGAACAAGCTCAAGCCATTGCACCCATCGCTGAAATATCTACTTCTTTCCCTCTGGCCTATAAAATAGTTATTATGAGGAAAGCTGCTGTTTATTGTATAGTAATGTGGGAGGTTTGAAGAAAGGGTAGCAGTGTTGGGAAAAAAGAATATTTAACACTAAAGAAAACGTGCCAGAGAGTTTCTGAAGTTATGTCTGCTACATCTGTTCCTTATTGGGACAGTAAGGCTCTCTATGGAACCTATTGTAATTCTGTTAATTATTAGCATTTTGTAATTTGTTAAAAAGTATGATCTTGAAAAGAAGCTGTTGAGACACTGCAGGCTGTTAACTGTTGTTGAAAATAGGGTAATGTTGACTTTGGGGGAGCTCATGACCAAATCACCATACATATAGCCCAGTGGGAGTAGGGCTTTAAACTAATTACTGAGCTATCGTTTCCCAGCAGATTACCGTCTGAATATATTCTTGATATTGATTTAAAATTCTCCTTTACCAACTGACACTTCTCTTTTCTCTACATTTTTTTCTGTAACATGTAATATTAGCCTTTCTGGCCAATGGGAACTGGAATAGCCAGAGGATTTCTGGCTGCAATGGACTCTGCTTGGATGGTACGAAGTTGGTCGCTCGGAGCTAGTCCTTTGGAAGTTCTTGCAGAGAGGTAATATAGAAAATGAGTACAGCTTCTAATCTAAATTCTCCAAGCTGCCATCGTTAATCTCAGTTACTTCTAGTACAAACATACAGACAAAACGTAAGATAGAGATTCTTACTAATGTTTTTAGAGGATGCTTATGTGTGTAGTTTCATTAAAGGAAAATCTCCCAATAACCTGATAAACTGAAGTGTCTTTAGAGAGGAATAAGGGATGTTGCAACTGGTCTCCGTCTGCCACAGCCTTACGGTAGTGAACTAAATGAAGGTGTAGGTGCCTTCAAAGTATCAGACACAAACTTTCCATACTGTCTATCTTTTCTTAATGCAACTGTGATCATTTTTTATTTCATGTGCTCCTTCCAAATTCATCATTTTGTTTCCTATAAACCAAACAATATCTTGGGCTTTTGGTCTTTTTCATTGTATTATCCTTTTCTTGACATTTTTGTTATCTTTGGTTGAGAGTTGTTTTGGTAGCTCAGGGTGGTCTCTTGTGGATTGGGACTCAAGTTAGAAAAAGATGGTGTAAATAAAATCAACCTTTAACTGAACCTCTTACAAAAACAACTGCTGCTTTTGACTGTCATGAACCATAGTTTAAAAAAATTTTTAAATGTCACAGTGCATACTTAAAATATTGATAAGAGTTGCAGTTGGCTTTGTACACTTGCCTGAAATTAGTTAGCTTATAAAATATTTTGTGATGGACTATGTTTAAAAAATCTTATTAATAGAGTTTTTGTGACTTCAAGATAAGCATCAGAAAGTTATTTATATTTTTTAATATAAAGATTTTTTTTATTTTAAAAATCACTGATTTAATAAAAGATCATAAAGCCAGGTGAATAAAAGTTCGACATCTAAGTGATTCAGTAGGTGAATCTGCAAAACCTGATAAAGGGAATACAGTCTAATTGAATTGATTCAGTTCACATTACTGGGGAACTGAATATTTCACCTTGTCATGTGTATTTCAGGCGGTTTGTATGCGTGCTATTTTTGTGCTGAGGGACTCTCAACAGGCTTATTAGAGAGTACTGTAGTCTTCAACTTAAACCAGAATTTATTCACATTTTTGAAAAAGTTACCTTTTAGTCTCTTTTATTTACAGTTACCTTTTAGCTTCCTGTATGTCAATAGTACTGCTGTGCCACATGTATATTAGTAATTATGTTTTCATTTTTAAATAACTCCTAATATAAAAGTTCGCTTCTTGTTTTCTAATTTGAGAACTACTCTTGTGTAATTTAAAGGCAAAAATCACGGAATCATGTAGATTGGAAGGCACCCCTCAAATATAGAACTTATTTGCTCCTTAGCTCCCAGAAGTCTATTCAGTACAGTGTTTTACATGATTGTGGTGGTCAGAAGATTACTCCATTGTTTCCTTTTTCTCTATCAGATAGATCCACTTTCACAAAGGCTTGTGGTAATGTTTTTATCATGACTGATGTAATGTTGGAATTCTCATTACTCATGTAAAAGTCTAGTTAATTTTGAAAACTGTAATCTTTTGGCATAAATTTTATTTTATGTTAGTTGTTTCCACAGTTCCTCTCGCTGTCAGAGTGAGAAGTTAAACAGGGACAAAATAATAGATTTATTTTGATCATATCATTATCATTTATATTTCATTATGAATGTCTCTAAAAAGTTTCAACTGTTGGTATAACTTGGCCATTTTATCTAGTTTTAGGTTATACTGTCTGTCTGTGGACTGTTTATTTCTGGTGTATTAGATTTGGTGTAAGTAAACCTGAAAATACAGGATTCCTGAAAATATATCAAGAGGGTATCCTATTATTATATTGTAGATTTGTAGAAAAACTTAAGTCAAAGAGGCTTCTAAAGCTCACCTAGCCCAATGTCCTTCTAAAGACCGATTCCAGCAAGGTCAGGTTGCTCAGGGCTGTGTGGAATCAGGTTGTGAATGTCTCCCCGGATGGAGATTCCACAGTCCTTCTGGATACCCTTTCCGGTGTTTGACCACTCTCATGATGAATTATATTTTTCCTGTATCTAATTGGATCCTTTGTGTTCCAACCTGTCTCCACTGTGTATTGTCCCATTGCTGTGTACCTCCAAGAAAAGTCTAGTTTCATCTTCTTCACCCTATACTTGCAGGCAGCAATTAAGTTTTCCCTTGGGTCTTCTCCAGGCTGAACAAACCCAGTTACCTCAACCTCTTCTTACAGGGCAAAGTGCTGCAGCCTCCTCATGGCCCTCTTCCCAAATTGCCCAATATGTCAGTGTCTTTCTTGTACTGGGGAACCTTTCAGTCATGCTTCAATGTATTGCTTTTTTCCTTTCTTTTGGTTTCTAGAGTTGTATTAAATAGCAGATTTTAATATGCGTAAGATATATCTTAGCTATTCAATATCTGAAGTGGCTAGCTGTCAGATCGGAATGTTCTGTCTTGTCAGGATTGATATAGTGGTATCAGTAGTGATGCATTACTTGAAAAAAAGATCACTTTTTTTTTTTTTTTTTAATTTTCCCAGGGGAAAGCATTTATAGGCTACTGCCTCAGACAACCCCCGAGAATGTGAGTAAAAACTTCAGCCATTACAGTATTGATCCTGCCACCCGGTATCCCAACATCAACGTCAACTTCTTGAGGCCACAGCAGGTAATTGGATGAATAGTGATTTAAGATGCTTGTAACCTGCATAGTCTTTCTTTAGATGAGGTTATGCTAATGCTTGGGGCTGGCTTGTCTGTGGCAGTTTAACTTGGAAATGATGTGGAATGCAGTAAAATGGTGACATATCTGTCAGGACCAGAATTCTGTACTCTATCAAATTATCAAGACCAGAATTCTGTACTCTACCAAATTCCTCTTAATGTAGGCTTTCTTGACCATTTTAAGCATGTTGTAATGATATTTGAAATACATAAGCTTGTGTGTATGTGTGTCTTTTCTTTGTAGTAATGTAATATAGCTGTCTGTCATTACAATTTGGTATCCACTGACCAGCAAAAAACAGCTCAACTGTTCAGCACTGACAAATGTTCTTCATTGTTCTTGGGCTGGAGTTTTCTGCTATGTGAGCATAGTTATCTTCTTGAAACTGCTCCCTTTTGTCTTCTGATTCGTTCTGTATGGGTTTTGAGTGTATCATATGTTGCTCATTTATGATCTTTTGCATTATTTTAGGTGCGCCACTTGTATAATACAGGAGACTTGAAAGATATTCACTTGGAAATAGAAAACTTTGTGAATTCCAGGACCCCGAAGCTGACTCGGAATGGTAGGCCTGGTTATTGTTTCATTCCTTTTGTTATTCTGGAGCTGGGTTAGTGCAAGATACACAGAGCAGTGGGGCTCTGGAGTCTTGTTTAAGCCATCTCTTTAGAAAAAGTATCTAGCAACTCTTTTGCTAACATTCTAACTTTTCTTTTTTTTTCACTTTTTAATTAATGTGCAACTGCATTTTTTTTGCCTGATTTCCTTTGCTGTATAATGCTGTTAACTTCCTAAACATATTTGCTTATACAAGTATTTCTCTTCACTTCCTTTTTCCGTTAACATTGTTGTTACATTGAGTCTGGAACGTCACCCAGAATTCGCTCTAGCAGCAAACTCACAATTCAAAAAAAAATAAGAGAGAACATTTCTCCTTGTGTAGTCTCTCCTGTTTGTATTTACTCTTTACTAACCCTCATCTCTTTGCTTAACTACACGTAACATTGCTTTACTTGCATCGTTCTGCAAGTTAAACATCTTGTGGTTGAGTGTTTGAATATGTCTGCTAGTCCTATAACCTGAGGGGTACGTTGAACTTTTTCTTCTGCATACTTGCCTTTGGATGTCCAGGTAAGTCTTTGGTGACTCTGGAATGGAGTTTTGCTGCTGAACCGCCCTTTCACTGTTGCATAGTTATGTAGTCTTTGATTTGTACCTTGGCCTACAACCATGTGCCTTTGGGCTATAATCTTATCAGCTCTTGAAGTAAGGCAAGGTCAGAACAGGTCAGTGATTAATTGGAAAGCTTTCAAGTGAAGTTAAGAATTTGCAGAAGTACTTTTGTCATTCTTCCTTTGGAAATAGTATATCTGGATTTTAGAAACGGTTGTGCTACTGTATGTCCTTTTGATCTTATTTACAACAAGCCTTTTTGGCTGTTTTTTTAATTCCTGGGTCGCTTTTATGAAGTTTGGAGTAAATGTCTGCCGAGTTGCAATTTGGGTAACTACTTCTTAGCAAATGAAAAGTCCTTTAGTGGATGTAAAATAGATGTGATAGCCTTTTCTTCTTTAAATCTGTCCTATGTTGTCTCTTTTTGAGGGAGCTACTTCTTTAAAGGAAGACTCTTCCAGCAAGTTTGTTTATTGATAGACTCTTCCAACAAGTTTGTTTATTGTTGCATATTTTTATGACATAGTTAGAATTAATGAAAGAGATTTAATTCATTTCCACTGAAAAAACATGATTTCTTACAGAGTCCGTAGCTCGCTCCAGCAAGTTGCTCAGTTGGTGCCAGCGGCAGACGGATGGATATGCTGGAGTAAATGTGACGGATCTCACAATGTCTTGGAAAAGTGGCCTAGCTTTGTGTGCCATTATCCACAGATACCGTCCAGACCTGATGTAAGTAACAGACTGTTTTGAAAAACTAGGAAAGTTGGTCCTATTTGAAACTAGTAATTGGAGATCTTAACGATGCATTTGTAACATTGAAATAAAAGCAATTACATTCGATGAAGCTAATGTACAGCGATTCACCAGTAGACAGGAAGATCGTAAAAGCTTGATGAATAGCAAGATAAGTGTGTTATTTTCCCTCCTGCATGATTTGATGGCAATAAACTACAAACTGGTACTGTCTGGAGTTCACTATTATCTGACAACTATTGCTTTGTGAAATTAACTCATAGTCTCAGGTAAATCTCTTGTGAACAAATCTGTACTTAGCCATTTATAGTTTGATAGTAACTCCTTATGAAGATTTTTAGACTACTTTTCTAGAATTAGTGACTGACAGTCTAAATAGAATCATTGCTGCCATTTGTGCACTAACATGTTGATTGGATGGATGAGAGAGACTGTCTTCTTCTGTTATATGTTGGCTAAAAGAGTGCCCAGATTCTAGAATGGGAAAAAATATGCTGTTGACAGGTAGAAGTACCAGGAGCAAAGACTCTAGTACTTCAATTCAAATCCAGAATGACTTTAACTTCCCACAGGGATATTAGGAAACATAAGTGCTAGAAGTGTAATTAAGAACGTAATCCAGAGTAAAGCTTGCGAAATAATAATTATGTGGTTATTCCCTTCCGTGTTTGCTGAGTTACTTCTGTGTTGCACTTAAGTTATTTTTTAAAAGCTGTGTTGCCTGTGACAGTTCAAGTGAAAATAACAAGCTTTGGAAGAGCCAGTAGAACTAAAATATAGGTGAGTCAAAAAAAGGGGACAAAAACAACATAGAAAGAAAATAAATTTAAAAATACTAAAGAGAATAAATTTAAGAGGAAAAGATGGATCTCTGAGTTCTATCAAAAGACTTTTTGTACATCATTCAGTGCATGTCTTCTTCCTGCCCTTTGCAGAGACTTTGATTCTTTGGATGAGCACAATGTAGAGAAAAATAACCAGCTGGCCTTTGACATCTCTGAAAAAGAGTTTGGAATATCTCCCATAATGACTGGAAAGGAAATGGCATCTGTTGGAGAGCCTGATAAGCTGTCCATGGTGATGTACCTCACGCAGTTCTATGAGATGTTCAAAGACACCATCCCCTCTAGTGGTAAGGAGTTTGGGGCAGGTCCTTCAGATTTGAAGACAACTGCAGAATGGTTGGGGGTCACTTAAACTATCTTTGCCTTCTCCCACACGAGTTCATAGTTGTCACTAGTTAATGAATGCAAAATAATGTCCTCAAAATATTTAAATGGACTTCTAGGCAACTTTTGTGATCTTTTGCTGTTACTAGAGCTTCATATGTGCATATTCGTAACATATCTTGCGAGCAATTGTTTAGTAGTTTATTTCAAGGCATTGGCCATGTCTTCTGTATACCATGTTTGGATGGTCTCTATTTTTTCCAGAGAGTTTAAGGACAAAGGTCATATTAAAAAATAGTGAGTCTTTTGGTTGTGTATTTAATAATGACACCACAGAAGTAAAAGCTTAGCATTTCCTTGTCCTACCTCTTTTTGCTAGCAGACAATCTGGAGCTGAATGCAGAAGAAAAAGCTGCCTTGATTGCTAGTACCAAATCCCCCATCTCTTTTCTCAGCAAACTGGGTCAAAGCATCTCTCGGAAACGCACTCCAAAGGTACCATAACTCCTGGTTACTCTTTTGTCTGTTAGGCTGCTGTCCAATTAAGTGTTAATAAAAATGGATGTAGGACTGCGTATCTGCTGTGTATCAACAAATCACCCAGTGTTTGTCAGCTATTGATACGGGATAGTGCATAACCATTCTAGTTGCAGAATTATCTACAATTAGTGGTTTACTTCAGTCTTAAAATCCTAGCTTTGTGTTAGTATTTGTGGATGCTTTGTATTAGAACATAAGTGGTACTCGGTTCCAAACCCACTGAAGGATTTGAGCACTCTCAGGAAGAATTTCTAATACAAAATTTGTTTCTTAAACAAATGAGCCCAGAGGATTAGTCTCTTGTGTTGCAAAGCATATTTAAACATCCTTATGAGGTTTGTCGCAGTCCAGAAAGGGATGAGAATCCTTATCTTTGTTATTCTTTTTCTCCTCCTTCTATTTTCAGGACAAAAAAGAAAAGGATCTAGATGGTGCAGGAAAGAGGAGGAAAACAAGCCAGTCTGAGGATGTAAGTATATGAGTGAAGAAGTGTTATGGAGAGAAATATGTACATCTAAGATCCTTGATCCAAATTCAAGCCTTATATTTTTGATATTCAGACACAGTTTAAATGCAAAATTTTAGGTAAGCATAAACTCTTCTTAACATGTTATGCTTTGCCATACACAGACTTGAAATATTTTACTGGTGCTTGTGAAAAAATAATATGTTAAAAATTAAATGTTGCAGTTCCCTTATATATTGTCTTGATGACAATTCACTTTGACTTGAGGAGAATGCTGCGAATAACATGCTAATTTAGGATAGTGATGCAGTGCAGTCAGAAATTTTGTTCATGTGAAGAGATTAGCTTCTTCGTTTCAAAAGACGTACATAACCAGTATGTTCTGCGAGGCAATCCTCCAGTTCAAACTTAAATAGCCAAATGGGTACAAGTGTGATAAAATCTAGAACTTTAAATTGCCAGTGAGGATTTGAAGGAGGTTTTGCTTTATGCCGGCATATTCATGGGAGTGTTTCAGCTGTTATCTCTTTGATAGGTAAATATATGAAGTAAGATGGTTAAGATAAGGAAAGTTTATCGGAACTTGGTCACCTGCCAAGAAAAATTAACATGTGAGCTTTGATATGCAAGCTATTTTTTTTTTTTAATATATAGTGTTAGAAACTTTTTACATCAGAAAGGAATAGAGGAAAAGGTGGTCTGGATATGTTAAGTTTCCATTCTCTTGATGGTTAGGAGGACATCCCTCGAAGCTACAGAGAGGAAAGGCCCACGCTGGTGAGCGCCCTGACAGAGAGGAGAATTGATGCTGCCATTGGGAATCAGAATAAAGTGAAGTCCATGGCAACCCAGCTACTGGCCAAGTTTGAGGAGAATGCGCCTGTGCCGTCCTCAAGCGTGCGGAGACAGGTAGGAGAAGGGTAGTGGAACCCTCTATATTGCAGAGCAACAAGATGCTAATAATAATACTTCTCAGGACGGGATGCTACTGGTACTCTTTTCTTTCAAGTAATATTGAAGCTTATGCAAAAGAAGAAAATATCTTGATTTAGGAGTACGAGTTGGGGAAGAATTTCCTGACTGAAGTCTAGTTTGCTTTTAGTACCGGTATGTGTTATGTAATCTCTTTCAGAAACATCTTTAAAAACAATTAGATTTCTTTTGTAACTGCTACTGCCACTGAAAAGCTTTCCAGGAACATCTCATTTTTAATGTTCAAGAACTATCATTTAAATTCTGATTTTCATTTTTTTGTGTGTGCCAGTTATTTGTTCTTGTGTACTAAGCCTCCATATTTTATGTGTCTGTGAGCACTTCAGATAAATGCCTGGGAATGCAATCAGAATATTTGTATCATTCCAAGTGAGGCTTCCTGACGACTATTGGTTATTCAGGATGGTATCTGAACTACTGCAGCTGCAAGGAAGTCATCTTTAAAGTTGGATTGAGTCACTCCAAGATACTGCTAGCAGTGCATCAGCAGCAGTTTAAGGCTCAGTAAGGTTTAGGTGCCTGGGTTTTTGCCTTGCTGCTTCACAACTTGTGGCAAAGTCTATGCTGCCATGGCTAGATTGACTGGGATCTAACCCAGCTACTTGTAAGCTGCACACCAATGTCTGTAATGGAAGGTAAAAGGATGGCATTTATCTTACTTCTTGCCAGTCACATGTTTCCTCAGTCAGCACATACTGGCTGAACTGAGAAACAATGAAAATAAAAGGAATTAAAACAAAAAAGAAAACCTTCAGTTTCCCATTTTTGTTATGTCTTTTCCCCTTTTTATGTTTTACTTGCTAATTCTCCCCATCCATTTTTTTTTCTCTTAAATGTCTGTCTGTCTGATTCTGTCTCCCATTCTTTTGGCTTTCTTTGAGTTTCCTTTGCTATTTTATCTTTCCTCCCTGGTCCCACCCTGCTGTCCCTACCACCCGCATGCAGCAGCCTGTTCTGCCTTATCAAGAACGTGTTCACAACCAGCCATCCAGCAGACGAGAACAGGGCCGTCTTGCTTCTGTGCCCCAGTGGAAACAGGTAAACACATTGATTGTGCCTATGATGCAATGCCCACGCTCAGTACTAGCTATCAATATCCTTTCTAGTTTTAAACCATTGCTTTTGAGCACCTTTGTGTGAGACTGTTGTTTTAAATCATTTAATTAATGACAAATAAAACCAGAATCTTCATCAGGCACGACTTACTATTTCACTAGGACTTGGCAGTCAAAGATAACCCGTCCTCTTATACCATTTTCAACTTTCCAGGGTTTCAGTGGAGATTTGAAGAGAAATGTTGCTTATAGATGAACTCAGTGTAAATGTTTTGTCTGAGGTATTCCTAAATGTTTCTATTAGAGGCAAACAAACAAAATATATAGGCAATTTCCCCAACCAATGAGGTTAAAAGTGTCATGGCATCTATGATAAGTCTTTCCTTGATAAGCTTTACTGAGTCAACAGAACACGGGGGTTCTGGGGTCCAGCTCTTGTGCTGGTTTTTGTTGTGCTTTTGATCAAACAGTTGAAATAGGGACGAATAAAAATGGGTTTCAATGATGCAAAATCAACAGGATATAGCAGGATCAAAGAGAAGATTGATCTTTATTTTAAAGGTTCCTGCAGACTTCCCCAGGGAAATATCAGTTATCTTAGTTCAGAAACCATAAGAACATATAGGAGCATTTATTCAGCAATCAGCTGAGGCAAAACGCTGTCTACTAAGCCAAGAAGCCAGCTTTGCCAAGTTTCAACAGAGAACTGTCCGGATGGAAGCTGTTGCTGAAGTGGTCCCTCAGCAGGCTTCTGAAAGTCCTAGTTCTGTTTGCTGAGGCACAACAAAATCTGGTAGCTATGAGACTGCACAAGACTGCAGTGCTGTGGTGGCTCCCTATGGTGACACCAGGCCCTCCACCTACAAAGCTGTTTTCCGGGCCATAGATTCTATAGCAAAGTTGGTACTGGATGCCAATACACATTGCTGGACATGCTGTAAAGGAATAATATTGCTCCTGGTAAGCTCTTGGGAGCTATTCATGAAGCTATTGGGCAGAGTTCTGCATCTCTTCACATAGCAAATGGATCCTACTGTGAAAAGTTGAAGAGTCCTTTGAAGAGGAGCAAGGCAATTCCCAACTGGATAAAGTGGTAACCTGTTGTAGAGGGACAGTTGCAGGGGAAGGGGTCTGGATTGCTGATGGAAAAACTACATCTGCCTTGGGCAGTGATCTTCCAAGTGTCTGTCAGATGGACTTCATTAGTTCTACTTGGTTATCAATTTAAACTCATCTTCTTGTTTTACCCTGATGGAAGGCCAGCAGTTTCAGTTTGTGATGCAAAATATCTCTGTTACAGAGCTGTTACAGAGATGGGGTTGGGAAAGCTGTTCAAACAGAACTTTGAGAAAGGGAGAAATCCTGGCAGAATCTGTTGTGAAGCAATTTTTACTTCTATCATAAGACCTTTATGCTGTCTTTCTTGTAAAGAGAATACCTTGAAAGGATCCAGAATGATAAAAACCTTATCCATCTGCTGCTTTCCACATTTGTAGTGGATTTTCCACAGGAATTGTGTTGGAAATTTTGCTTTATTGAGATACACCTTAAGAATTCTAATCTGTGGATTCATGGCATTAGGATCACCCCAGCAGCAGATAGTAATGTATGAAGGTGATGTGTTATGTGTATATCTCAACTGAAATATTTATTTTTTAATGTGATTTCACTGTTGCCTAAAAAAAATCATTGTTTCATGTAGTGTGCTTAATCTTCTCCAGTGAACTCATAGTTGTGTAAAAACAATTCCCATTGTATATTCCATTGCTTTCGGGAAAGAGCATCTCATCAGGGAATATTGTAAAGCCATGTGGCCTGTCTAGAAGAGGATCTGACTGCTTGGGTATGGTATAGGATACGAGTCTATTAAACAGAATTTTGTTCTGAATTTCTAGACTCAGCATGAGTCTGGAGCTTTTTTTTTTTGTTGTTGTTGTTTTTCTCCTGTGATTTCCTTGTCTCCTAACAGCAGCAAAGTATGTGCATAATAAAGAAGCTTTCATCACTTACATTTACAAGGATGCTTGTAAGATGGAGATCGCATGTCTTCCTGGGCAATTTTCTTCTGCTTCTGGAGTTCTGATGTGTGTTCTTCTGAGATGGTTTCTTGAAGGGTAGCAGAGATGCAGCAGTAAAAAAATCTTTAAGTAATTCTGCTGGAATTCTGGTTTTTCAAGATGTGTAATGACTGAGATGACCATGGTCAATCAGGTCAAATCCAGGATTTGAAATCTCAATGAAAGATAACTTAAAAGTTTTGATTTCCGCGAATGCTGTTTCTCTTAATTTCATAATTAAAACGTTTGATATTTCTTTATCTCCTCTTTCCTATAACCATCTTTATGCATACTCAGAAATGCATCCTACTGGAGGGCTGACATATGCCTGCTCCATCATACAGTGTTCTGCTATCTGCCATCGAAAAATATGCACCTCTGTGAAAATGTTTAAATCTGAAATACAAAATACACTGTGGTCAGATGAAAGTGCATAAGCAGCTGCAGTGGTTGAAGATGTTATTCCCCTTCTGTTGGAGATTAATACCCTGAGAGCTGAACCTTTTGAAGCAGCATATAAATGCTTCTCATCTACTTTAGTGCACAGTCATATGGCTTAGTTTAAACTGCTTGTAGCAACTGTTAAAATTAGAAGAGTTGATTTTTGTGCTGAAGGGGAAGAGTACAGTTGAACAGATGTTTGTACCAGCTCAGTGATAAGGTCGATGATGAACATATGGAATGCCCGTAAAGTTCATGCAGTTTCTTCAGAGGTTGTCTAGCCATGGCTCTAGATACTCAAGGTTTCTTTTCGTAGTGCAACTATTTCCAGAAATTCTTGGGAGAGAATTAAAAAAAAAAAAAAAGGAAAAAGATACATGAAAAAATGGAGAAGTGATATGGAAACAAGACTGTGCACAGTTAGAACTAGAAAGGCATGTGCTCTGGCATATAAACCAGGGCATACACATAATGTGCAGCATTCAGATTATTAGTTGTGACTACATTTCATCCATAAAATGTCTATATTTCTTTTCTAATAGAGTGACGCCATACAATTTAATTTGCCATATATGCTTTAATCTCTATAAGATAGGGAGAAAGGAGTCAAAGCTGAGAACAGAATGCTGTGACTTGAGGTTTTTGCTGATGAACTCCAAGTAAGAGGAGTTAGGCCAGCAGGATGGATATTATTAAACATTACAGGGCACAGCAATAAGTAGTTTTTCATGAAGCAAAGAGAGCAGCCTAGTGTGAAGACTTCCAGACTGTTTCAACAATCATAAAATTTTGTGTCAGTTAATGCACTTCTGAGATTGTGGCCTATCTCATTCAAAGCTGTTTGTAACATTACCTTAGCTTTTATATACTTATTATGATTTTTTTCTTTCTCTGTTAAAAAAAAAAAAAAAAAAAGATGAGGAGTAAGGAACGTTCTCGGACCTGCCCCAAAAAAGTGATCATGCTGTCTTCTTCCACTCCACCTTCCTCTCCACCGTGTCTCAGACAGCAGGTGATTCCCTCTGCATGCTCTGTCCCTCTCTCTTCATTACTGTTTGTACAAGTGACTAGATCAATTACCAGATATCCCATTTGCAAATGCTTTTTCAGCTTTCTTTATTCAGATAGTGATAGGGCTCTTGAAGCTCTTAGGTTAAAAACATAGGCTGGCATTAAATCAGCAGAAATATGCTCACGATGGTTATCTGATCCAGTGCAGATTCTGAGATTTTGCTATGGCACATTTGTAGTTAAAGTAGCTGTTTTCAGTTTTAAGTAGCAGCGGGGCACAAGAGAAATACAAGGGCCAAGACTTCCCTTGAAGTGCATATATGCACTGTAAAATTCAGTAGGTATGCTTCTGTCTAAGCATTAGAGCTTGTATATATGTTGCATATATATCTTTAAGTGTCAGGAAGTTTTTTGGGATAAGTGAGGTTTTGGACAAGCAAGGTTAGTAGCACAGGGACAGAAATGGCAGCTTTCTTCCCCTCTTCCTGTAAACAAATGTAACTGAGAATTTGCCCGTGTATCTATGAAATTCTTTCAGGATTATTTGTATGAAGTACTTTTTTGGGGACTTTTGTGATAGTGTAGACTTGTCCAGTTTGGTCCTTCTCTTTTACCTTGTGTCTTGCAAAAGTGTGTGTTCAGTGTTCTTGAGTTTTAATTTGGAGTAGGAATAGCTATTCTGAACATCATATATAAATGTGCTTCCAGATGTTTGTGAGCAAGTATCTGTTGTCCTTCTATGGTTATGTATTACCTGAAATCTTTTAATATTTGTGTTTTGTTGTATATGGTCATTGTACTTTTCAGCAGGATCAATTTCATCCTCTTTTTTAAAATTCATTTAATTTATTTTTCTGTTAACCCCTTTTCCCACAGTAATAGATTCCACTCCTTCAATTTGGAACTAAGCCTCAGGTGATTAAAAGGCAGTTGCAGTTCCATGGACCACCCATGACTTTAAATAGAAGTTGTACAGATAAGTTTCCCTATAAATGGGAAACATTTCTTCACTGAACTCTTGCATGCCTGTAAAGTGTATAAAGGCATGTCACCTTTTAGCCAACTTAGGGCCATTTTGGGGCATAAAGTCTGTCTTGCCTTATTGCTCTTATACCTCAGACTGTAGTTACATGTTACATTTAATGTGATCTAATTTAGTCCATCTCCAGACCACACGTTCTCTGCTGACTATCTTGTGTCAGGTTGTGCAGCTGCAAGATAAGTCAAAGCAGTTTACAAATCTGATTGAAAACTGTCCTAAAAAAACGTGATTAGTTTTCTGGTACCCAAGTGGACAGCGTGATGCAAGAAAGGATACAGGAGTACATCTCTAAGTGTACTAGATAGGATAGGATGAAGACAGCCCTTTTCATCAGCACCATTCATTTAGACTGAATTGAGTGTAATGTGGAATTAGATTATCAAAGATGGGATGGCTAAATTCTTTCTTACACCAAGGTCCTTTAATGAAGATGTTAACAGATAATTTTGGGGAAGATTTAGGGTTTTCCATCAGTTTATTGACAGTGAAACTATTGCAGTTAAATGCTTAGTTTTAATCCATAGAGTTTTTTTTTCTATATGGAAAAATTGTCTTGCTGTCACTAAAGACTTTTTTTTTTGTATTTTCTCTTTCTATCTGTTGTTTGTCTTGTGTCTTGTTTGCATAACTCAGTCATGAGAGCCGACTACTGCTGAGTCCAAGTGTCCTTTGATCGTTTTCCACCTTGTATAGGTTTTTTTTCCCCATCTTTTTTCTCAACTAGATTACAAAATTGAAGGCTTCTTCCTTTAACTCTGAGGGCTCTTTAATTCCTCTGCTGCAGAACCAGTTTGCTAGAAACTACTGAGTGGTCTCTCTTTGGAGACATTTTTTTTTTCCCTTTTGAATAATTTCTTCTCCTGAAGTTGTCTTGGCCCAGGCCCTGTAGACAGTCAGATGGATCTATGTCCTTGTTACACTGATGTCTTTTAAAAACTATACCTCTCTGCTTTTAATGCATTCATTCCACCACTTCTTTTAAGTTTCCCATTTCCTTCCTTTGGTCTAATATCACAGTGTGAGTTGTATTGAGTGTTTAATCATCCTTATCGTACTAATCTCATTACATTGTGGTAATTTATAGTGGTTAACTGACCTGATATAAATATATATATGGACCAGTTTTTGAATTTTCTCTACAGGAACCAAGTTGTTATTGCCAGTTTTAAAATACTCTTCTTAATAAGCTATTATGTTGTTATTATGGCCTCTTTTCTACCTGCACTGTAAGAATATTCAGATTAAGTGTGTTTTGATGAGGAATATGGTCTCTGATTGTTACTAAGTTCATAATTTGTTGCCTGCAGAGAAACAGGGAACGTGGCGCTGACTCTCCTGGGGAGCAGAGTCCCAGCCAGGAAAGGGTAAAGAGCATGAACAAATGGCATGGATGCTGATAACACAATGCAGTGATGGATGTGTGCAATACAGAGAGCAAATGGACTGGGGAGCGCGTACACACTTATCCTAATGCTGCTGTTAACACGCTGCAACTGCTCAGAGTCAGTTAGGAGCGATTATTTCTGTGTGATGCCAACATAAATGCCTCACAAGCCTTCCTTCATCAACAGTTCTCTAAATATGTTTATTTTGCCACAGATTTAGCACTTAAGCTCTTCCCGTTCTTCTTTTTCTCTTACACCTCTTTACTGGCGTGTGCTGTGGCTATAGCAGAAGAGGAAGAGTTAAGTTTTGTGCTAATTCATGAGAACATGGTTGCATTGTTTCCACTGCTTGCTTTCTGGTTCGTTAAACAACTGGCATTCCATCCTACAGGATAGAGTAAAAGGAAAAATGATGAGCCATTGTATAGTACTAGAGTCTTTGATGCTACCTTAACAATGGGATATTTAACAGCATGTCTACAGAAACATGGGTAAAAGAAAGAGAGACTCTTAAAAGAATTGGTTGGTTTCGATTCATATTGACATATTAAGTGACGTTCCCCTAAGACATTTTATTAAGGCATAAACAACAGCCAGCTATAAAATGCTGGTAACTTACAAAATGTGTCCTATGCAGGAGACTGTTGTGGGCCGAATGTTTTCAGACAGGCAGTAGAAGATGAATAAGCACATGTCTGCAGGGACACAGAATCCCACAGCCCTCTTAGTAGACCCTACTTTTAGGGAGAATGATCTAGGAGGAGGGAGTGGGAGGAACTGAGAGCAGATGAGAATAGACAGTATTATTAACATATCTGAATGAGAAATGTGCTTCTCATTAATTGGGTGTGAACGTAGTTTTGTGATCTGTTTTTGAAGACCAGTTATCAAACAGTACCTTAGCATTCCTAACGGATTTAGCTTGAAGTTCGTTCATGAGTGCACGTTTGTAGTTTCTCATTTATTATTTTTGATCTCTACAAACACATTAGCTGAAAGCTATGTGACATGAATGACACTCCTGTCCTTCCAACAGCAGGACACAAACCAGCTCTTTTTTCTGTGTCATTGAAGTGTACCATAAAGCAGGTTAGCAAGATTGATAAAGATGCCTAGAATAGCAGAGGTGTTAAATATTGTGCCTAGTGTCCGTTGACATGACAGTGCAGCATGAGCAAGTAGGACAGTGAAAGTCAGCAATACTGGCGACTTCTATGACAGGACTAGAGGAAACGGCCACAAGCTGAGGCACCAAAAGTTCCACAGAAACTTAAGGAAGCACTTCTTGACAGTGAGGGTGACAGAGCCCTGGCACAGGCTGCCCAGGGAGGTTGTGGAGTCTCCTTCTTTGGAGCTCTTTAAAACCCGCTTGGATGCAGCCCTGTGCCACGTGCTCTAGGTGACCCTGCGTGAGCAGGGGGGTTGGACTAGATGACCTCTGAGGTCCCTTCCAACCTTAGGCATTCTATGATTCTATGATTCTGTGATGGCTTGGCTGTCCTATGCTTTGCTTCAGCCGGCCAGTCTTGTTAAATCCCATCTTCGGTAAGTATCACGTTCACTTTTTGTTTACCAGCGTTCTTTATGAGAATTCAGCTACATTACCCCTGAAATGAGTGTGTCTGTGCTGAAAGTCTGAGAAACACGGGTATGTCCAGGTCTTAAATTGTAGAAGAAATCCCTGATTCCTGACTCATAAAATGAGTACAAAGGATGGAGTTCCTTTTGTGTGTGATAGAGCCACATCTTTTGATTTGAAATGCTTTTTCTGGATGGTAATGCCAGAGAGAGGCTATGCACTTGTTTGTTTTGGGCTGCAGCTGCGCTAGGTGGGAAGAGTGGTGAAAAATGCTTAACCTGGCTGTTTTTTCTTGGCCTTGAAGGCCTAAATTTAGGACTTCTTCACAACAGTAATCCAATGTACGCTGGAAGAAAAAACAATCTTCAGTTGGGAGCTTTTCTTTTCTGCATGTGAATTTCATGCCTTCTTCTCTGGCTTTGGCCTTGCTTTCAGTTTAGTGTCTGTTCCTTTTGGGGCTTTGTTGCCTGTTTGTTCACTTCCTTCCTCATTCCTTATCTCGCAGAGATGTCTTCGTTTTTTTTCTGATGACCAAGTGCCTGAGAATGTTGAGCAAAGGGCTTGTCAGCTGGCGGCCCTCCTGGAGCCCAGGCCCGCAGTGAGGCCTCAGGTGACTACAGCCCTGTCTGTCGGGTGGTGGGTATCAGTTTGTAATTCTGGATGCTGGTGACATCCGGGGGCAGAGGAGTAGAAAAATCCCCCCAAATACAGCAGCCATTGCTGTACGCAGCCATATAGTTAAAAAGACAGCCAATTTTTGGAAGTTTTCTATCCTACTAGACAGTTCCTAACTTTCTTCTTCCTTGAGAAATGACAGCATTTCTGCTTCAAAAAACACTCTTATCAACAATAAGGTAAGAAACACCCTTCAAGCTTCAGAGTGCATATTGAAAATGAACTGGACTCCAGATCAAACCATCTCACAGCTGTCTTTTACCAGTCAGTTGCTCATGAGTTCTGCTTGCTTCTGGACACAAGAACATCTGCACTTTCCAAGCATTTCTGGCTCTGCAGTACTGGTTTTGTTTCCATACTTCCTGTATTCTTACTTCCAACAGGAAAGTTGGCAACTCATGCAGATTTTTGTTGTTTCCAGTGGAAACTTTTGTTTTGTTCTTGTGCTCAAGTTTGTCTTCTGTGTGTCTACTCTGACCTATGGGACCGTGTCAGTTTGAACAGCGAATTCTTTAGTTTCTGTTTCCTCGCCCTATTTATGTTTTCAGTTGAGCATTTGGCAAAAAGGAGAGTGCTTTTGGAAAATGCCATCTATTTTTTTTTCCAGATATTGTTGTTTTAATTTAGCCATCCAGAATTGACCTGTCTTCTCTTGCCTTAATTGACTTGCATATAAACAGTCCCAGAGTTCTGGGACATAACTTTACCAAGCCATGTCCGAATGAAATTTATAAGCTGTAGGTCATTTTTGAACTGCTCTTCTTTGGGGCCATAATCTTAAAATCCATGAAACTGTTCTCCAGAAAGAAAGAGTGAGCAGCTGCTTGGGTTTGAAATAGGATGTTGGAAATCTAGAAGAAGCCAGGAAATACTGGGTAAGAAGACTAGTTTAAATATCCTTCTCTCTATTTGTTAATGGATGAAACAACTGGCATTGTACATTTCACGTCCCAATTGAAATGATGACAGAGACAATAACATCTAGGCTTATATACCTTTATCCTGCTTTTTGTGTTGCTTTCTAGCATTTTAAAGGTCCTTGTAAGGGTAAAAAAGATTAACAGCATTGCACTGCAAAAAGAGAATTATTTTTGAGACTGTTCCATTAATATATTCATACAGTTAGGAGAGAGAAAATACAAGGGAGACAGAGAACACAGTAGGAAAAAAAGGATAAGGGGGCAGGGTAGAACGGAAAAGAGGAAACAGATGTTGGAACAGTGCAGAAGATAGATTATGGTGTGGGATTTAAAGAAGAGAAAGTTCTTGTTAGAAAAAGTAAAGCAATGAAAGGAGAAAGCTTAGCAAAGGAAGAATTTTCAAAAAGCATCTTGAGTAAATGTTGATGGTCTTAAGTACAGAATGTTTGTGTATAAAATAAACAGATATTACTTCCTACCTCACTAGAGGAAAAAGGAAAGTGTGGCAGACAGTATTTTTTCAAATTTTTCTTATAGGAATCCTTATGAAAGCTTTTGATAGTGAGCAGAATGGCCTGCATTTTTGTTTTTATTTTCTCCTGTTTTATCCTCCGTAGCCTTGTATGATTGTCTTGATCTTTATTTTATTTTATAGCCTGAGACTGAACCGTCTCGCCGCTTCTTTGTTGACCAGTGGGAGCTCTCCCTTAGCCTCCGTTCTTCTAATCGTCCTTCTTCACCCTCATCTGACTCTCTTCGACAGGTAGCATTAGCCTGAGCCTTGCAAGGTGCACTCTGCTGTGTCCGCTTGCTCCACCCAGGCCCACCAGCCAAGGAGATGCCACAAGAGTTGGCTGGGCTTGCAGTGCTTCACCTGCACTATGCAGTGTCCTGCTGAGAAGCCAGAGGCAACCCGTGGCTTAGCTAGGTTATTCTCAGCTATAAAGCAGTTTGACACTAAGCACGTTGCAGATTTGATGTAAATGAAAAAGCTTCTGGTAAGTCTCACACTCAGATCAGTTCTTCTCAGTGCTGATAGTCTTCTAGCCCGGGAGTAAAGCTTTTGGGTTTTTTTTGCTTGCTGCTTGTGATGAGATGTTGAGCATAAATACTTGAAGGGGAGTATGAAACAAAGTACTTCCACTTTCTGAAAAATCACCAGGAATGTGAACTAGCTGAAGTTGCCCTACGTAAAGCAAACAGCAGGAACTTGCTCTGAGCCAAGTTTGGGAGCGGGGTTCCTTGCCCACTCTTTAAAATGTTGCAGAACATTGTAGATGTTGAAGGCCTTTGCTTAAGTAAGGAAAGATAAAATGCTTCACTTAAGATACAGATTTTAGTTAAGATCAGCATCATCCCTTCTCATACACAGAACTTTGTATGTGCTTGTAGAAATGTAAATATCCTGGAACATCTGCAGCTAAGGTTGACTGGAGGTTTCATATCAAAAGTTGTTCAATAGAAACGTGGTTTCAACTAAAAGAAAGGTTGTATTAAAAGCACTTGCTTCCTAAGCAAAAGCTTGACGTATCTTTAAGAAAGTTTAAACAGACTCAGATGGTTTTGGTTCTTTCAGGGGAAAATGGAAAATCTTGACATATGATTTTAGTTGTCATTCTAAGAAAGATCAACATTGGATGAAAGGAAGAAAATTAAAATTTTCCAGCATTTAAAATATATTCAACAAGTGTGATACATGACAGTGAAGTTTATCTCTGCACATACACACACCCTAACTAAGTACTAATAAGGAAGTTAGAAAATTACAAAAGACAATTTATGTGTTATTTCTTGCATATGCAAACAGTAAATGCTGTGCATTTTGGGTTGGGGTCAGTGGACATGCCTGAAAGAGCAGTGGGTTTAAGTTTTATCTGGGCAGAAATAAAGCCTAGTGACGGCAGTGGCACAGAACTAAAGGATTTGGAGTCCATTCACAGAAGTAATAAGCGATGGCTGAGCACTTTTGTTCTCAACTTTTTTTTTTCCCCAAAGAATTACCTGTTCAGTGGTGGTGGATTTCAGCACTTTTTGCTTCTTGCTGCCCTCATGTCTGAAAACCTGTAGAAGTCTTAAAAATTTTCAAAAGCTAATAATCACATTCACAAAATTTTATCGTGTGATTAGTTGTAGGAAATAGCTCTTACTTCAGAGAAGTTCTGCTCTATGGGTAAAGGGCTTTCGGAGCTATGACTTTATGCCTTCCCTTCAGAGTTGTGTTATGCTAGGAATTGTACGTTTGCCAAAAACTGGAGGGTGTCTCTGATCCTCATTTACTGAGAAGACTCTGGCTAGAAGCATTATAGTGCTTCTTAGTCTGGACACAGAACATTGCTTGGTGTGCTGACTGCTGCTCTGCTGAGACAAATACGTGGTGTTTGCAGTAGGATTGAGCTAACATAGCTGTAACCACATAGTTTTATTAACTATGTAATTATTGCCAAGTGTGATAAGTATTTCCTGTAAAAAGCACTTCCTCTGTTCTTGTACTGACTGTGGTTTCCAAACACTCATTTTGTACAATCTAAAGTAGCAGCCAATTTGCCTACGTTTCTTGGAATATTGCATGGATTTTAGTATCCAAAGTTACAGAGTTTGGCACTATCCATGAGGAAGAAAAGCCTAGGTATAAAACCACATGCGAAGCTGAACAAGTATATATTCCAGATGCATGCAGGTGAGGCTGTAATGCATTGGATGAGGATGTTATATCTTTCCATATAAATGGAATCCCTTATGCACTTTTAGCATTGGAAGAATTCATATTTTTAAATCTCTGAGTTGAAATTTTCTTCCTGTTCTGCAAATTCTCTGCAAATGGATTCTTTCCATTTGCTAAGCATCTACATATAGGCTTGTGAATAGCACTTGGAATTAGGCTGGATGATATATGTTTTACCTGGAACTTAAACCCTTAATCTATATTTGGTCTTTTCTTTGAGAAGTGTGTAAGTGTAGGTTTCTAGGTATCAAAATACCCACAAGCAAAAGAAAACCCCTCTGTTTTCTCCATCATCATATATTTCCAGAATACTTACAGAATGCTAAATGTCGACTTTTTAAATACATTTTATTATAGTCGGTACTGGACTGGTGATTACTGATGACACTAGCTTTGCTCTTACTACTTCTCACTTCATATTGTCCACGGTCTTGGCATGGTTTGACCTCTCTGCACTTCTTCACCACCTAACCTATACCATTTTCATCGTTTTTTTTTTTAATTTGATTTTTCTCCCCTTTTCTCACTTCCCACTTGTTTCTTTCCATCCACATGGTAGAAGTATATAAAGATGTACACAGGCGGAGTGAGCTCTTTGGCTGAGCAGATAGCTAATCAGCTGCAAAGGAAAGAGCAACCCAAAACCCTTCTAGACAAGAAGGAACTGGTAAGACAACGTGCAGAAGACGCTGCGTGTTTGTGATTAGCTCTGCTGTAGATCTGGTGTAACGTGAGTGTCCAGCTGTTGCCTGCAGCTGATGGCATCTGTAGTAGCTTTCTGAAAAGACTTCCCTTTCTCCTTCCATTCTCACTCTTGTCCTCATTTTCCATGCAAAATGTTGAAATCTGATATTAATGACCATGGGTTGTACATATGTCCTTAAGAAACTGCTTGCCATATTCATGAAGATGTGTTTGATCTGCTGGGACTAGTATTGTGTTATTGTTTCCTGAAGGAGAGATCCTCTTCCAATAATAAGGTCTAAGAATTGTCATTTGAGGGATTTCTGATTCTGGTTTTGCCTTTCCATTGCATGCCTCCTTGAGGCATTAATTTCAAAGACAGCTTTAACTGTACTTGTGTCCACTCTATCAGAGCTGTAATTTGCTACTGATACATGTAGGCTGGCATCCTAGAACCTGGTTCTGTGGACATGAAGGTTAGTTTTTGCTGTCTTGGCTAAAGCTGTGAATTTTGTCGAAGAACTGCAGCATCCAAGTGCTCCAGTGTCCACACAGAAGAAGAGAAAATGCAGCCATGGAATCTTGGTGAGGTTGGACACTCATAAATGTATTCATGCCCATTTCTGTCCAGGGCTCTCTCAAAAAGGAGTTCCCCCAAAACGTGGGAGGCAGTGATGTGTGTTACTTCTGCCACAAGCGAGTCTACGTGATGGAAAGACTGAGTGCTGAAGGCAAGTTCTTCCACCGCAGTTGCTTCAAGTGTGAATACTGTGCCACCACGCTACGGTTGTCATCTTACGCCTATGATATCGAAGATGGTAAGAGAAATTGTCTTTATGTCAGAATTATCTTAGCACTCGTGTGAGTCCGTATAGAGAATTCAACTCTTTGTTCACTTACAAATCATTTGATGAGTTGGAAAAAGGAGCAACTTCTATTCCAAAGACACCGTCCCTCATAATGCTGAAACTGTGTGGATCTGTTCTCCTGTGGCCAGATCACTCTAGCAGCAAAATAATAGTGCTATTAGGAATTAATTCAATATTAAGAAATACCTCCTGGAAGGCAAAGAAACAAATAGTTTTGGGGGACTTAAAAAGGGTTTTAAAGCTGTTGAAGGGTAGATGCTTTGCACTTAGTTCAGTACTTCACAATAATGTTCAAACACCTCACAATAGCGTTTAAAAGCATTTAAAAGAATATAACATATTGGGAGACTTGCAAACAGCTTTGTTTTTGTTGTTGAAGAGATCACAACAGTCCAACTCTGTACATTTATTTTTGGCAAATATAATAGCAATTTTGTAATCAAGGGCTATGATACTCGCTCATTGCAGACTAAGTTCTGTTATCATAATGAATGATGGAGCCTAGAAGCTGTGTAGAGGTGAGTGAATGTCATATAAGTGGAGAAAGCTTTGTTGAAGTAGTTACTAAAGAATCAGTGATAGTTCTTGTTTCCTGTGTCTGTTGGACTGAAGAGGAGGGAATATGATTAGAGAATGTGCTGATGTCTCAGCTTACAGAGTCTAACATAATTAAAGGGAGCTTTAGATATACCAGGCAAATCTGAGAAATTGGATGATATGGCAGCAGATGAAACTCAATCCATCATTAACAGTGCAAAGTTTGCATATTGAAAGGAATACATTTTAATTTACACCTCCTTTAAGGAGTAATCATCTTTAAAAAGTAGGCATGTGTTGCATTCTTTGAACAATGGCTGTCATAAATTTCATATTTTTTTGAAGCAAGAATAAAGGAGAAAGTATCTCAGATAAACCTTTATACATATCAACAGGTACACCTTTGCCTTCTCTCACAGCTGCCATTTATCTTTACTCCATAAGGAAACAGGTAAAAATTGATGAAGCTCCAGTGAGAGGTTAAATAGGAAGAATTCTGCACCAGATAGGATGGAGTATTCATCTATTCAAGAAGAAAGAATAACAGAAAAGTGATAGAAAATCAATATTTACCCCCACCTAGTGAGGTAAAAATGGAGTAAAATTCTCAACTGACATGATGTGAGTTGAAATTCCAGAATATTCTGCTGCAGATTAAAAAGTTCGTAAAGTTTACTGCACATAGCTATGTAGAATAATGGCCATAGAAACGTCTTTGAGGCGTAATGGGCAAAAATAGCTGAAATAATGCCCGTATTGATGATGAACTGTATAGCAGTTGTGAGTAATGGACTTCTTTGGTCACAAGAAGAGTTGAGGAATCTTAAAATCATCAAACCAATCTCTCAATAAGGAATAGAAAGCCCTTTATTACTTGGCCAGAAGGTCACCAAACATGACTTAGAGTTTAAGGGGACCAGTGGTAATTTGGAACTCAACATATGAAAAGAGTAGTAACAGCTCCATTAGTAATCCATTTTGGGGGAAAAAAAAACAGTTTGGGGGCACTGTTCTTGTTTTGGACGTTCAAAAGTACTTGAGTATCTGATCATATGTTTAGCAGTAACAAACAGTGATCTTCTGACAGCTGTATGGGCAGAAATACGTTTTGCTGCTAGATTTAGTAATCCGCCCAGGAGCAAGCTTATGTACACAGTTATGTTGTGAATGAAGCAGCACAGAATATGGAGTCTCAGCACACCTGTAGCATTGACTCCTATGTGCCTAATGGCTGCATAAATATATATGTGAAGCAGACATGTCCTAACAGTAATGTGTCCTAGCAGTAATGTGCATCCTCTCTAATCTAACCATTGTTACTGCAAATTTAGTTCATATTTTATTCTAGGTTTTCTTTGACAGGAGAAAAACAAAGCTGTACAGACATTGTTACTATCCATCTAGCTGTGTGGACTGATGAGTCAGCACTGTACAGTCAGTGCCTGGTTTTAGGCACTGAAAGCCCGAGAAATTTGCATAAGAACATTTTGGTTGTTGCTCTTTTCATAAATTTCCCTGAAGCAGACATTTGGAGAGAATAGTATTTAGAAAGATCAGTAGTAAGAGAAGTTTATTCAAGCACAGATATCTCAAAAGAGAGAATTTGAAATGCATTAGCAAGGTTGTGGGACTAGGAGAGCAATAAGGAGGCTGCACACTGATGATATATAGAGGTACACTGGAAGATAACAATGCCATCAGTTTGCTGCACTTACAGTTTGTGTTAGGGAATCACTAGGGAATCTTCCTGACAGTGTTCAGATACTGATGAAGGCCCATTTAAACCTAAATTAGTAGTATCACAGAGACAGTGAAATTGCAAAAATGGCTCTTTGGTTGAATGTTCTTTTCACAAGCAGCCATTGTGCATTTTGAGATGGTTCTTTGGGAGTTAACACGGTCCTTTCCCGCTTTCCTCTGCTGGTTGCATTCATTCTTGCTTTTTCCAAAAGTGTTTCTGCCAGCTTTTCATGTGATGATTTCTTTGTTCTTCACACACTGCCGCATTGTTAGCATGTGATACCACACAAGCCTCACAGCTTTGCTTTGGTGTTTGATAGGACAGTAGGCTAAATGGCTGTCGGGCACCCAGTGGAAGGGAGCGTGGCTCGGAGGGGGAGAGGAGGGCTGGAGTTAAACTCTAGCGTGTTTGTCTGCATGCACAGTCACTAAACCAGATAGAGCAAAGGAAATGGCAGAAAAGAAACTCCACTGAGGTGAATATCTGTATTTTGTTAAACTGCTGCGCTTCTGTTAACTTTCTTTGCTGTTTGGTCTGCAGGTAAATTCTACTGCAAGCCTCACTACTGTTACCGGCTCTCTGGTTATGCCCAGAGGAAGAGGCCAGCAGTGGCTCCTCTGTCAGGAAAGGTAACTGTTTATTTTCGTTTAACATATGAAGTTAGTACGTTTTCATTCTTAACATTAGAAATGGAATTTCCATATGTTTTCTCATTCTGTGTCAAAACACGTCCAACTGTTTTGTTTCTCATGGGGATTTGCTGTTTTGTAAATATGATTTAAGAATTTCCCCTATAAGCACTGCACTTTTCCTGATTCTTTCTGTAAGATAATATATTGTACCTTTCAGAATAGGATTTTGATTTGTTTTCTTGTTAAACTGAAAACCTTATTTACTCCATGCAAAGACTAAAGGCATTGTATTTACAGTTTCATTTTTGCTTTGTTTCTTTAGTGGTTTTCCATAAGATGAAACAAATGTTTTTCATTTCTTTTGGGACATGCAGTTCCAAATCACTTGCAGAGCCCATAAAGGCCATAAGACCTGCCTGCTTTTCCGATGGTTAGCAGTGCATTAGTGGGAACCTGAATGGAAAAAGAGGATATGATTTTGCTCTTTTGTCATTATCAGAGCAATGGTACTTTAAACACAGAGACAGGTCTCCCTGCTTTTGCCTTTACAGTCTGAGAGGTATTAGACATAATTTCTCTCTTCATCTCCATTTTCAGTGTTTTTGAATGCTCTTACTCTAAGCAAGCTACATGGTAGTCAGCTTGCATTTCAGTTCTGTTAAGCTTGCATGCAGCTGTTCTTCCTGCTTAGATTATATTTTCATTTCTGGTTGTGTTTGTCTTTCTGCCCTTTTCTTAAATTTTATCACTACAAGCCAAAGATGTACTTTGTTTGGAAGGGTATGGATACTATCCCAATATCGGTGCTACACTTCCTGCAAAAAAAAAATAACAAAAAGGAAACTTGTTTTGTTTCCCAGATTAGACGTCATGGGTCTCACTGCTTTGATTTTCTTGGATATCCAGATTGTTTTTCAGAGCTTTAGCCAATCTATAAGTTGAGATGGTATATATTCAATTCAGACTCTGCCTATGTAATGATGAAGGACTATCTTAATTGTCAGGGGGATATATTCCTAGTTCAGTGCGTTCTGCACTTAATACCTCACACAAAGAAAAAAACAGTATTTTTGAGGCATTTTGAATTTTAACCTGATTTTGTTTTTTACCCCCCTTTTATAGGACACCAAGGGACCTCTGCAGGACGCCATGGCAAGTGATGGGAATGGACGGGCAAATTCCATCTCGGCCTCAGCAGAGAGGAGCCCAGGTAGCTCTGCTTGCTTCTTTGGCAGGGTGGTGCAGTACTCGCTCGACCTCTTTCACAGAGTTAGGGTGGCAAGCCAGCGCCTGCAAAGCACAGTTTCCTCGATGGGGCACCATATAGCCCAGAACCCTTTGGACTCTTTTTTCATGTGTCAGCTGATGGCTTTTGGGGTTCCCTTTCTCTATGTCCAGTCGGAAGTTCTTGTGCAGATCCTAGGGGAATTCTGTGGGCAGCCTGCTGAGCACTAAGAATTAATGTGACCCAACTTCGTAAGCTGTATATCTCCTGTGATTTTGGGGTACTGTGTGAATTTTGGGTGTTTTGTGAAAGTCTCAATATATTGTTTTGCATTGTGGCTTTGGGGCCTAGATGTATTCAGTTCTTTCAGGGAAGTTATCTGAAATAAATCCAGGAAAACACAGATACTCTGGTAAGGGCATCCTTTGATTGGACCCACATAAAGACACTTAGTCTGTAATGTCTGCACGGCAATGTTGGTGTTAAAAGTCCTTCCTGGACTGGAATAAGTTACAAACTGGATGTCTGTGTTTGCCTGAATTTTGGTTGTTGTTTCTCATTCTCCTGAGCTTTCCTTCATTAATCTGTTACTTGAATGGGGAAGGTTCTGTTACCTCTGGATTGTATCTCCTTTAGACTTCTGGGTATCTTTGACAGCTAATGGGCTTGGATTCCTTAAACTCCTTGAATTTCATGGTGCTGGCAGGTCATGGTGCTCCCCCCTCACTGCCAGAATTTGTGCTGCTCCTTGCCATGGCTTTGGGAATTGGGTGGTGAGTGTGTCTTCCTGTGAAATATATTTGGCTCTCAACTTAAAATTCTAATTCTTTCTAACCTGGGAGAAATGTCTGTGCTACAAATGCTCATTGGCCCGGCCCCTACATTTTCATTTAGTGATGCTGGAAAAAGGAAGAGATTTGATTTCTAGTATCTGCCCAGAACACTCTGGAAAAACGAAACCAGTTGGTTTTAGGAGAGAGAACATACTGGATAACAAGGCTTTGAGAAAAGAATGTCCTCATAGTGCCAGTTGAGGAAAAAGCTTTACCAGCCATACAGGCAGATGAAAATCACGCTTTTGTTTGACTTTGCATATTATTCTTCAAGTGTTTATAAGACTGTAACCGAAAGAAATTTGTTTTACTGTGTGCAGTTGATTCTTGCAGCATAGTTACTTAGTATTATTTTTTTGTTTGTGATGATTTCCATATGGCAGGAAGGAGGAAAGGAAAAACATATTGAAAAAATGCAATTTGTAAATATCATTTCGTAGCTGATATTATTTGTGAAGCAGATTCTAAGCATGCAGGTGGCATAACTACAGCATTTGTATATAATTAGCTAGAGTTAAAATTGCTCTCTGTAAAAGCAATTTCTCTTTTGAGATGAATGGAAGGATATTTCTTGGAGCTGTTATGCATGGAGTATCTCATATGAGTAGAAGGAGGTTTATGGGGTGAAGTTATTTGTATAAGAAGTGGAAGAAAGAGAGCTTAGCTGTGTATATCAATTAGCTTAACAAAGCAAGTGCTGGCAGAACGTCTTCTTCCTCTGGTTTAGTCATTCCAACTGATTAAATTTAATTACTTATAGTTGTAAATGAGCATTCAGTAAATATTATCTCAGTGATCACTAAGTCATAGACCACAGTTTGCTATAAACTTCTAATTAGATATTTCCAGCTCTCCTTATGTAATGGTGGCACAGTCCTGTAGCAGATCTGTACTTCTTCCAGAGAAGAGAAGGATGCTCTTTCTATCAAAGGTTAAAACTTGAAATATAGGGTTCCTGTTGGCTTTCTGATTTTTTTATACCAAATTGAAGCATCATTTTTAAAGCTTTTGGCTCTTTGAAAGCTCTACTTCTTGTAGTGCACAAGTACATTGAAAAATACTCAGGTTAGTTGTGTCATGTTAGGTCATCTTTAAGGCAGTGTAGTATATCGCACACTCACGTGTGCCTGATATAAGCACCTTTCATGGTGAAAGGGTGAGCACTGCCATTCTCCCCTTTCTGCTACAAAAAAATCCATTTGTAGATGAGATTTCATATTTTTTGTGAAGTATAAGATTCTAAGTATATCATCGTAAAACTCTTGGGAATCGGTTAAGAGATGGGAGGAGCTGTCTAAATGCAGTGCACTTGAAAAGTAATCTCCAGTGCAGGTCAGTTCTCTGTTAGCCCATGTAAGTCATGTCCTTCAGCCACCTCTCCTCAGTTTCTGTTCTTACTGGATAGGTGAGGTCATGTGTGATGTGTTTACAGTGCTGTACATCTTGGGGAAAAAAGGAAAGAAAAAAATAAACTTTTGAATTACTAAGCTTGATATTACAGTGGAATATTAGGATATTATTCCTAAATAATGAAAGGGAGGGAGACTGTAAGATTATGTCTCTGTAACTACTGACTTTGAACTATTTTTGTGTATAACTTATTTCAATTTATTAAATGGTACGTGTTAGAGACTCTAGGCATTCTACTTGCACTGTAGAGTAGACCAATACTTTAAGCACAAATCTGCTTGAATCTGAGATAGAGGTAGAGCCCGGTTCCTAAGCCTCTGCTTCACCTGTCTGAAGGACTCCCCAAGCACAAGTTGCCTGTCTGAAAATGTTTTAACTTCCCTTGAGGTAAGTGAAGGGCTGTGAAATTAGGCACTTGCAGTTTCAGACCCTGAAAGTCTGAACCAGTAGTAACTGCTGAATTAGCCTTATGTGGAGTGTGAGCTGCTGCTAAAGGAAAAGCTGCTGCTTTTCCTTTCCTTCAGCTGCTTCTAAAGGAAAAGTAGAAGTACAAAATGCACAGATTTGCCATTGGATGGAGATAACTTAGAAGGCAAAGGAAAGTTGTGCAACAGGAACACTAATGAAAGGCTATATAGAAGACAAAAGCCCCTTCTGTTCTTAAGTTTTGTACTCTCAGAGTTAAATTCAGTCCTGAGTTAGTGAAGTGCTTGTTCAGTGGGAACTTTAGGCTTTGTGCAAGGCACCTGGAATACCAAGTGAATGTAAAGTGCATGGGCTTTCCCCTTCCAGTCATACCGACTTTCACGCTGCCAGTCAGTTTAGCTTTTTTGTCTGGCTAACTTAGAGCTTAAACTATATGCAAACCCCAAATAACCTCCAATAGGTGTGGTCAGCCGAGGTAAGATCAGTCACAACAAGCACTTTATTGTGGGATGTTACTAACCACACTGGCATGTGTTAGCTTTGCTAGAAGGTCAGTCCCTGGGTGTGCAGTCGCACTCTCAGTTGATGTTACATGTTTTTTGTCTACCCCTTGTATTGCAGTCACTATAGCTGTAGGGCACAGTCTGTGATGTGCAAGCTGAGAATTTTTAGCAGGCAGCTGGAATCACCGTTATGTGACACTTGGGTCTGATTTGCCTAGGAGCCTGCAGGGCACCTTACCTTAGCCTGTGATTAAGGTTGCATGGGATGTTTAAAGGCAGGTTTTATTCATGATGGCTTTTGCAGTACGGACCTCCCCTTCAGCTGGGGATGTAACAAGCTTTTAAGCGGTGCCGTTCTCTCCTGGGAAAGGAAGCTGGGGAATGCTGTTACTGTGCTTTTGGTCCTGCTCAACTGTGGCATGCTTGTGGCAGATTCTGTAACCCCTCTCTGTACTCGTCTGTCTGGCTGTTTCTCTCTCTTCCGCACTTGCCTTTGTGCCAAAATTGCTGCTGTTGCCAAGGAAAAGAAAAAAAACCAAACTTGCTATTCAACTGTCTCTGCCTTTGATAATCTGTAACCACTGTGTCTCAGATTTTTTGGATATTATTTACAGTATTTTATATGGTTTGAATGTGCTTTTAATGCAAATGCTGTTTTTCTGTTTGTTCTAAAGGTCTGTAAGAACATATTTCTGAACTTTGAGCTCTTTCTTGACAGGTGGACTTGGAACAGTCTTTATCCATATCAGGTTTACGATACTGCTTCTTGAGCAGTGATATTTTGTGGTAAGAAGTTTCCCATTCCAGGCTTGTGTTCCCACAGCAATACATTTCCCTGAATGTATTCCCATGAATACATTCAGAAAGAAAAGACCTACCAGGGAAACTCATGCCTCAAAACATACAACAGAAAAAGGGGAGTTGTGAAGTTCTTAGCAATATCCGTCTGTGACAGTAGTTACAGAGAAAGATTTAAGCAACCAAATGTAAGCAGTAGTATGCAAAACTGAAAAATTCAGTGCAAAATAGAGGCATTAGATATTCTGCTATGAAATCACAAAAATATACAGTGTATATAAAATAGGTGTGCAATATGAAAAGTTTAAAATCCCCTATGGATGTGCCTTAAGTGCTTTCAGTGAGCAATGCACTGAGCAAAGCTGGCTGTGAGAGGCTGTTAGTCTGTAGTCAGTTGTATCTAGCAAGCCAAGGTTGGCTTTTCAGAGAGGAAGTTCTTTTGCTGACTTTCAGGGTTAGGAAAAAGTGGCTGTTCATTTCCATTGCATGCCCAAAAGTCACGTTTCCAGAAGGATCTTATTGTCTGAGTAATTTTTGTGAATCTTTCTGAATACATGCAGGATTTGCACACTGTTCTTCTGTATTATGCAGTGCAAGTAAAGTTTTATATATTTCTCTATATAAATAGACTTCTTGCTCGTAAACTTCACCCTTTTACAATTCTGCATACGTTGTGCATGCCTCACTTGTGAGCATGATTCAGCTAGAAGCAATACTGTTTGCTCAGGCAGACAAACATATCTTCATGGAATCTGCCACTCGGTCACTTCTTTTCATGATCATTCACATTGATTTTTTGGTTTTGTTTTAATTTGGTGCGTTTAAAGCATTGGATTACAGAAGACATAGCAAATTCCAATTTTCTCTATGTAGTGCCTTCATTTTAAGCTACCAAACATGGAGATTGCTTACCCACACATTTATACAGAAATTCCTATTTCAGGATGCAACACCAAATAGGGAGAGAGGTAGTTCCTCTGCTGCTGTGCCTTGAAGGTTGTCTCCTCTCTTTGGAGGGACAGTGGCTGTCTCTTCTGCCGACATGCACATTGTGCTGAACCCTTTTATGGGGTTTCGTACAGCTCCAGAGAGATCTGATGCAAGATTTATTTATTTGTGCTAGAAAATTTAAAATATAAACTCAAGAGCTAGGCCCTGTATTTTTGGAAGCTGAGGAGAGCGTGTGGGTTGCACGATTAGAACTGAGTCTCAGTGCCCAGTGAATCATCCTTCAGTAGCAAGCCAGGAAACTCTCTTAGGAGATGGGCTTGACTGTTCCCAGTCCATCCTGTTCCTTGTCGGTGTTCTTATCAGGATTTGAGTGGTTTGGGGGTGAAATAGAAGAGATTGCTAAAAGACCAGAAAATTGAAGACCACAAAATTTGGAAAGCCAAAGACATGACAGAAAGGCTGTTTGCTCTAACGTGTGGAAATGCAGCTGACCCAGTAGAGCTGCACTGAAAAACATAGTAGTGTTTAGGGACTGAGGAAGGATATATTCAATAGCAGAGTCCAAAACTGGTTCTCAAAACTGGATCCTGCTAAGAACACTTTTCTCTGGGAGCAGCAGAGACTCCCAATTCCATCTTTTTCTCTAGCTTTCAGACCTATAGACCTTTTCCACTGAAATATTTGTTTGTTGTTTGTATGTGTATATTCTGAAGGGTGATATGAAATTTTCTGGGCACTCTCAAAAGCTGCTTTTGTGTCTTAGAAAAATAGTACTGAGTGTGTATAAAAGAGTTTTTATTTTTTCTGGGAGCATTAAAGCATTTGTATTTTTGAAAAGCAAAATCTGACAAATGGCCGTTTGGGGGAATTTTAAGTTTCCCCTCATAGAAAAATAGAGATTTTGCATAAAATAAGCTCAGTGACACTTAATGTTCTAGTAAGATGATTAGTGCTCAGAAATGCTTCATGTCTCCATTAAATAGTCTTTTTGAAGATTTTGGTTTATGCGGTTGTTTTTAAGCTGGTTTTGTTTTGGGTGTGTGTCTCTAAATTATGTAATATTGGTTTTCCTTTTGCTGTGAAATCGATACACTATTTGTTCAAATGTTTTGAATTGTTCAAGGGAATAAATTCCAAACACTCTTCAGGTTTCTGAGTTTTTCTTTGTCATTCCCCTTGTCAAAGGCCTCCACTAGCTCCAGGTAAGGAATGCTGTGGGGAATAAGCTTTCGGGGGAGAGCAAACTGAATAGATCTAGCAAGGTAAAATATTCTTTCGCCAGCAGTTTTGGGGAGCTCCGTGGCATGTGCCGCCTATAACTGCGAAGTACCACAGAGGCCTCTGGAGGTGGCAGTTCCCCTATGGCAAGCGATGGAGCTGGTAACTTCTCGGGGTACTTCTGCATCTTGTTTATTTGTTTATTTATCTGTTTGTTTATTTTCCTGCTCTGTTGTGGCTTAATCAGTGTGCAGGATGTACTAAGCGGAGGCTGCCTTGGTATAATCTGATTTGGACAGATGGGCTCTCCTTGTTGTGGCTTCACTGACTTGTTGATCAGGGAGGTTGATTTGGGCCCCTTGCTAAAGGGCCAGAGTTCCCTGTGGCAGATGAGCAGCAGTGAAAGGAAATGGTAGGGGAGAGGAGGAATGTGATCAAGTGCAAGTCAGCTTTCAGGGAGAGGGAAGCACAGCCTTTACCTTTACAGTGACAGGTAAGCTTTTTGGCAGGATCTTCTTTTCTGTTGCTTGCATGGCAGCATCTGTGTTGCTGGTAGGTCACATGGAAGTAAATGAGGGACCTCATGGCCAAATCCTGTATGACCTTGGTCCGGTCGTATGGCCCTCCCTGCATGTGAGAACAGCGTGCGAGGAGATGCCCTCCTTCCCTCAAGCCTAAGCGACATATGAAGTTGCTCCCAAGTGCTGAGCTGGGTTTTGCCACCCTCAGAGATGCGATCCAATTAGTCTGTGTTAAGGCATCTATGTTAAAGCATCATCCCATCCATGCCTCGTCTCACCCGCTTTTCATATCCTTCCTACTGCACTCTTGGCAACTAAAAGCTTGCAATAGCAGATGACTTTTCAGACCATAATCATTAATGATATATATCTTTTCCTTCAGCTTGATTCAGCCACATAGTCCTATTTAAACAGTAAATCACTGAACTGCAACAGGAAACCAATTATCTTGCAAACAAGGTTCCTCTCTTTGGACGAGAGTAAGCACTTTATACCTTTTAAATTGCTTTTTATTTTTTTTTAGTGCTGTCAACAGTCCTGAAAAGGTGCCTTCACTGGTCAGGGTGAAACTTTAAGTGCTCCTACATGAACTGGAAATGTCATTTTGAGGTATTACTAGACAGCCTCCACTGCTCGGCATCAGGAGACCCGTTAACTTCACGAGTACTTATCCGCTTTCCAGAAATCAAGTGTTTGCTTTAGGAATTTTGAAGAAAGGGTGGGCGGAGGGGTTATTTTTGAACCTATTACATTAAAATGGGATTTACTGAAGCAGTGTAGGAGACAATTTTCAGCTAGAAATTGCAGAAACCAAATATTTGTGTAATGGGAGAACTCCCAGGGACTCTCACCTTACTGAGAAGCCCAAGCAGCTCTCGCACTGACTTGCTGTACTTCACTTCTCATTTCTTCTTACTGAAGTGTTCGTGACAAGTTGAGCTTTGTATCCTACCCCACTAGACTGGAGAGAGATGTTAGCAGGGGACTCCTTCCATGACCTGAGCACTCAAGAGTCCTCTTCTGTTACAGCTCTCCTAATTTTGTTCACAAAAAAATCTGAATCTTTTTCAAGAACTCCTGTATTCTGCTACTCTTCCTCTTCCCTCTCTTTCCATTCTAAGATATCTACTTAAAGAGAATGGTATCTGAGATATTTTAAAGCTTTAAGGTTTGAGCTTTACAGTGTTCTTACCAAGCGTGTGTGCCGCTTTTCCTATAGTTCTGTAAAGGGAAAACGTTCATTTTTTTCAGAATATGCTGTCCAGGGATCTGAACTGAGATTTGTCCTTCAGGTGCATCTGTCACTTTTCATGGTCTTCAGCATTGCTGACCTTGCAGCTTGTGTTAAATATATTAGATATTATCTTCATCTTACAAATAAAGAAGGTGAGGCCTCACATACTTCTTTGCAGTTATTTTTGCAGTTACAAGCAAAGTATCGTAACTAAGTTTGTAAATCACTATTAACCTGTAAGGGAAAGATGTCTTTAACATACTAAATCTGTAAGAATCATGGATTTCTGTGTCCTTGAAAATCAGATAATATCCTCAGATTGGGGTGAATTACCCTTAACATAGCTTTGGAAGCCTCATTCTAAGATTTGAGCTTTCAGGACTTTCTTTTAGATGCTATGCACAATGAATCCCAAAGAAACTTTCTTAACTGGATTGTGGTAGCAGTTTTTCCAAGAGGATTGTTTGCATAAATCATTTTCTTTGCTGCACACATTACTAGGACGGTGTAGAAATCCCAGTGTGCAGAAGCTCCTTCAAATTTTAGACATACTAAGCTGCCTCATCCAGGTATAGGAGAAAGCAAAATACCTGCTGCATACAGTTCTTTTCCTCTAGTATTCTATAACAGTGATGAGAAAACATAAGTTACTTTTAAGATAATAAGGTGAGATTATAGGTTACTGAGTAGGTGTCTCTGCATCTGTACATCAATGAAAATGAGCCAGTGTGCAGGTGGACAGGAACTTCAAATATTAAGACACATGGTTTGTAATATATCTGAAAATACATAATGGAGCAAAGGGAGAAAAACAAACTTAAAAAAAAAACCCACCAAGAGTTGGAATGGAAACAATAAAATCAACATCTGACCTTTTCTCCTGCTTTTCTGAAGTGTATTTATGGAGAAAGGCGGAGCGGTGGTTGCTGAGCTGGCCCTGGTAATGTAGAGCTTTGACTTCCAAGCAAAACAGGGCAGATGCTCTTTAAGGATGAGACAGCACTTCTGGGCTCAGTTTAGTTGCTTACATCTTTTCTCAAAAATGTATGTTTAGTCTGACATTTCTCGTGTTTGCTGTCATTGCAGTATTCTGCGTATTCTTTCTTTGGAAAATTTTGTAACTGTCCTTTCTGTTGTTATAGAACTTTATCTGACAACTTGGGGGTAGAACTGTTTAAAAATAGTGTGTGGTCTCTTTTTTAACCTGAGATGTTTCAGATACTTTCAGGCTTGGGTAACTTGCTGACTTAAAACATCAAATCTGATGTGTAAGTCATCTTTAATCAGTAATGTGTCCTTTGAAAACTTTGTTTCTTAGCATTGTGGTAATTTTTAGGTATACCTAGCTATATACTTATATAATGGAATTTGTTAGTGGCAGAAATAAAATACACTAAGGCGTGAAGCTCTAGCTGGGTTTGAATGTCTTTTTGCTTTAAAAAATATACAAGAATATGTGAAATAAATGGAGATAAGAACGTGAGAGCAGGCGTCTTTGCAGCTTGGAACATAGAATCACAGAATTCTTGAGGTTGGAGGGGACCTCAGAGGTCATCGAGTCCAACCCCCCTGCACATATAGAGCTTTCCCTTAGGATGAATGTCCCGCTGTATATTTTCCTGTAACCACCAGCCTCAGCTTTCAGCCTGTTTCAGCCTGCAGCAGTTGCTGCATTTGTAATCTTGAAACAAATGGTAGAAATCAAGACAGAGCTAGTATTCTGATAAATTTGAGATCCATTCATTATGGAAATCCATACTAAGTTGCAAGGGAAGAGAATGATTAGGTCAGTAGTTGAAAGAAGATACTCATATAATCATGACTTATTACTGAATTTGAAGGCTATTTTTGGCATCTGGTAATAATTAGGCAGGAAGCATCTATCACACGATGAAGATTATTTTCCTGTGTATGATAAAATTTCTGATTGCTGGTTGTTTGTTCTACAGTGATCAAAACATTTTCCAAGATGTCAGGTGGAGTTGAAAGTACTGATTTTTAGTACTGATTTCTACTCATAGTAGGCATTATATGTATTAATAGATTCTTCTAGTTTTTTTTTTGTTGTTGGAGAGGACCATTGTTCAGCTTTTTACTAGAATATGTTAGTTGCACAGTATGAATGTATGTCTGATACCTCTTGGTGAAATAAAAAGTTGCAGGAGGCTGAACATGCCACGATAAATGACTCTCTGAAGTCCTCTGTAGTAGTGTAGAGGAGGTTTCTTTTCAACACTTTAGAAAAAGGACTTATTCTTAGGATTATTTTTGGAAAACCATGCTTAAGTGTTAATTCCAAAGGAACTTAAAGAAACAAAGAAAAAAAATCTTTCAGGGGAAAACTCCATGAACCAAAATCTCCATGATTTTAAAGGCCACAGAGTGGCCTTTCTCCCCTCCCCTCGCCTTCCCCTCTTCCTTCCCCTCTTCCTTCCCCTCTTCCTTCCCCTTTTTTTTCCCTTCCCCTTTTCCTTTTCCTCCCAGCCCTTGGGTGGGACATATCCCTGGTGGTTCTGTGTGGTAATGTACCTTTAATAGCCACCAGGACAAAATTTCCACCTGCAGAGTAGTATCGTCTTTAGCCAGATTATCCTCCAGTGCTCTGCAGCCTTCCCACGCTCAGCTTCCTTCAGGAAATGAAAACCATGCCAGGAACATATGGGAGAGTGGATCAAAGTACTGGAGAGAGTTCAGGCATCCTAAGAGATACCTACAAAATGGAAGGTGATAAGTAATATGTTACTGACTTTCCAAGCTAGATAGATAATGGGCATAACAGCTACTAATTGACGTAAAAATAGAAGTTAATATAGGAATTTTATGTCTCTAGTGCTGGTAGCCTGATTTAGCAGAGGAATGAAATCTGTACAAATGTTAGGATTTTCTGTCGGAAAAGAATCAGTGAGGAAAACAAACCTTAGCAGTGATCACTGGGGCCTGGATTAGGCGACCTAATACCTTCTTCCCCTGTTTCTCTTTCCTGCCCCCATCCACAACTCTGGACACTTTCCAGGAGTCAAAAATAGCTGTATTCTTGGATTATTCTGTACCTCTGCTGAAATGAAGGCAGCTTTTCTGTACTGTTTAGTCATGTGCTGAGCTTTACATTTTCATTACTTAATAATGATTCTTTCCACATCGGCAAATGAAAAACAACATTTATATCTCAGATATAACCTTGGTGTGAGCTGTTGTTGAATTTTGGTTTGTTTTCAAGTTAGAAGAATAAATTAAAGGTAACTGTAAAATAAAACTAATTTATTACATTCACTTTTGCCTAGTTCCACTAAAAATGAAGAAAGGTAAGGTCAAATCAAACTGACAATTTTTAGACCCTATTCTGCTGATGTGGTGGGAGACATTTTCTTCAGTGTCTTTTTTGAAAGTATTGAGCTCTCTTTTAATACCATGGGGAGAGGGGATAGTATTGTAACGTTGATAAGTTAAACACATAAATTACTTCATTCAATAGTCAGTCTAGTTTATTTGTGTAATTAGGAAGAGAATGGGCTTCCACATTTGCTGGCAGTATCTAAGATAAGAAGAATGTGATTCCAGCTGGAGATGCTGCAGTGTGTGCCGAGGGGCTTGTATCTCCACACGATGGTTCCTGGGGTTTCAGAATTCTTTGAATTCTCACAGTTTTTCCCATACAGATAATGGTGTTGTGGGCCTCTCTGCCTCTCACTACAGAGGAACCAGCAGATATGGATAGGAATCTTACAAAATTTTAGTTAATGTGCTGTAAAGTAAATTACAAAACTTTTTGAACAGCACTGCTAGTAATGCTGGTTCTCTAGTTTAATTCTGTACCTAATACTCAGGATATCTCTGTAGAAGAGGATTTTTAACTAAACCACCTTTTGGTTTGTACAGTCCCTATTGCTCTGTGCAGTTCTCTGAGCTGCTTGTTAAGAAGTGCTTGTGTGACAGTTTGTAGATTATGATTTCATGTGGTAGTTGAGGTATCAAACACATTGGTTGCTCAGTGGCAAACTGTCTTTCTTCTAGTTGCCTAAAAAGTGCTCTCGTCCTGTTCTGCATCTGATCCTTAGTTTCCTAGATTTAAAATGTCAATTTAAGGACAGTGTGTTAATCTACTTTGGCCTGCATAAGACAGTTTGCTTATGCATAATTCCCATCTCAGACTCACTAGCTTTGGCGCAGTACATCCTATCTTTTAGAAAGTTTGCTTAGTTATTATTTAATATTATCCATATGTGTGCATTACAGAAGAATTTCACTAGGGTCATCCTCAGATTTGAGCTCTTTTTGAATTATGTGTACAGACATTCTGGGTAACTTGCTTATGAATTTATTTTGTATTTCTCGTCATACTGTTCTCTCTCTGAATTCAGAGCTTTTGTATTTAGCTGAACATAATAGTTATGGATTAAAATTGAAATGATTTAGCAGAACATAAGTGTTACAGATCAATTTTGAAATGCAGATATCAGAAAATTCAAGATTTGACAGTTCTAGTCTTCCTGATGGCTGGAGAATACCCTAGAAAACAGGGAGATACACATTTGAGACATTGTATCAAAATAGCATTAACCTCGATGACTTTTATGTGTTTCTTTTCAAAGAAATGCATGATTATCTGTATGTGAGCAGATTATTATGCTTCCTCTTTTGGCTTTGATGATGTGCTTCTTAAGTGTATGATAGGCTATGTGAACAAGCAGTGATAAGAATTCACCACATTTGCTGGGCTCTTTCTACTGGTTTCTTAGATAATTTTTTAAAAGAGAAGACCAGATTTTAAAGCGTAGGTGAATCCGGAGTCAAACCCTTATATGTCTCATTAAGCTTGAAAAAAATCATTTTAATAAACTTCTGCAAGTCAATTTAGAGTTGCCAGCTATATGTTTTGTATATCTCATATTGTACAGTGCAAAAATTGTTAACAGTAGCTAGATACTAATTTTGGAGAGGATTAAGGAGGGGATTTCTGGCTACACGTCTCAAAAGAAATCAGTTGCACTTAACTGACTCACTATTTAAATATTTGCAGTATCCAAAAACATACCTAGATGCTAAGAACTCCATTTTTGGTACACATCACTAAAAAAGATGCCCTGTAAATGCTTGGCAGTTTTTGACTTTCTTTAAGGCAACAGTGTGCTAAGCACAGAGAGCATCTCATAGGAAGTTTCTTTGCTGAACCTGCTCATGCACCTTGTGGAATAATTATAGAAGGCTTAAAATCTGTCAGCTTTTAGTCCCTTTTTTATTTCAAAACCTTTTATCTTGACTTAAGCTGAAAACAAAAGGCCTGACATTGGGCATTCTGTATCCTGTTTCTGGCACCACCAGTTACCTGTTGTGAGACTGATTTGCTGGTATTTAATTTCTCCGTGTCTGGACTTGTGTAATACCTCTACCTATCTAATCTATCTACCTCAAAAATAGGTTAATTTTAATATGCTAATACTTGTAAAACATTTTGAGGCACTTGAATGGGAAGTGGATTTGAACTACAAAGAGACAGTTAATGGAATTGGAGTGGGTGAGGATGAAACTTATGGGAAAAAAAAAAACCAACAGAAACTTAATATGATATTAACACAGGTGAAAAATGAGAAACCAAAACAAATATCACATCTCCGTTCTTCTCTGTGTCCACTGAACTGCAAACAAGCTTCAGACTCCTTACTCAAAAGGAGTAATTTAAAACCTAATGTCAGTGGAGTCCTAGGACATGTAGTATTTCTGACTCAGAATTAACCACATTGTGTTTATACCCCACAGAATAGTTCCCGTCTTCTTTCCTTGTACTTTGTCATATGTGATACGCTGTTGTTTCCATAGGAGCTATTTTTGTCTGATGTAGTTGTGCTCTCAAACCATTGTGTGAAGGTAGAAGGTAATTGAAGAGTTTGGAAGAGAGGACTGAAAACAGGTACAGTGTTTCAGGTTATCATAAAAGCACAAGATTCAAGAAATCCAGAATGAATATTTTCTGGGGAAATGTATTAATCCACTGCCTCTTCTGCCTGAGACTCCTTTTTTTTTTTTTTTTTTTTTTTTTTTTTTTTTTTTT
>VZSG01000369.1:268979-325308 GCA_013398315.1 Nothoprocta pentlandii | reverse complement strand
TTTTTTTTTTTTTTTTTTTGAATTGCTGTTAACTCCCCAAGCCCCATCTGAGGCTGGGGACTCCTGTGTGACATGATAATTACCTTAGAGACCTGGCAGTCTTAACAGATATTCTTAAGAAGAGGAAGTATAGAGGTACTGTATGATTATGAAAAACAAATTCTAATACAATACCACAGAGAAAGGATTTGGGCGAGGACGGGTAGTTTTAGCTTCCCAGTGGGGAGGAATTAGTTACTCGCATATTACCAGGTTTCTCCTATCTCTTCAGCAAGCATTAGTCCAGGATGCAACCTGAGCATGACTTTATCCAACTTAGGGAGCTCATCTATAGGTTTTGGAGAACAAAGTAGCCCCGGTGGAAAATAGACATGGGATTCTCTCTTAAGAAGAGCTTCTCAGGCCTCCCAGTAACCTCCGAAGTTGCTGAAATCGGAGCACAGAGAAGGACTCATTGTGCTGGCAAGGGGCAGTTCAGGGCAAAAATGTTCTGTCCGATCACACGATTTTCTTTACGGGAGGCGGGCTGCGTCAAGGCTGAGATAAGTTAAGGAGTCTGGCAGCTTTCAGGCAACAGCTAACGCAGCCTGTCCTCTTAGGAAAACAGTTCCATTCAGATGATCTATGTAATGTTCATGGCCCATTGCTCTTCCAAAATAAAGAACCATGGTTTAGAATGTGCCCTATTTTGGATGTTGTTTGTGCATTTTTAAATTGATCTGGTGATTGCTTGATGAGTGTCTCTTGGCTTCCAGGTAGCTTCCCTCTTTGGCTAATAATAACCTAACTCTTTCTAATGTAGGCAGCCTCATCAGCCCCTTTTCTCTGGGTTGGGAAAGTTGGCTTTGTGGGCCTCAGCTGCCCTGGGAAGGTGAAATGGCAGGTAACAGATGAAGAGTGCACTCTGCAAGTAACTTTTACTGGCAAGCTGCAGAACAGCCTGCAGAATGGTGCTCTGAGGGAAGTACCTTTCTTTCCCAGAGGCACTAGGCTCTTCCCATACAGAACTTCCCAAATCTATGGGATGCTTTAGCTCAACCACATACTTTTTGCTTGGAATTTTGGGTAGGGTTTTCATCTTTTCCGTCTTTTCCATTTTTCTCATCAGTTGCATTGAATCTCTTATTCCCTCTGCTCATACTGTGACAAAACTGGTTTGATTCACTTTGTATCAGTTATGTTGGGGACTATACATTCTATACATGGTTAGAAAGGCAAGGATAACTTGATTTTTGGGGGGAAAAAAAAAAAGGCTGGAAAGATTATTTATGCTGGTGAAATGCTTATAAACAGATGTTACTGTGGGTTTCAGTCATTCTTTACCTTAGAGTTGTAGTTACCAATCTGCTTCCCAGCCCTTACCCCAAATACTGCAGCAGTGAAACAAGCCTCTGTTTTCTTTATACTGTGTTCATGGCAGTCATTTACGTGGATATGATTTTATATTTCTTTTCTATTTTCCTTTGAAAAAGATGACAGAAACGATGTTGTTAGAAAAGGAGATAACTGAAATAATGTCAGCTGGAAAAAAATATCTTTTTATCCTGTTTTTCTGCTTTGTGAACTTTATGAACTTCACTGGAAGAGAACGAGTTAAAACCAGTATGGACAAAGGGATTTCTGCTGAAGGAGCTGGGCCTAGCGGAGCACCCTGCTCTGTATAGAGCGTCACAAGGAGCAAAGATCCTGTTTTGTGGTGATTTAGTATATTCTTCCCTTGCTTTCTCTCACCTTGGTGCTCTTCCATTGCCCAGAAGCCTTTGGATTTTTCACTGTCAGCCAGACCTGGCAAAGCAATATTCCAGGTCACTTCCCTCGCTGCTGTGAACTCAGGCCTGGGGAATGTAACACAGATTACAAAAATAGCTTTGGCCCAAGTGGTCTAGAGAGAGTGAAGTGAAATGCGAATCCTCGCTGAGAGTGCAGCTCAGCTCCGTGAAGCGTGCAGAAAATACCAGGCCTAAGGTTGAGCGTTGGGAAATGGTGGGGCCCGCACTGCTCTAGGCCGTGCTGCAGCCCTGCTCCAGCGCAGGCCCCTGTGCCTTGTACTGCGGGGAAGCCCGGCGGCCCCGGCCCCTGCAGCTCAGAGCAGAGCCCTGGTGAGAAGTGAGCGGCAAAAACGCTCCGGGCAGTTTTCTCTATGCGAGATTTTATCGTTCCTGAGAGGTTTTGGAATATAACTGCCACTAATTACATGGCGAGGCCTGTGTAGTCTTTTGCAACAAAGGCTTAAGGTGTTACTGGGTGGATAGTTGCCTCCAAGGAAAAGAAAAGAAAAAAAAAAAACACCGAAAAAGTGAGGAATAAACTGAATTATTTAAAAAAAAATTTTGAGGACAGTTGAGACACTTAGAGAAAGTATAAGGTCAGAAAGCATGAGGATAAAGAAACATCTCCAAAGTTCGTGCTGAGTTAGGCTTTGCAGAGGGAAAGAAAGCAAACAGCTGTACTCATTGAGTGTGTAAGAGTAGAAAAGTGGGGAAAATGGAAAGGGGTCCGCAAGGAAGATGGGCCTGAACTTAACTGCAATTCTCGGTGCTCTCAGGAAATTGAAAGAATATTTAGCTTCCAGTTTCTGCTGGGACAATGCCATTGAGCTTGAGAGTAAAAAAGTTAGTTAGTATGTAGAAAAGTTTGGAAATGGAAATTAACCCAGTGGAGCTGGAAGTAAAATTCAAATCTTAATGTACTTTAATGAGCAGAAGTAAAATGAAACCAAACCAGCTCTTTCTCAAAAAAAAAAAAAAAAATCATCAAAATGGTTTATCCTGCTAACAGTTACCCTGACTCTCACCTCACTGTGTGACAAAACTGAGCTGAATCTAAACAATGTCACATCCCCCTGCCTCTCCCACTTTGTCCAAAAATGAAAAAAAAATAAAGAAAAGAAAAAGGTTGTCTGAACAAGTACACATCTGTTAGTATAAGCAATCGGTAAAGCATTTTGGGAGGAAAACACCACTTTCTACAAATAACACACTTTGACCTCATGAAGGTAAGTGGTATAAAATGGTTCGGGCACAGGTTCATGCTGTGAATATTTTGGTTGATCAAAGTCTGCACCAGATTGCCCTGACTGCTTTTATTGATAAGATAACTGATGATTTGTATAAGGGATCATCATACATCTGATCAGTTTGGGCTTCAGTAAGGTACCTGAACACTGCTGCATGGTACTTACTGGGTAAACTGGGTAAAATGAAGGAGTACAGAAGGTACACATTTAAATGAGAGAGTAATGGAATGAAATTCATTGCTAAGGCAAGATTTTGAAGCATCATCAATGCAGAGGAGGATGAAAATATCATATATTAAGAAGAGCAAAATTTTGTGGACTGTAGTATTAAAAATAGACATGTAATAGTATAAAGTGTCAAGTCATGCACTAAGAAAGTGGTGCGAGTTTTGTTTTATCAGTTGAAAGCAGAGAAGGAGAAAGATCTCAGTATCAGTCAATAAATAAAAGTCACCAGTATTATGTGGTGTATAAATAGGCCAATGTGCTCTCAGGGCTTATCAGATGAGAGATTTCTGGCAGAGCTGCAAGATACACTGATAAGACCTCATCTGGAAAGTTGAGTACAATTCCAATCGTGCAGGTTCTGGAAAGAGTAATCCAAACTGGACAGGTGCAGAAAGCTGGGGGATGAGCAGAACACTGGAGAGCTCATCTCATGAGAGAAAGGCTTGGCTTCTTCGTAGCATAGCACAACAGAGGCTGGGAAAGACTGTTGTCTGTAAATTCTGACCTGGATAAGGGTAAAACAGTGTCACACTACTTAAGGTAAAATACTAATCTTTTTGAAGACTAGAATTTAAGATAGATGAATGCAGGTTTGAGCGTAATTCATTGACAGACACATTGAGTGAAACTTCTTTGTACTTCCTTTCTCCAACTGCTTGATTCAAGTATCCTTTTGAGTTTTCTTGGATCTGTGGGATTGGTGCTTGCGATCATCTCATGTCAGTTTTGCCCTGTGGCCTAGATGCTCTGATTACATGCTCTGATAAAAAAAATATAAATTCAAATCTAGAAAAAGTTTGGAAGCTTTCTCCATATTGATCTTTCCATTCCTCTTCTCCCCTTCCATATTTCTTTAAGTAGAGGTAATATTTTCATGCTGTCTCACTCTGTAGTCCTACTCAACCTGACTGGTAACAATTTCAGCATTGTGCAGTGGGATGGTGCTGCAGCATTTCTACTTTGTCTCGTGGGACATGCCCAGTCTGTGGCAGTCCTTAACAAATAGGCTCCACTATAGCTCTGTTTTATGCAGCTAAAATGTCCTTACTTCCTCTCTCAACTAGGACATTCAGCATCACTTTTTTAGCATGTATTAGGCAAAACGGTTAAGATTCCGCCTTGCAGTCTGCCTCCCCAGCAGGTTCTGCCTGTAGTGGCAAGCAGGATAATGACATAAGGTATTCTCTTTCTCTTGCTTTATTTACCCCCCTCTGCCTCATGTCCCAGTTCTCCCAGTTGCCCAGTTTCCTTAGGAAAGTGCCATTCTGGCTGTTACGTTTACCAATTGTTCGCTGGCTTGTTCCTTAGGTGCCAACCTCAATGGGCTGGAAGAGCCCAGCCTTGCCAAACGGCTGCGTGGCACCCCCGAGCGGATCGAGCTGGAGAACTACCGCCTCTCCCTGCAGCGGGAAGAAGAACTGGAAGAGGTTCCTGAAGAGACACTGGCAGAGCATAACCTGAGCAGTGTATTAGACAAAGTGACAGAAGACGATGGGCCCAGCAGGTTAGCACACGTTGTCCTTAACTTAAGGTGTTTATATGTATCCCAGCAGACTTTTATCACCTGTTCCTTTAGTTTTTTTTTTTCACATATAATTTACCAGGTTGCCCTTTTTAGACTTCTTGAAAATATTGTGCATATGTACATGGATAATTTATGTTAGAGTTTCTGGTCTTCTGAATTACTTACTTTCTTAAAAAAGTGCTTAAAAAGATAACAGCATGAAAATCAGTCCTAAATTGGAAGAGATTGGGGCGAGGATGGGATTGTATTAAAGACACAGTAGTCATCTGAGCAACAGAACATGTATTAAAAAGAGAGGGTGTTTTCCAAAGTTAACTCTATTTCCACTCAAAAACATCTGTGAATTAAAGCTTAAATTTGACACAGGTGTAGCCTGGACTGAATGTTGTTGCAGTGCCTAAAAGATCTTACTTTGAAGCAATAGATACGGCTTTTGAAAAATAATGTGCCACCCCATCACAAATTTCCCTTTATGTGTGATGTCCAGACATGCCAGGATCCAGAAATTTGCAGGCATAGGCACTGGTTGCTGCAAGAACAATTGAGGGAAAATATTTGATGAAGATTGACTGGGACCATTGTAGTCAATCATTAACTTCTACTGTCTTGATCTTTTAATATGATTTCTAATCATCTACTTTTCTTTGTAGCAGCAACAACCTGTAATTTTTCAGCTCTCAGTCTACCCAATGCTCCTTTTGAAATTAACGCAGATAATTCTACTGCTGGTTTCCTGAGACTCAGATGTTACAAACATATGCTATATATATATTTCGTACAGGTGTAGTATTGTGTAAGAAATTGCTTTCTACTCTTATACCTGTGAGATAAAATTGAATTGGTGGGGTGCAGGTATAAAATTGTTCATTAAAATCTTCATAGGTTTATGGTAATACAGAATCCAAGTTATCTTATAAGATAAGCTTGAAGAGGTAGCATCTAGAAAGGAGCAGCTTTTTATAGCCTGAACTCTTACTCTCTTGATAAGGATATGAGTTTGGACTTGGGAACGTGTGACTTAATATAAGTGCCTGGGGAACTGCTATTACCTTGTACTCCTGCTTTTGTGGAACTATAATAACACCTCATTTTTTAATGCATTGGTTTATTTAAAATATTCTATTTTGATAAATTTTACACAACGGAGATCTTGTCCTAGTTAAATGTTCTCTGGAACATTTTTTGAGTGACTCAAATTCTGTTTGCTTTTCTCAGCTCTCCTTTAGCTCCTTGCCCAGGCCTAAGAGTTTTATCAACTGTGACAGTACAGACATTAGTAATATTGTGGGGTTTATAATCCTTTTTTGGTTATAGACCTCAAAATTCGTAGACCCTTATTATTATTGGCCATGATTTCAGACTCATTTGGCCTGGCCAGTAAATGGCAGAAGACTTCCAAAAGAGAAGAGTCGGTGAAAAAAATGGCACTTCAGCATGGAGCATGGAGCTTTTGCTCCTCTCCAAGAGCCATTTTAGTAGGAGTCTGGAGAGTGAGACTAGCACCCCGGTGTGTTAGTTAGCTTGATTTTCTCTCATGGACCAGTGTATTTATTTCACTTTCCAAAGCACTCATCCTTGTAACTCAGATTAAATATTTTAGTTTCCAGTAGACTGAATTGTTAAATTTTGAAGGTTTAAATCACATACTATAATAAAAAAAAAAAAAAAATTCTGTCCCAAAACCAAATATGGCAAGTGATTTGATTTCAAGCATTGATTAGACTGTGTAGGCCAAACACCAGAGTATTTTCTACTTGATACAGTTATGCAGTGTCCTACATTCAGCTGTACCCAGTCCTTCCTGCTTCAGAGAAAGGCAAAGAAAAGTCAAGGAAAAGTGTGACCACTTTTGCAGCAAAGAACGGAAAAAATGTTGACTCCTGCAAGCAAGCAGCCAAGCCCCTGATTTGATTATATTCACTGTCTTGGTGCAGAGCCACAGGGTTAGGTGCTTGTTGAGTACACGTGCAGCTTTCTGATCTCTCATCTTATGGTATACCGGGCTGACCTTCAAGGCATGTGTGGCTGCGCACTCTAAATGGAGAAGAAAGCCCAGGTTCTGATGCAGAGCTGCCCAGAGCACGTGTGAACGCACACATGAGCGTGCATGTTACAGAGAAAACTTCTGGGAAACTGTATTTGAAGTATGTTTTTTCAAAGCAGAGAGTCTTGCCTACGAAATAAGTCCTCAAGAAGAAAAAACTCATTTAAGCGGCCAAACCCAGACTGTATGGCATTTGAGGGGTAGAAAACCCTTTAAATTACAAATAAGCCCTTATTTGTCCATTTTAAGCAACACTTGCAGTATGCCATTTGTCATTTTGGTATAGTGTAATATTCTGTCAAGGGAGCACATGAAAGGGGTGTGATAGGGCAGCTTGCACTGTATTGGGTCTGTATGGCAGGGGAATAGAAGAGGTTAGTTTGCAAGGATTAAGTTTGGGTTCTTCTCATCAGCAATACATGTACTTGTTTTAAAGAGCTATTCAGCTGTCCATACAAATTCCACAAAGCAAACACTGTTACTTTTGGTCACTGCTTTATAGGAAAAAGAAAAAAAAAAAAAGCCTTAGCTCCTTAGCTGTTGAATTATTTCATATGGCACAAAAAAAAAATTACCATAATAGAAGGAATGCTGTCTCTAGCAGACCATCTCTCTGTCATTCTTCAGCCACCCAGCCCATCATTTCCCAGTATTGAAAGGTCAGGCAAAAAGCATGTTTATAAATAAATGCCAAAGAAGGTAAAGTGAGCTATGTGGTAAAGAATCCATGTCGTCAGTATTACATGACATAAGCAGGCCGGGTGAAAAACAGCAGCTTGACCCATTCAGCAGTCCTGGCAACAGTTTGAGCAGCAGCAAAGTGTAAAGCCAGCAACTGAAAACCCAACAGGCAGCACCTGTCGGGTTTATTTTCATGCTGAAGGGTAGGAAAATGTACTGTTAATCAGGGAGGAGGGAGAAAGGGAACATCACATTTAATTCTGTGGGAATATCTGCACAAAGCCTCTGGAATATGCCTCACTCTCCTAGAATATACACTGCATCTGTGGCACGCAGCAGCATTTGTATTCGGTATTTGCTATGTGAAAACCAGGACAGACAGTACAAAATAAATGTTCAATTTCTGCTGTGGAAAAGTCAGTTATAATTTGAGCATTTTATGTTAATTAGTATAGTACAGTGGGGAGAATTTAAGGGCCTATAGATGGAAGCATGTGGCTTCCATCGTGTTTTATTTATTAATTTTTAAGCAAAAATACTCAGGGAAATGATTGAATGAAATTGCATAAATATGGCACATAAATACATAGATACAACACTATGCCTAGTGTTAGAGTATGTTTGTAATCTGCACCTGAATATGTTTGTGTACAGTATAAGAAAAAGGGTGCTGCCAGGTAGCAGTTTCCATAAAGTATCAGTATGACACATAGAATGTTCACGAAATAAAAGTCCATACATGAAAAGCAAAATTGTAACAGCTGTAGAAGCTGTGTTTTATAGGCATGCATGGAATTGAAATGTCATTCATCTCAACTTTGAACTTGTTGGGTTCTCCCTTGTTTGTATGGAAAGGGGTCTGTTGGGGCCATTCATTTGTTAAACACAATGATAGCTGCCATAAGGAAGCAGCAGGAGGAGGGTATTGTTCTCAGATGAGTCACCCAAAATGTTAACCATTCACAAGTAGCTTTCTAGCCTGTTAAGATTTATATATGGGAAGTACCCAACTATTGCTCTAGTAAATGCTTTTTTTTTTTTTTTTTTTTTTTTTTTTTTTTTTTTTTTTTTTTTTTTATTTTATTATTTTTTTTTTTTTTTTTTTTTTTTTTTTTTTGCCTGACAATGCTCTCTGAAAGATTAACAAAGAAAGAATCCCTTTTTGCTCTGCAGGTGCATTCTCTGAATGTAGGATGGGTCACATTAATTTTCCAGTGTCAAATACAACTGTCTTTCTCCCAGCTATCTCTAGATGGTCCAGTATGGAAGACTGAGTTAGCTTAAATGTCATTCTGTGGGCAGTTTCTTGCCCCTGCAGCTTATTCTGAGGAATTAAACCAAGACGTGTGCTAAAAAAATGCTCATGGTATATCTGTATTGTTTTCCATGCTTTAGACTTCACAGGGAGAATAGTAGGCATGTTATTGTAATTGTCCTTGCGGTGTTTCCTGCAGCTTCGTGCCACTATGCATATTCCACACTTAATTGGGTACATATGATAGTGCTGCCAGTGATGCAGAGAAGTGTGGAATTGTGCATTTCTCTCCAGCTGTCCTTAGCTGACATTGCTGTGTGCTTTGGCCTCATAGCTCTCTTACGCATTGTGTTCTTTCTCTTCCTAAAGCCTTCTGTGGCTGCCTCCAGCAAATGCCCAAAATGCCCCAGCTATCCAAAATGCCAGCAGTACTTGCCGCTGTCAAAAGATATGACCTTCTGCACATGCAGAATGACCCTGCCAAACAATCTTTTGTCACAGCGGAGTGAAAGCAATGTGGCTTGAGTAAAGTCAGGTCTTAGTGCTCGACTTGGGTATGCTCAAGTGCTGTAACAGTGATTGCTGTACAAATATTTGGATGTAGCTTCATAGGTACTTTCACGCTGCTTCATCTGTGTGAAAAGAAGCAGGCACAGACCATACTGCAGGGCACTGATCAAGCTGTGAGTACAAAGCCTATGAAATGTTGAAAGAAGGTGACAAGTGTCATGGTTTCCACTGTATGTTTTGGGGTGTTACGTGTTGAAATGACTTGTCAGTCACCTGTGGAGTCATCTAAGCAATATTAACTGCTTGATGTCTGTTTTTTTAAGCAGTAGTTCGGAGTCTGAGATGGAGGAGGAAGATGAGGAAGATGAAGATGAACTACTGCAGCCTCGGCAACCCCCCTCAGACTTGGGTGGCGTGCCGTGGAAAGAGGCTGTGCGAATCCATGCCCTCCTGAAGGGAAAGAGTGAAGAAGAAATTGAGGCCGAGGAGAATCTTGACATTGAAGACAGAGAGGGAGAATATGATGAGGATGAAGAAGATGAAGAGGAGGAGGATGAGCAGTCTAGTGAAGGTTAGACTGATTTGTCCTTTCTTTCTGCTAAAACAGGAATGAAAAATGAGCTGGGTATTTGAAATACGGAATGAAAAAGATTTGCCTTGGAAATCTTTCTTTCTCTTTTCATTTTCATATTGCTTTGATTTTCAGTGAGTTGCTGTCAAGGGAAGTTTTAGGTGGCTCATTCTGGATATGGAAGAACTTTCCCTGCAGGATAGTTACAGCATTAATGACAACACAATATGCTGCCCATTCATCATGCCAACATGTGCAGCTCACAGCTTTGTGGGAATGCATTTTATTGTTGTTTATTATTATCATTGGGATTTGGGTTTGAATGTGCCCTTTGTTCTTTGGCAGCAAGAACTGGCAGCATTGTGGAGGCAGTGTTTTCAGTTTTTCAGGGTGCCTCACTCGGAGGTGGTCCCCTACAGCTAACATGAAGGCATCCCAGAAGCTCCTTCCAGCTCGTCTTATTTAAAAGAAGCTCTTGAGAAGACAGGGAGTTCAGGTTGTCCTCATTTTAGATCGGATTTCTGTGGAAAATCTTAGAGAAAGACTCTTTCCCCTCCATTTGTCTCAGTCACCATAAAGCAAAGCTTGTGTTAAGAATATACGTCTTCAGCATTTCACCACCATTTCAGATTTCTTATTAATGTTGTCTGTGTACTTTCATTTCCCTTTTTCTAAAGACTGACTCCAAAGAGCTTCTTGAAGGTCTTTGGTCTCTTTGTACAAGCAGCGGTCCAGTTACCCTGAGTCTGAGTTGCAGTTTGTGTTCATGAACTCAACATGCTGCTTGGCTACGTTTTCAGCTTAGGAACTGAGTCTCCATAGCTGAAACCTTTGAAAGTCAAGACTGCTTTTTATGAATGGTAACTTGCATGTTTTGTGTTTTCTCTACTAAACCATGATGTTCTCAGACAGCCGTTGTTTCTGTCAAGTAGAGTTTTCCTGTCAGGTGCATTGAATACTGTGGGAATAACTCTCACTGGATTTGCAGACAATTCTTTCTTTTTGATTCTGTACCTTCTCTCTTTCTCTCTCTCCATTGCTTGTGTGTGCGCACACGTGTGTCTGGTGTTTTATGTGGATGTGTGGTTCCCTCTGCTGTAGAGGGAGAGTATTGCCCTTGGGAGAGAGAGCTGCAGCAAGGCCTCTGGCTTCAACATCTCTCAAATGAAGAGGACACGGGTACATTTAAAGGTACCCATATACCATTTCCATTTTAATTTCCCCCTAAGTAGGGGGGAGTGTCTTAAAGAGCAGTTCCCACGTGAGAAAAATTTCTCTTTTATGTAATTACTTTACCAGCTCTCTCAAAACGGAGTCAGTCGCTATTGCTCTCTTTACCTCCTGATCCAGTTGCTGTACTCCAGGTCTGTCATCTCTGTTGCTTTTAGGGAAAAGGTAGAGCTGCCAAATACTTTGGGATATCTCAAAATCCTGATCAGTCTGCCACTATAAAGTGCTTGAACACTTAACTTGCTTATTTAGGACGTTTCAGAGTTGTTCCATAGAGACTGGTTGCACCCGTACACTATGTCAGACACACTGGGACACATCAGGATTGCTGCAATTTGATGCCTGTGTGAGCAAACCTGCATTTTTTTTTTGTCGTTGTCCTTTGTGAATGTGTGTCTGTGGGGAGAGTCTGTTGGGGAAGCTAATCAAACTCTAAAGCTGCTGAAATTTTTCAAAGTCACAAAATGAACATGCAGGTAGTCTGGTATTCCAGTGTAGTTAGCTGTACTCTTTTCCATAATGAATTTTGCTGCAGTTCATTTCTGATAGTTGCTCTTTCAAAGCACTTGGTCCTAAGAGCTTGTTAATCCATTATTTGCTCAATGTGTTCATTAGAGCCAAAATATATGAGAAGAAAATCCAAAGGCCTTCATACAGGTAAGAGGGCATACCCAGTTGTCAGACTACATCCCTCAGGACTTACAGTTGTAACCACTGTAGCTTAGCATCTGCCATGTTTATAAAACAATAAATCAGATATTGTATTTCTCTCAATTTAACTTTTCTTGTGAGAAGGATTAACAGTAGTAGTAGTATGGCTTGAGAGCACAAATTGAAAAGTTTTCCCATGTTTTAGTTGCTAGTTTGCCTTATACCTGGCTTCTAAGAACTTGATTTGTGGATGACTTCACATTCCATTAAAAGCTAAGCGTTAAGGCTGCCCGTGTCTTACTAAGTGCTGGTAGGTGCTAATGTGAAAGAAGTTTTGCCTATCCTGGGCAGAACAAATGTGCAGCTTCTTGCAAAGCTGTAGTGGGCAGCCATGGAGAAGGCTGCAGCAGCTGTCATTTGAAATTCTGAAGCATTCATAACTTGAGGAAATCTTAGGTTTGCCTGTTAGCCGAGCAGCCGTCCTTGACAGTTATTGGTGCTGTTTAAGCTGCAGTTTCCATGTTGAAAGCTGAACAAGGCCTACTTCCTAATCAAGGCCTAGGCCTTTTTATAGAGTCTTGGGGGGTGACTGCACATGTGTGTGTTACAGTGGCCTAAATCACAAGCAAATCCCTGTTAAAAACACGCAGATCATGTGGGACCTGCTCTTTTTGAGCCTTGCTGAATGACCATACATTTTGCAGCCATTTCTGGCAAATCTAATCCATTTAACACAAAATTTTATGTGGGGATGCAAATGCTAACTCTACTGATCTTGGGGCTTGCATGTGAGTGCTTTGGTATGCGGTGAGAAAAAACCTTTTTCCACAGGATGTCAAGTAGCTCTGATTAGACAATATTTTTGTGCTGAATTGGTTTCTGAAGAGGTAATAGAGAGATGAAGCTGCTAAATACGTGTCTAACTTGTTAATCCTACTCCACATTTGAGTTTGTGTCTCATTCCTCTTCCCCTTTAATCATCACCTGGAGATTCTGTCCTTCCTGCAGTTTCTTCTGCTTGTTTCTTCTGCAGTTTTAATGCCAGCAATCGTACCCAGTCATTCCTGAAACACTCCTTAATGTCTGGGGGGAACATTGCTGGGAGAGAGCAACTGCATTAAAACAGGACATCCGGAATTGATGAGTATGGCCTCTAAAGACTGCTTTGTTTCTTGTTCCCTTCCAACCACTAATCCAGCGTATGAAAGTCTACCTGCTTTTGAGCCCTAAGTTGCTGAAATAGTGGTTTGCCCTACACAATGATAATCTGCCCATGAATATTGACTTTATTTCATAAAATGGGCGTTTTACTATTCAGGATGAGTCATTTGCCTTTGAAGACCACCCCCTGTAGAGATGTTGAACACTGTGGTCCCTGTAGAATGATCTGTTTATTTATGGACAAACAAAACCTGAGGTAGAGGCCTGTAGCAGGTGACAGTAGAGAAAGGCTCTGTGAAGATAATAGACTCTCAGGAAGATGCTTTCAACATGAGTGTTCACTCAGCAGCTAAATGAATTGCTTCCCATATGCTTTCCTGCTTGTGTAGGCAAGTGAAGGAGCAATAATGTAGTTCCTTTGAAACAAATCTCTTTTTGCAAAGGGAAGTCTTTGAGGGGAGGAGGTAAGTCATAAGGAAAATGTTGAGACTGCTCAGAAAACTCTTCCACCCTTTAAAAAATGTAGTTATTGCAAAATAGCAGGAATGTATGATGTGCTTCACTATTATAGCAAATGTGTGGCCCTGTGTGCATACGCACATACACATAGACCTGAAACTCTGCAGTCCAACATGTAATTTAATTCACAAAGATCTACCTGTCAAAGGAAGGAATACTTAACCAAATAGTAGAGAATGAAGGTCCTTTTGTTTTGGTGCATCAAACTACAATGCAGATTGTCCTTTGCCTTTAACAGCAAGGTGTCTTTGGCAATCATCATGTTGAGGAGACTAAAAAAGCTGGAAATTTCTGCTAAAATGGTATTTATCTACCAACCATATCTGTTGGACACCAAAAAATGTCTTTCATTTCAGTGAAGCTGCTTGCAATAGAGATAATCTATAATGATTTCAGTAGTATCTTTTTGCCTTCGAAATGGCACGATGCAGCTTTGGTGTGGAACATGAGGAGTGGGAACCTACTGTATTGGTGGATGTGTGCACACGCAGTGCGGAGCTTTTTCTGTCTGTCTTGCACGCTGATCTTGGTCAGTAATATTTTCTTCTTTTCATATTTCTTTCCTGTGATGTGTTACTTTTCCTTTCCACTGTTCTCCCACCTTTTTCTCCCTGTCCTTCATCCTCCCCCACCTACATCCTGGTCTGCAATATCCTCGATTTGCTAGCTGGAAACCTTAGACTGCAGCAGATTGTAAATCCGGTTGATCCCTTGGAGATCCTGGCAGATGTGCACTGGACACACATCCGTGAAAAAGAGGAGGAGGAAAAAATGGTCCCAGCCTCCAAGTCCTCCACCTCCAGAGGTAATCTCCCCCTGCACTGTCAGTTCCCAGATGACAATCGCAGCTGTTTAACTCTGTTGCTTCTGTGCCCCTTCTGAGCAGTGCTCTTCAGAAGGGCCAATAGCGATTCAAAGGTGCTGCTTTCTGAAACTGCAGTTGGTTAAACATTTTGCTTTTCAGGTTAGTTTCTGCCTAAAGCGACTACTTTCTCAGCTCCGCAGCTTTGTGACTTCTGACCCATTCATGTGTCTGTTTTGACTCCATTGCATTCTTCCATGCTGTGGAAGTGCTTTGCTTAGAGCTAGATACCAGCCCTTGGTAGCTGACTTGAGATGAAGCTAGAAGCTAGAGATGAAGCTAGAAGCTGCCATAGCTTTTTTGTGGCAATGAGGATTCGACTCCCAGGAAAGCTCAAGTGTGGTTACGTGCATTGCAGTGAGAAGCGCAGCGTTGACTTCTGTCTCCTGAGCGTATTCTCTGCTTTTGCTTTTCAAACGGTGTAACTGCAGCTGGTATTACCAGAGAAGGACAAGAATTCAAAGGTAGCCAAGATTTGTCAGTGTTGTCTGTGTTTTAAAGTGAGGTGCGATCTTTTTGAGTTGCTGGTTACTTAAAGGAAAACTTTGGAGGTGGAGAAATGCCAACTTTCTAACTAGCTTATAAGCACCTTTCCTACCATCCCTGCTGGGCTGACCTCTGCACCAGACTCCTTGCTAGACTTTATTGCTGGGTGTCAGAAGGTAAGTGTGTCACACATGCTTTACTTCTCCAGAAGCCCAAAGTCAAACAAAACTAGTGGTGCTGCTTTAGTGACTTCTATCCAAGTCATTGTGCCAGAATTGTGGAGGGAGTGTGTGCTGTGAAAAGGGTTTCTTTTACAGTAAATATAAAATTGATGACTGATCTGTATTAAAAAAAAGAAACCTAGGATCTTACCTCATGTTACCTGATCTTATTCCATGCTAGGTAATTACCTTTTCCTTGTAGTTCTAGCTGACCTTTTCTTAAATCCTGAGCCAACTTTATACATAATTACAGTTCAGTTAAGGTATGTTTATAATTGCAGTTTAGAGAATGCACCTGGAGTTGGTAGTGTGAAATGTGTTCTTACAAGCAAGAGATCAGTATTTTGCTCCCACTTCAATCATAGAAATGGTACCTATTCCACCATTGATAACATTTAATATTCCTGAAGTGGTTGTTTAAAATTTAAGAACCCTAAGTAAAAAATAGTAACATGGTTTCTTAAGCTTGTCACAATTAAGTGTTATTCAGCCTCTGCTCGAAGGTCTATGACACTACAGCTTTTGAGTTTTTCTTTTAATTTGTATTTTCTGATTCCTGCCTTTCCGGAGTATATTAGTACAGATGCCTGCAGAATAAGGGAAAACCCGCATTGACCCTACCAAAGTGATCCTGCAGTCTCTCCAGCTTCTTTTGGGAAGCAGGCAGTATTTCCTTCCCTTTCCCTCAAAGTAGGCCAAACTAAGGAAGATCTACTCGCCGATAGGTAGCTGCTTCCTTTGCCCTGCGGTACAGAATGTCTCAGTGGTGTGTTTATAAGAGATCTGTTGCACATGTGTACTTGTGGATATGCCATAAGTTTTCAATCTGATTTTGATAGACAGATTTGTTCCCGGGTGGCCTGTATTATGTCATACGAGCTCATTCAGAGAGCTCAGCCGAGGAGCAGCTAGAGGTAGGGTTTGATCTCGGCTTTGAACATGGCTGAAACACTGAAGTCTCTCTTGTCCTGTTTTAGGATTTCCTCCTCATCTGGTCGTGTTCAAAGCCAGGCAGTGCAGATCCTGAAACACTGTGCCTGACACATTCGGTTATGTCTCATTGCTCAGCTCTCTCATCTATTAATTTTCTTAAAATTTCCAGCTGAGTATGGCAATAGCAATGTGCTAATCAGATACTAAGAACTGTGTTTTTCTTCTGTGTTTTTCTGTATTTCCTCTAACTTCCCAGATCCTAAAGGAATATTAGGCCCTGGGCATTTGTGTGTTAGCTTACTTTAAATCCCAAGCCTGTGATCAATGGTTTAACATCTTGCAGGTTTCATTCCCATAGTTTCAACTTTAATTTTTCCCTTTTGTCACGTTTCACTTTTTAGAACACTTCCTGATGATCTAATTTTGATTTCTTACGCTTTATTGTTTTTTAAATTCAGCATCCGACCTTCCCTCGGTACGCCGTGAGGCGGTTCAGGCGTGGCTGGAGACGGTCCCTGGAGGTAGTTTGGTGATGTTCTATGTATTGCAATGCACAATAACCCTGCCCGTCTCTTCTCCATGCCTTCAGCAGCTGAGCTGGTACTTTAACCCTGGACCTTACGGCCCTGTCGCTACTGCATGACTGGCAGGGGAGGGAAGCAGGGAGGGAGGCAGGGGAGTGTGCATGCTGCCTTGCTCCAACAGCCCCTTCCTGCATGAACCGGACGTTTGTTGTAACCCTTTGGAAGGCAGGCCAAGCAGAGGGGTTGTCTTCGGAGTAATGAGGTAGGAGGAGGAGTCTGGCTGAGCGCTTTGATTTGCTTTATGAACAGAAGAGTAGATCAGTTAGGCTTCCTCCAGCTCCTTCACTAAAAATGTGGGGCTTTCTTGCAGTTGGGTGGTTAAGTGACAGAGTGTGCGTCAAGCAACTGTAACTATCTGAAGCAATTGCAAATTCTAGCTACCTTGTGATGAAAGTAAGAAATAGAAGAGAAGTTTAAGGTGGGATCTTTGGGAGTAGTGATAGCTCTTGTGTCTCCTTTGACTTGGAGTTCATGTACCTTACGAAAGCCTCAGGAGAACTGAAGGATGGTAGAGTTGAGCTGCCCTCTTTAGCTGGTTCTCTAAGCTCTACTGCAGAACCAACAAGTGAAGAGTCTGGGATTAGACTAAGGGAGTCAAATTCTGTGAAGCAGTGAAAGTAGCTAAAGCAGTGGAACGGGAGCAGTTCATGGATATGCAGTTGATGTGTGGCTCTGTTGCTTTGGCACCTCAGAATAACTAGCTCACCTGTAAAACTTTGCTTTTTCTGCTGCTTTGGCAAGGCAGCAGCGTTCCCAGGAGGGCTGCACGTGGTGCAGTCTGCTGCTGGCTGCTAGCTGAGATGGACCAAGTGCTAAACCCAGTTGCTGGCTGCCATGGGGTGTAGCTTGAAGTTAGTGTGTGACAGCTTTTGGCCTCTTGCTCTCTACCCTAACTGCGTATACCTATATGCACAGTATATGTATAATATAATCAGTCACTTGCAAGCTCTCCGTGTCCCTCAAAAGGGGATCCCCTTTGCACCGAGTTGTTACTTACCCATGCATCCCTAAAATCTTTTGTTCAGTTTTATATACCAAGCTATCTAAGAGGTTCATTTTTCTCCTCTGTCTTAAACACTCCATATATGAATCATGTCACCTCATGGTTTCTCCATCAGCAGACACTCATGTGTATCAGTTACATTCTTTCAAGCTTTGGTAAAGGGTATTCATATTCAGTTTTATCTTAAAACCATCCTATGGCATTATCTTTTTCAAAATATCATTCGCTAGAGCAACAGTCAGAGGCATCGTTTGGTTTTGTTCAGTATGCCTATAAATGCCCTTGTGGGAAGAGCAGCTTTTATTACTCGACTCCTGTGCTCTAGATCTGTAAGACTGGCTTGTGTAAGCCTCCAACATGAGGGACTACGCCAGTGCTTTATCACGCTTGGGTATAACTGCCTTGTCACAACAGTTTGCAGAAAATAAACTAATACTACTGAAGGGAAAAGCAAAAGGCTGTGTTTTGAAATAAGCAAAAACCTGGGTTAGAGAAGGAAGAGACACAATAAGATCTCGGTTTTAGAGACTTTTTTTTTCTCTTTTTTAAGATTGCCCCTGTTAATTAATGGTTCCAAAGGCCACATCTTCCCTAGTAAATAAAAAGGCCCAGGCCCACTCTCTCACTCTGAAGAAAGCTGCCACAGCCTGATATGCACCCATATGGCTAAAACTTTTTGGCCATCATCCGGAGTGTCTAACAGGAACACCCTGCAGCCTCTCCATGGCACAAACCTGCTGGGAATCTTGCCAGGAGCTCTCCTACCAGTTCAGCAACACAGATGACAGCCTGACAGTGTGTGTGTTCAGGTCTGGAGGCTTACGCTGCTTAGTTTACTGCTATAGGTGTGACCAAGGCAGTTGTAAATGTGCCTGGTATCCTCATTTAGGATATTATTTGTTCAATTAGTAAATACTGTACATAATGGTACTCATATATGATCTGCAGACCCATTCACAATATGTGGGCATATAAAAACACAGCACACAGCACACACAGGTGCTGTTTTCAAATGCGCCCTTTGATGTTATAAATTCAAGAATCAAGAATTGAAGAATCAAGAATTGTGGTCTTTAACAATAAAAAAAATCCATCTTTTAATGTGCTTTAAAACATTTTGATTCATCTATTTGATGAATTTGATTCACATATTTGTACGATGCACCAAGTCTCTCAGACTGTTTTACCAAAGAATACTGTAGCAGCACAGAGTTAAACATTTTCCAAATGTAATATTGATCAGTCCTTCAGCTAGACTGTTTGTGTTAAGTGTTTGAAAGTTTGCTTGTTTCTCAAAAAAATATTGTGCTACATTTCAAAAATTCACTTTTCACCTAATACACAATGATGTAAAGTGATGGTAAACTGCTCTGTTGTGGTAAAGAAAAAAATGCTGCAAAAACAGTAAACTTTATTCTGATTCGATATCTTCCCAGTGCCCTTTTCACTGATTTTTCTTTTTTGCGAGGCCAGTGCCTTGGAAAGGCCTGGCTGCCTTCCTGGTCTTGGAGACTCCACAAAGGCAGGAGCTCTGACTTCTTGGAGGCTGAAAGTATTATCTGAACATGTATATCTTTCCAGCTGACACATTTCAGAATTCCTCGTTTTCACAGTACTTAATAAATATTTCCACTAGGGACATACAGTGCAATTTAATGTTGAACCTTTTCACTGTATATTTTCTTTCTTTTTTTTTCTTTTCTCAATACTTGATTATATTCTAGCTCCATGTGAGGATAATGAAGTGGAGGATGAGCTGGGCACAGAGCCTGCAGACACGGAAGGGCAGGCAGGTGAAGAGGGAGACACGGGTGCAGAGCTGGATGACGGTAGGGTACCAACATGCATCATTTAAGCCTTGCAATGTGAACAAAATCATACTAGCAAATACAAGCACTGGCAAAAGCAAATTACTTCGTGCCTAAGCCTGACGTTGTTTCTAGTGATGCAGGAAGGAGTTCATTGCAGATAGACAAGGCTGAAGCAGAGGTGAAAGACAAATAGGAATGAAGAACCTCAATGCCATGGATTGTAGAATAAATTACTTGCATTTCTCTCAATATCTGCTAAGTTAGAGGGCTCAGTCTGGTGTCCTTACTCAGTAATTAATACTGCAGAATAATTTAAATAGAAGCAAATTTGTGAGAAGTCTGTGACACTCTGTCAAAACTAATGTAGAAAGAACTGCAAAACTCGGAAAAGACTGAAAATCTTTCAGAAAATTGAGAAGATATGGCTTCACCTACTTAATTATTTCATCATCCATCACTTGCTGATGAATTGCTCTAATTAATACATAATAAAGAAGGAAAATATTTAAGTATTCAGGTTATGACAGTGATAAGCATTATGTGAGTAGAGAGGATTATAAAAAAATTGAAAATAAACAGATATCCTCCTGGACTGACATTCAAGATCTCTTTTATTTTTTTTCCCTATACATACAATTAATGATCAGATGACATTGCATCTGATGCAGAAGCTGAGTTTCTCTTACATCAAGGGGACAGAGAAGAACCGGAGCTGAAAGTCTCTGAAGATGAAGAAGATGAAGAAGGAACAGAAGGTGCTTCTTGTAGTGTGTCAAAAGGTAGCTGCTTGAGTGATTTTAACTTGTGCTCTGAGTAGTGTCTGTATTTATGAGTTTTGTTAAGTGGGCTGACAGAGAAGGCAGTCTTTTGGATTTGGATCATCTCACTGCTGTCAGTGGCACCCTAGGTGCCTGCATGAGCATTTTGAGAAGGGTGTTCTGATTCCATTGCTTAGAGCTTCCGAAAACCTGTGAGAATCCATGTAACTGCTTTTTGTTGTAGGTGTTTCTGCATAACAAGCCTCCGCATAATTTGGGCATTTGCAAAAAACTGACTAGGTTTTATCTGTCCAGTGTAGAATTTGTAAAAGGATAAGAATTTTTTTATGTCACCATGTGCTGTGTTTAACAACAACAACAAATGCGCAGTGTTAGTGGTCTATTTGTTTTCTGAAACATGCTTTCATTTCCCTAGCTCCATGCAAGCCATCCATCCCTATCCAGCCAGCTAACGACAGTGTTCTTCCTCTGTCTCCTGTTGATAGTCCGAAAGCAAAACAAACAGAGGTAAGAGTGGGAGTCTTAGATGCTCTCTGTTTACTTCCTGTAGTTCAGTAGAACAGTCTGCCAGATAAGATAATGCAGACTGACAGCAGTTGTCTTTCCTGCTTTCCTGTCTCATGTTGATCTTGAAATTTGACTTCATTACAGTTCAGAGCTTAGTATGCGTCTAATAGCTGGTATGTAAAAGCATAACAACCCTTAAAAAGTTCATTTGAAGAATTTGTTTGTTGTTTATTTCTAAGTGTCGGTTTATAAGGAATCATTAAAAGATTAGAATTTTCTACAGAGTTCAGCAGTAATCCAGTTTGCTTATACAGTGGATAGATTAGGGGATAAGGTGAGTTTGCTGACAACAATTGCTGACAGCATTCACTCTGTTAAAATCAAGATTTTTATTTTTCTAGGTACATCTAATTATTCCATTTGACATAATTACTGTTTATATTAGGATAGAAGCCAGATCCAGACCTGGGCATTCTAGGGTTTTATACAAGCACACAGATAGGTTCCTGCTCTAATGATCTGGTGTCAGTTAAACCAAGCTTTATGCAGTTAAAGGAAAGCTTGTGCAAAATAATGCAATTGGAAAGAATAATATCAGAACACGTTACGAGGAGTTCCCTGCCAAAAAGTTTAATTGTAAAACAAAGAAATGCAGTATTGATAGTACGACAGTCTGGATGTAGGAGATGGAAACCCAAACTCTTCACATCATTAAGGGACACAGGAACTGCAGCCCAATTTACTCCTAGAAGAAAAAAATCTCTGCTTGTTTTAAGAAACCGTATACTTAAAGCAGACACTAGCGAGTACAAAGGCTGTTTTGATGAAAGCTGGAGAGACTTGTTATCAAACCTATGAGATAAGGAACCACCATAATGTACAGCGTTGGAGAAGGGAAGAGAGAGCAGGAAAAGAATATTTTTTTCTGCAATTTAGCATGCTCTGTTTATACAAAAGAAGCAGAGAAATGAACCATACCTGATGTAATATCCGAAGTGACATTCTAGGCCTGGGAAAGGAGTGCCATACATGGTTGTTTGATTGTTTTTCATGTTTTGATTCTGTGATGGTTTCTGTGTTGCTAACTCCCTTGATAGCAACAGCAATGGAATAACATTCAGCCTAGTGACTATTAATAATTCTTTTTTTCCCCCACTTTTGTAGGATTCAAAAGATCTCCTTGCTGCAATATCCCATCCTATAAAATCTCCCGAGACACGCTTTTTCCCTGAGCCTTTCATTCCTGAAGAAGGACCAAAGGAAGAAATCCCAAAAGACAGGAAAGTTAAGAGCCCTTCCGTGCCAGTCTCTCCAGTATTATCCCAGCCAGTTGCGTCACCAGAAGCCATTGCATCTCCATCACCAGCAGAGTCTCAGCCAGCAGCACCAACATCATCTTCATCCCCAACATCTGCTCCAACGCCTATCTGTTCACAGCCTTTGCCTTCTACTGAAACGACTATTCCATCCCCAGTGGAGCCTCCAGTATGCTTCCAACCTGTCCCAGCCTTAACGTCTACTCCTCTGTCCAAACTGGTCCTAAGGAGCCAGGGTACTGAGGTGGAAAAACTGGGGAGCCCTACGACAGCAGAAGAAGCCCTGAAACGGAGTAATCTTGTAGAAGAGTTCTGGATGAAGAGTGCTGAAATCCGGAGGAGCTTAGGCCTCACCCCGGTAGACAGAAACAAGCGCTCAGAGCCAAGTGTGACTGTATCTGCCCTTGAGACAACTCAGCTGAAGTCTTTCAACAGTGAGAATGTTTCAGGGGAGGAGAGGGTCCATCTTGTGAAACCCCAGCCCGCCCCAAGAAGACAGGGACTGTCCAGGTTAGAAAATGAGCAGATTTCCCTGCTCACTCCAAAATCTCCATCAGAAAAAGATCTGAAGAACTCCAATGAAGTAAGAAGAGATGTGTCCAGCAGTTCTGGTCTTGGCCTTCAGGAGAGTTCATCTAACATGAGAACAATGGCTAGCCAGAGCTTCAACACTTCTGACTCTACCATGCTTACTCCTCCATCGAGTCCACCTCCGCCACCTCCTCGGGATGAGGAACCAGCTACCTTGCGTAAAAAGAGGCATCAAGCCATTTGGCAGAATGAGGTTGAAGCCAAGTCACCTCCAACACCAGCATCAACACCTCCTGCTCCCCCACGGTATGAGCCAACCCCCGCTGCCAAAGAGTCAGCCCAGGCCAAAAAAGAGGAAGTACGGAAGTCTTTTGCCGAGAGTGTAGATGAGATTCCATTTGCTGATGATGTAGAGGATACATACGATGAGAGAACAGAGGACACGAGTCTTCAAGAGAAGTTCTTCACACCTCCTACCAGTAGGCCAAGGCCAGAGAAACCACTTCTTTTGCCCTTGGTCAAAGAAAATGGTGGTCTACCCTCAATGGAAGGAGAGGTTAACCAAAAGAAAAGAGTGCTACCTGGAATTTCTCTAGAAGCCAAGGAGCTCGCAGAAGAAAGAATGAGAGCCAGAGAGAAGTCTGTCAAGAGCCAAGCACTACGCGATGCCATGGCTCAACAGTTGTGTAAGATGAAAGATATGGAGATGGCAGCTGCTGCTGGGGCTGCAAGGGCACGAAAGGCATCTTCCATGCCCTTGAAGACCAAGGAGTTATTTTACAACTCTCCAAAGCACTTAGCCTTGAAAATAGCAGAGAGCTCTACACTAAAGCATGATGCTGCTAGTGAAAAGTTCTCCACTCCTGCTGAGGTGGCTGGGCCTGAAGGGTCCATCACTTCTTCAGAAGGCTCTAGTGGAAAGAGTAAGAAAAGAACTTCTCTTTTCTCCCCTCGTAAGAACAAAAAGGAGAAGAAATCCAAAAATGACAGCAGGCTTTCTGACAAATCGAGTGGTGGGACAGAGGAAGGAACAAAAACTAGATCATTATGGAAGTCTGTTTTTTCGGGCTATAAGAAAGACAAGAAGAAAAAGACTGATGACAAGTCCTGCCCCAGTACGCCCTCAAGTAGCGCCACGGTGGATTCTGGCAAGCACAAGGCTTCTGCATTGGTTACAGCAGCAGGTACGATCGATGTGTGCCTCTGCACTCTGCAGTTGAGTAGCTAGTAGTATAGTAGGTAGTGGTGTAGCTAGGAATCCCTGAAAGTAAATACAGCTCTGTGTGATACTGAGTAGCGTGACACTGCTCTCCTGTTCTAATGTGCAGATCAGGGTGAATGAATACACTGAATGAATACAATTTGTGTGTTTGCAGAGTTAGTGTATATGACAACGAACAAAGAAGATGGATCCTTAAATGGAAGGTTTACTCTTGTTATATACAAGACATATCTGTTTTCTGGCTTCGACTGACTTGATAAAAAGCCATGTTTGCCGGAATCGTGCATAGAATCATAGAATCCTTAAGGTTGGAAGGGACTTTTAGAAATCATCCAGTCCAACCCCCCTGCACACGCAGGGTCACCCAGAGCACGGGGCACAGGGCTGCGTCCAAGCAGATTTGGAAGATCTCCAGAGAAGGAGACTCCACAACCTCTTTGGGCAGCATGTCCAGCGCTCTGTCATCCTCACTGTTAAGAAATTTTTCCTTAAGTTCATCTGTATTTTAAATCTGATCATCAACTTTTCCCTTGGGACTTTGTTCTCTTTCTTTTGGTCTGGCATGGTGGCTGCTGAAGATCACAGAGACACAGTTTCTTTTGTGTTTTCAGTGATCTGCAAATTCTCTACTAATATAAGAAATGGGGATTCTGAGCTCTTAGGTAATTCCCTCACATGTCATCAGATGCAATTAGATGTTTTTAACAGTAACTTGTGATGAAATAAGTAAGTTAGCCATAAACATGGTTGAAAACAAACACGTAACATTTCTCTGGCCTTGTACAAATAGTGGAAATGCTGCCTGCTGTTTTCGTCCAAATTCTGATCTATCCATAAGAGCACTAATACAATAGGGAGAGCCATGACCATTTCTTCTAACATTGTTTGCAGAAGATGATGCTCTCTTAAAATGAAGCTTCTGATTAATACTGTTCGTTTTTGGAGTGATATTTATCTAGTCAGAAGATAATCCTGTCTTAAAAAAGCAGAGAGTAGTGTGAAGGACTAAATATTTGTGAAACTTAGCTTTATCAACTGACTTCTTAAATGTTTCCAGAGAGAAAGGGACTGTTGTAATTGCCATTTTTCAAACCTTATCTTTTTATCCCTGGCTCCTCAGATTTGCAGCTACGTCGACACCTGAGTTTCTCAGAGGACTCTGACCTCTCCAGTGATGATATTTTAGAACGTTCCTCCCAGAAATCCAAGCGAGAGGTAGGCAGATGGGGAGGGCACTTTACATAAGGCAAGCATCGTTTAAGTCATAGGCTTAGAACCACAACTGGAAATTCCAGTCATTAATTTTGTCATTCTCACTGTTTCTTCTGTTGCACTGGCTTTCCTGTAAGTGAGCTGGATGATCTACCTAAAATGAGTTAGTTTCATGAATATGAGCTATTTGCTATTGCTATATGAAGGAATCGTCTCACTGAGACATTGTTTTACAGCTCAGTATCACCCTCTGAACAGGGATATTTTTCTCCCTGTGGTGAGCATGCCTGTGATCTATACAAAACAGAAATTTAATATCAAGAGTCAATTTCACTGATTTGGGTGTAATTTCTTTCACTGTCATGGCAAGAAGGTACCAGTGAAATAGCCTTTTCTGTTGTTGTGAGGCTTTGACTTTAGAACATTAGCGTGCCATGCTCTTCACTGGATTGATCTGATAGAATTCCAGGCAAATGATAGGCAGGGATGTTACTTTGTGTGCGTGAAGAACATATCAAGTCAAGCCAGGTAAGCTGTAGCTTGCAGTTTTGCAACTCAGTTGAGTTTGGTGGTTTGTTCCTGGCAGAAGAGGAAGTATACAGACTGAGTTAGCGTCTTCCCTTTTTGGAGAAAAGATGAGCTCTTCTCTCTCTCTCTCTTTCCCTCTCTTCCTCTCTTCTTTTCTCCCTCTCTCCCTCTCTCTCCTCCTCCCCCTCTCTCCCCCCATTTGACCATGTTCCTTTTTAGAACTTCTTCACACTGCAGGAGTATTTCCATATGTTAGTTCCTATGGAGAAGAGGAACAAATTAAGATAACAGGAACAGCTATGATAAAGATATACGCAGCGAGCCCTTGTACAATCCCAATATATAGGGACTGGTCTTAGCCTGGTGCCCTCGTTCAGGTGTAGGCTGGTGTGAGCTCTGCCTCTTCTGAGAAAGTTGTTTCTCGTTCCTGCACAGGTTTCCTAAGCAAGTGCTATGGTATTGTAATGTAAGCCCTATCAATGGCTCTCTAGCCAAATAAGTTTCCCTTTTAATTATACTTAAAGGAAGATATTGGAGAGAGCAGAAGAGAGATCAATGGATGCCACTAGAAGTTCAGGGAAAAAAAAAAAGATATGTTTAGTTTATTTGCAATTTGGAAAATAAGCAGTGATAACTAACTGCCTGTTAGTTAGATAACTAACTATCTGTTAATTGCTTTCAGATTATTTATTTCAATATTAGTGTGGCACTAATAATGCTAAAATAAGTGGAAAAAATACAGATCAGCTACATTTATTATAAGGGGAAAGAATAGTGTTTTCACTCCCGATATTCCTTCATTTCCAATTCTATTCTTTCATTCTATGATCAGTAGAGTCAGTACATGGTTTGACTCCACAGTACCTTAAGGCCCTACTGATACAGACAATTGAAAAGTGAATTCCTTCTGTCCCTTCCTTGTGAAGCCTGATTCTCATGAAGAAGAGATTAGCTAAGAAAGCACTGTCACAGAGTGCTCTGTACATCCAAATTCCAACATTTCATCCACTGTGCAGGAATTGGTCTCAGATGCCAGCATCTAGTTGATACTTGGCTCAGGTGTCAGAGGTATAGAAGTATTGCAGCTTGAATGTCATAGGAAGTACTTTCTCTGTGTGTATATATAGCAGAAGAAATTAGAATACCTAACAAATTTGAGGCTCGTGGAGGGAGTTGGTGAAAGAAGTAGGAGTTGTGAGTTGACTTGAGTCTCTCTTGTTCCCTCTTCCTAACTGGTATATATGTTTTTTTCTGAGGGGAAGATTATTTTGTTTTTATTTGGTTGCTTTTTCTCTCTCTCCCTTCCTCTTCCATTCCTCCTTGCATGCTATCAAGACGTTTCATGAGAAATTCTGCATTTTGCAAGAGGTGCAAAAGAATGAGGTACCCATGGTTAGCAGAGGACAGCCTTGCAGTACAAGGGGTTCAGATAAGACTTATGAAGCTACAATTCTGCACTGTACGCTCTTTCAGGAGAAGACAGGGCTTCATTAAGGTCCATGCCTGTTCTCAAACTTGGGTATATCTTGATGGTCACGCTTTCTATGCTGAGCTAGTTTGATTTAAATTAACTTTTGCAGAAACAGTATCATCACTACAGTTATGGGTGATGTGGTCAGTGGCAGGTACCTGGAATCTTAATATTCAGAATATCTCACAGATCATTTGAAGTGTTGCTTTCCCATTTTCTATCATTTGCTGTTGCTGAATGATGTTAAAAATTTCTTTGCTCAGCATCTGCCTATTTTCCAATGGAGTGTTTTTTGAGAATGAGTCTAGTTAATCAGAGGAAATGGATCTGAAAACCCAACTTTCCGGCTGCAATGCATCCTGCCTTAAGGATGTCAAACATTTTTGCAAACCCTGGGGTGCTTTGCTATCAAAGTAAATGTATCTGGACTTTCGAATTGACAAAACTGAGTTCATACTAACTTAAGGTGGTCTTATCTTAAGTTACAAAGAACCTGTTACTCATTATGGTAAGAACTGACTTCCTGTGTGTCGCATAACTTTTATGTGAACCCCTTCTCTGAACTAAAATGCTGCTAGTGCTGCTTTTTTGGTTCTTGTAGCCAGCTTGCTCCCCAGAGAGCCTGCTCTCTTTAGCCTGTCCTTCGTGATCAGCAGTGAGCAATTCAGTGTTGTTTAGTGTACTGTCCTTCAAGAGAAGCGTCCTGTAAAGAATTCCTAGCCTAATGCTCTGTGCTAATAGATATTTGTCATTATCTGTGCGTGTGTTTGTCGTTGTTCCTGTACAGCTGTGGTATTTGTGGTCAAACATCCATTTGCTGCTACAGGTAGTTTGCTGGTTACCTAAATTTGCATACATGCTTAAGTTGCTCTGTGGCTTTTCAGCTGTGGCTGGTTTTAGTTTATTGAATGTGGAAAGCAAAATGCTGGCTCTTCCCCCAGAATGGCACAATGCCTTCTGCAGCTGATGCCAGAAGGAAAATGCACCTCTCTTACAGACCTCAAGTAGTCTATTGGCCCTGTTTTCTGGGTGCAATGTAGCTTACAATGTCACTGGATAGAGAAAGAAATGACTTCTTGTTTCGTTTCAGTATTCATTGCAACTACCAGAGAGAATAACCAGAACAGAAAATTAAAATGAGAATAATAAAAAAAAGTTTGACAGTGTTTAGTTCCTGACTCAGCGCTAATGAGAATGTTACAGAGTGCAGCAGCACTGAGTCAATTGTGCTGCAATGCCATTATTTGAGTTCCTCAAACTCTCTGGAGATTTTCTTTTAGGACAGGGAGATTCCATTAATGTAGAATATGTTACCCACTGTGGGCCCACCGAGTATTGCTCCATTGCTCATAAAGCACTGAGGAGGATTATGATGGTATTTAAACGTAAATGATCATTTTTATTGAGTAAAGATCATTTAAAATCACAAAATAAGCCTAACTTCTAGGATATTTGTAAATCAGTCTGTAAATGAATGGCAAACTGTAATATATAACTGGGTGAGCAAGCTTAGACCAAGCATGCCCAGGATAAAGCCATAATTTCAGATTTTAAGCCAAAATATTGTATATGCGTGTACATTTATTTTTTCAATACACATTAAATCTGATGAGTAGAGACTATAGAAGGCAGAGAATCCCTATAGAAGATGGATTTACAGGTTGGATTCATCTTCAAAGAGGGTCCGAAGCCCAAGGGCCTTCAGGATAGCGCTAGAACCTCAGTTTAGTGGCAGAAGTTCCATTGTGCTTAATCAGTCTGGGCCATGTTCAGCATTTGCACAATTTCATGTTTCATTTAAAAGCAGCTTTGTTTTATTACTGTGCATCTGTTTTCAATGTTGAATTGATTTTGCTTCATTTTGTATGTTGTTTTTTTCCTTTACCATTCCCCTTTAAAGTCGATTTATGTACCACACGCCTTGGCATTCAAGAGATCATACTCGTCAAAGGTAGTGTCTCCATTCCGACTAGTTGGCCATTGTTGCATGCGTGTCCCTGCATTAACCCTTTGAATCCATAGCTACCCATCACATGTGCACTAACACCACAAACATTGACTGTGCATGCTTGAGATGTCAGCAGACATGGGCAGCAAAATCTCTATGGAGATTGTCTATGAAAAATGCCTCCCAATTCTCTGACTTCTTAGAGTGCATGCACTTCTCAGTGAAAAATAATTCACTGCTGTAGAGAACAGTGTGGATGAGCTTTGAACAATTGTGGATGAACTTCAGAACAATTTGGGTAGTTAGGCAGTTAAATGTATATTTATATATTTTTTAATACTCAGGATATAATTGTAATGAATTGCCACTCTTCAGTCAGTGTCCTTCAGGGTTCTTGCATTCCCTGAAATCTCAGTGAAACTCTGTATCAGGTTAAAATGAAAAGATAGAAGTTGTGTTTCTATTTCAGTCATATTTCTGGGTTTGAAGATCTTATTGTCCTATCTTCACAGTCAAAAAAGTGTTAGGTGGGATGGGATATCTCATCCTCTAGGACTTTCCCTTCTGATTGGGGTGTCATCGTGGAATTTGTGTTTAAAAAAAAGAAAACCATTGACAGCTTGGAGTTTTTGCAGTGGTGCTTGGTAATTTCCTTTCTGAGAAGTTTTGAATAGAATTGTGGTCCCTACTTAGACCTCTACTTGCAGAGGGCAATAAAACAGAGATAGACAGATTGATGTGGCAGTACAATAATTAGATAAAACAAATTCCGGTTGGTCTGTATTAATCTTTTGTCCTTTAAGTTGGCTCTCCATGGAGAAGATATCTTTCCAGAAGTGGAAGGCATCTGTTTCCAGCTGTCCCTTAAAGCCTGTGTAAATGTATGTGAAAGAGAGTTCTTTTCTTCACTGTAATTACAATTGTAAGCTCCATTGACATTCTTAAAGCCTATGAAACGAAGCCTACCTAGATTATAAAACAACCAACTAAAAAAATTGAAAAAATACAGAGCTCCATTGTCAATAGCAATTTACTTATTTTTAAAACTAGCCATAGTGGGAGGAAAGAGGAAGAAATACCTTTCTATATAAAGAGCCTTTCTCTGTTTTGGTGTTGTGGTAGTCTAGTTTTAGTTTAGGGATTGTCTGCTTTGAAGTCTCTTTTTGTCTTCCTGATACATAGGAAAAAATGCATAAATTTATACACAGGTATTACAATTAGTTATACCAATATAATTGGCAAATATGGATGTTACTGCTCCAAAATAAAATGGTAGATATGGAGAGGGAAGAATACCAATATAACTGCACAGGTCTAAATTAATTTCTTTTTTGTGCTGTTATAACTGTTTCATGTAGACATGCTTCACTGTCTTCAAGGTGACCTCTTTATATAGTCACTATTATATTGGTTTAACTAAATCCATTTGGCTAACTCTTTTGAGAAAAAGAATAATCATCTTTGTGGGGAGGTTCCATATAGTGATTGAAATCAGGGATAGGCTACTGTATAAAGTCACAGCTTTGCAGTTGGCTTATACACTTCTTCACTCCTGATTTGACCTTGAAATTGTTGCTCACTGCACTGTGAACACCTGTGCCTATGAAAGCTTGAGTTTTTACACAGCCATGACAATGACACAACTCTTTTCCTGTGAGATTTTGGCAGAGAGAATTGTCTTCCCTCCCCTCTATCTCTGGGCATGCAAATGGAATTTGCTTCTATTTCTTCTTCCTTCAGAGAGCCTACACAGAAGAGGAACTGAATGCCAAACTGACTCGGCGAGTGCAGAAAGCTGCCCGTAGACAAGCCAAGCAAGAGGAGCTAAAGAGGTTACACAGAGCCCAGGTAGTGCCTCACACTTTGCATGTCATTCCTGGAAACCTCTATGTGAAAGCACCATGATTCTGGCATTCTTATTGTGCCAGGAGAGGATCCAGAGCCAGAACTTTCCTCTGTTTCTACGTGATTGTCACTGCTCCCACTCTCTGTCAAACCTGGTACTATGTCACAAGCATGGGAAGAATTGCTGGAGCTATCCTGGTGGTGTGAGAGCAAGAAAAATGGCAAATACTGATTGTGACACCTATCTAATTGGAGAAGAGCAAAATACCATTCACTGAATAGATGAGTGGTAGTCAATATGTGATGCTGCTGCACCAGTGATTGTTGTACTAAGTTATGTTGCTGGGGGAAGTGTTACCAGATTAACATTTCATTAGGAGAGATCCGTTGGAAGACTGGTGACATTGTCTGTTGGTGATGGGATTTCTGCTAAAACTTGAAGCTAACTGGCATTACCTTCACTTTAGAATACAGAAAAGTGTTTGGAGTTGCAGCAAGTAAGTGAGTATCAAAGTCTTTGTAAAACTAAGAGATAGGATACAGAGGGAGTTCCTTCTCTGCAGGGGACAGCAGTGCTACCTTCTGAAGCAGTGTATTGTTGAATGCAGATATTTGTTTTTGAAAAGATTGATTTGCCTGAAGTCACTCAGAGCTGAATGAGGACTGCAGGCAGAACAAGAGAATTGCTTTTGATGAGTGTCTGCTGTTTTGTTTTGTTTGATTTTATTTTGCTGGACAGATCATCCAGCGCCAGCTTGAGCAGGTGGAAGAGAAGCAGAGACAACTCGAGGAGAGAGGAGTTGCTGTGGAGAAGGCCCTTCGGGGAGAAGCAGGTATCCAGCAGAGCTCGGTTTGCTTCTCAGTGTCTTCCTACCAAATGCTTGTGCAGTAGTCCATAGCTGTTTGTTTTCTAGAGGCAATTGGACCACTGTAGTCTAGAATCAGATTGTGAATTCATTCTCCCTTTTCTAGTATCTTTCTGAGGCCTTACTGTTCCTGTGTTTCTTCTAATCCTTGGATTTCCCTAATGGCAGGAAACTAGTTCACTTGCCTTTGCCTGAGGCTTAAGAGGTAACCCTCCAATTATTAATAGATTAAAATGTCTATTTGACTTTTGTGCATATTACCGGATATTACAGCTAGAAAATGGCAGGGGTTTCATGGCTGCAGTTCATATAAAGCTGTCACAGTAAGAGAATCCTGTTTGTATGTTAGGGAAGGAATTGTAAAATGGTGTGTGCTTTCTCTCTTGCGTTGGATTATCAAGGTAGTGTCCTTACAAGGGACCATCACAGAACATCTTCCTCACTGCACAGCCCAGCACACTGGCAACTTCTGACAAAGTTGTGCAGAGTAGAAATGCACACATGGACTGAAAGGTATCCATGTTGAGCTGTTACTGGAATATGCTAAATGTACTTGAAATTCAGTTAAGTGATCATCACCCAATCTGACAAAGTGTACGAGTGGAGCAACAGTTGATTCAGATAATGGAATAGTAATTTGGAAATCCCTAAATACAGGGAGTCAGACATCCAACAGGCAAATGCATTGTGTGTATATCTGACAGGCCCAGGACTATGCACCTGATTGCAAGGATCAGAGACTGGAAATTATAATAGTGGAACAAGTGTTTGGAAAATGGCTTGGCTCGTTGCTGGCATTGAAGAGCAATCACTGTATCTATGAAGATCACAGTTGCTTCATCAGTGAAGGTTCAACAGAGGAAGGATCCAGTGTAACTTCCCACCAGTTGCTACTTGGCCACGATTAGTTGTTTCATATTCTGTAAGGGCATGGCAAAACAACAGGGTTGAGCACCTACCCAAGCAAATGACTACTACAGGTGTGCAGGACAATCTCAGTCACTTCAGTAGTCGTGATCTGACTGGCTTTTTAATTTGGGGGTTCAAAAAATAACCTGAGACACAAAGCGTTTCTTTGTGGTGGTGCCTCTTTTCCTGTGCTGTGTATTTCTGTGTGGTTCACTCTGTTCTCCAGCCCAATGGTTACTGCACTTACTAACTCCCCCTCTCTTGTCTCTGCTTCTTTTCCTTTCATGTTTTTCACTTGGAAATCCATCTTGGTTATTCACCAGTGGCACTCATGTAGGACATGTTAGCACAAGTAGGAAAGTTTGTCAGCTGAGAGAGGGTTCTTCACCATAGCCCTAGTTCAAAGAGTACAAAAATGACCAAAAGTTGATATTTTGTATGGAAGGCTGCAATTCTTGTATACTTTCTCACTCACAACTCATCTCAAAAGGACAAGGTCTTACTTAAGTTTGTATGTATGTGATTTTCATAGCAGGATTATGAAATCACAGGTCACTCTTGCAAAGTGGGAGAATCTCCTTCTCCAGTAAGTCTCTAGGACATGCTTTGCTCCTGGCAACATTTCCACCAAAAGATGGTGCGTTGTTTACAGAAGCTTAACTCCATCATAGGAACTCATCAGCCTCAACTCTTCCATTTTTTTTCAGGAGATTAACAAGAAACGTATTCTGTTCAAAAAAAAAAAGGTTCTAACCCATAGTAGCTGAAAACACGAGATAAAAAGTCGTCTCTATTCTTCACCTCTCTAGTCATTCTTGCATGGACAGTGTTACATATTTTCACAATTAGAGACCCGGATAATTGCTCTGTGACTTCACTCTCCATTAATATCCATTAATTTCTGCCTCCAATTACCATTAATTATTCAGAAAATTAACATGAATTTCTTATTACTTGCATTGTATCAGATGGTAACCTAACAGTGACTACTGCACTTAGCAGTGCCATTGGTTAAGAGTGTGAAGTCACACTCTTGTCAGCCCCTTGATGAAATCTTGTAAGCAACAGCTGAAAAGGGAAGAATAGCCTATGAAGTGGGGTCATCTGAAGAAGATCTCTCTCTGTTTAACAACGTTGTGCAAGATGAAGAAACATGGGAGGCAGCCCTCTTCTGTGCATGCTGTGTCCTCACAAGTAGAGGATGGCCATGCAAAGAAAGACCATCCTGTACATGACAACTAGTATTATTTGTTCTTGCAGAAGGTATTGGGTTCTAATGAGTGGCTTATTCAGCTCCCCTCTCAGTACGGAATGGAGAAGTCTTAGCTTTAATCATTCATTGACTTATGCAACTTCATATTTGAAGTTTTATATATTATTATTAGGGATTTCTCACTACTTAATTGAAAATCCTGATGGAAGAAACAGTTTTGTGTTTTTTAGTGGTTCATTTATTTTTCTATTGTGGAAGAAGACAGACAAGACCATGTGAAATGCTTCCATATATTATGTATCATTATCTTCTTGCCCATCCTCTCACTAAAGGATATCATTTTTTCCTGAAGTGTAGGTCTTCCGTAACATTAACTGTTCATATCACTGACCTCTGGACCACCTTCTATTTTTGCAAAATCACATTTTAAGTCGGATTGTTAAGAAAAAGAATAGTACTATAGAAACATATTTAGAATGTACTTAGAAAAACTTTGCTTCTATTTTCCATCCATTTTGCATAATCCTTAATATTTTCTTGCCAGCTGACAGACAGTTAGTAAATTGTTTGTCGTGGTGCCCTGCGGTCTTTCTGAGAAGTTAATTTAGATCATAGCAGTAGGTACAAGTAGCTCAGTGTTCTTTCCAAGAATTTCCCTCTTTTATTTGATACTTGTCAAGATTAAATACTCTATATGGTCCTGCTGACTGTTCAACTAATCAGACTCAAAAATATCTTGGAGGTCACTATCAACTTTAATTTTGACTAATTGTACTTTCTTGTCTACCTCTTTGTCTCTTCATTTTTAATGTGGCTCAGTTTCAGGCAGGGCACTTTTATTCTTCTGCAAATGGAATGCTTGTTACAAAATCTAGTTTAGAATCCAGAAAATCATCTTGCACCCTATGATTACTTACTATGATTACAACCCTATGATTACTTACTTGCCTGGATATGTCCTCTGTGATTTTCCTTGAAAATCTCACCCTCTGGCAGTTAGTGCAAGCTCCATTTCATGTGACAAGTTTGTCATAATCAGGTGGTTTAGGTTTTTGTCTTCACTTCTTTTTTCTCTCTTTTGCATCATGGACAAGGTACAATAGGATAATCCCAGTGAAGAATTCTCCCATTTTTCTGCAATGTGTCGGTGGAAGAGACACCTTGAACAAGATTGCTGTTAATGTAGCAGTCCTTTGGATGATGGTGCATTCGCCTGTTTGGATATGGTGACAACTCTCCTTTTCCGTGTGGACTTTCCATCTTTTTCATTGATTTCCTTGAAAAATATGTCAAGCCAGAAATTTCTTGAGCCTATCTTTCTGCACTTAGACATTTGTCATTCATGCCAGCATTCGGTCAATGCCTTTCACTCGTGTGCTATATACATATATCCTCCACTCGCTCACCTCCAAGGACTCATCCCTTACACCTTTGCTGCAGCTGACCCATGGAATTACAGTGTTTCCTTATGACATATTGCTCAGCATGCAAGCAGAAGGAATAGCTCTTCCTTTCTCAGCAAGAACAGACAGACCTCAGCGTCAGGTGCAGACTGAAATAGGTGAAGTGTCTCTGTGTAAACCTCTTGGTTTTTCCCATTGGAAGTCCTTGCCTGCCTGCTGGGAATTTTGTCCTCATCTTCCCATTATAAATGTGCATCTATATCTCTATATATCTATAGATATATAGATATGAATATTTATATGTAGTGAGAGGGACATATACATATATGTGTGTGTGTATTTATATACACATACCTGTATATATATGCATGTTTTCTTGTTTGTCTCTTTTTTTTTTGTCTGTCTGTCCGTCTCTTTCTCGTATATTGCTCTGATTGTGTGGGCCTGAGGTGATTCAATAACTCTGTCTTCACCACTTCCTTGTTGTAGACTATTGGGGAGAGTCTTATTACAGTGACCTCATCGACTTGCACCTGGGTGGTATGTATAGCTGAACCTCTTGCTGACACTAATCCTGCTGACACTCCTCCCCACCCCTCCCTTCACCTACTTCTCCCACCCTTGGCTCACAAAACGAGAAGGAACAGCCCTTGCACATGACTGATTGGCTATAGCAGAACCCCTTTTCCAGCTCGGGGAGAGGAGATGTTGCAACACTCCACAAACGGTGCACGTAAGGCTCCCTCTTCTCTTTTCCACACTATTAATTATTTCACAACTGGGTCATGCCAGCCAGCTTCCTTCCTGGTAATGGAAAGCCCTTCTGTTTTGTCAACAGCTCCCTAAAGGATTAGTCATGCCGTTGCTTGCCTCTTGTGCTCTTGAAGCTCATTGCTTCTTTCAAAAAAAAACTAGTGTTTGGATGAGTTAACAAAACAAATGTTCACTCAAAAAACTTAGAAAACGCTTGTAGATAAGTGATAGTTATTCTCTCTTCTCTTGTCATAGTAAAGTTAGGAGAGATTCTACTGTTAGAATTACAGTCAATTTTCCTAGAGCCCATTTAGCTTTATTGCACTGCTAAAAAGCTTCTTGTTATGTAATTTTCCTTATATCTCATTTAAATGCTAAAGGACATGTTAGATTATTTAACTTTTTTTTCCCACATATGGATTATAGTCATCAGTTATCATTCTGCATTATAGTTTTCCTTTTTTTAATACTACTTCCTGAATCCCTAAATAGGTGAATAACTTCTGGGTTGCAAATGGCGTTTGCTTAGCATTTGCTCATCCTGCTGATTAAAATTCCTTTCTTTGCTAGCTTAGTTAACCCTGAGTTTATTCTTGCAGACTTAAACTGGACAAATATGTCAGTGGATCCAAGAGAAAGCACAATCTGCTATGTTGCTTTGTCATCTGAGGGTCTCCTTTCATTTGTCTTTAGGAATATGAAGTTACTAAATCCAGTCTGTGCTTTTGTTGAGGGAGTCCATTACAGTCCAGATCTGCAGAATTAAATATCCACGCACTCCATAGCTGTTCCAAGACAAGAAGTCTTCCTCTGTTGTTTTGTGCTGGATTTGACCTTTGAAATGTAACGTCACCCGATTTTTTAACTGTCATTTTCTCTCCTTCATGGACATGGCTGTCCCACATGCTGTCTCTCTGCTGCTGCCTGTTGGGAATGGCTCCAAATTGTCCCAATACAATAGGCTGTTAGTTAATTATATCCAGTTAGGAATATCCACTAGAAGTCAACATTTCAAAACGGAAGACTTTTCTCCTTGGTAGACCTAACTTGTTGCCCTACTCCCCTATGGTAATTTTGATGGGATAACCCTCCTTAGCCCTGTGCTTCATTTGCTGTTCAGGCTCTCATATTCCCTGCTGACATACCTTCCACAGAGACACTTTGAGACCCTCTTCCTACATAAGCCTACAAGGACAGGCCCACATGCATTTGAACAAGCATGTAGTAGGAGCTGTAAAAGGGTGGATGCTGAATTACACTTCAATGGATCCTCATCCCTGTCTAATGCTATTTCCACTATGCCTCTCCCTCCTCTCCCTCCTTCTCCTAATGCCTCTTTAGAGACAGCAGTCCCTCAAAATCACTAATGATGGCTGTAAGAAAGCAAAATAATCTTTACTTAAAGGGACACTGTCAAAAAAAAAATTCAACTGTGTTGCAGAAAACCTCCAACAATTAAAAAGTTTACCTTTCATCTTTTTTACTTATTTACTTTTTCCATTTCTCTTGAGTTCAACAGTCACTCTCGAGTGGTCGTTTTCAGTCTTCTGTTGCAGGCTGTTTTCTTCTATATGGTGGCTCAGTCACCTGGACTTCCCAACAGTCAGGGACAATGTTCACAATTTTTTTTTAATGCTTGATATGTTTGAAACCTATAGCAAGTCTATTCAGATCTCAAAAACATTTTTTTTCTAAACAAACTTTAAAAATACAAGATTGGGCAGTATCCCTTTAATTGCAACAACCCAGTAGAGTCTGCTGGATTCCTGCTGGAATATGTGGCTTCATAGTTCGGTTTTGTTGCCTCTGTCACTTGCTCTGTGTTTGCTTTTGGGGCTGCCAGAACACTTTTGCCAGAATGGATACATTGCTCTGATGATATTTAGCACTGTTGAGTGGCAAATGTGGAGCTCAGCTCTGAAGTTAACACGACTGAGGCCGGCTGCTGCAATTGGGGGAGCCCCAGCAAAATTCCTGGGGTGCCCTGTGGCTGGATGGTCCTGCTGAGCACTGTAAGCAGCGAGCACAGCTGCGTGGATTAGGAATTCTGCTGGCAATTTGTGTCTCTGAGGCATGGGCAAGGCTCTTAAGGTCATGCTACCAGCGGAGTACTATGCAAAATCACACATTATCTTAGGTCTCTAATCATTTTGGAGAAATCTGTTATGGTTTTTGAGTGATAAGGACATTTTAAAAAATTATTTTGGATTTTCTTTGCGCTAAGTAGAGCTGTGTTTCATTAAGTTGTTACAGACTGCACAACAACTTATGCAAGGGAATGGGAGCTTCAGATGTCCTGGTCAAGTGCTAATTTGCAAGACTGCAGATCTCTCTCCTAACTGTCCCTGTTGCTCTGCTCAGATACCATAATCCTCTCTTCCTGATCTTACCTATCACGGACCGTTGCCATAAAACAGATGTTTCTTTTCACAGTACAGGTGGTCACATTTCCATGCTGAGTAATTATTCCTATTGTATTGTATATGCAGTTATGTGAAAGTAGCATTGCAAAGCCTGGAAAGTCAGCTCAAGTTAAGACTGGGTATTAGGTTGGTTTATCAACGGATTTAGATTCTTTAGATCCTCCGCAGAGAAGTCTGTCGCTTGTCTTTATGAAGCAACTGGTAGCAATTCTAGGTTATTTACCTTTCTAGATCCTTTTGGGGAATGGGACACACTCAGAGAATTTCACAGATATTGGCTGCCAGCTGTGGCATGGTGAGACTTGGAAAATGTGGATCCTGTGTCAGACACGGGAAGGATACAGTGCTGTGGTGATTACACCTTCCTTGTCCATTTTACTCCCTTTTTGCAGACAGTCCTAATCCTGTCTTTTTCCATCCACAGCTCCTTAGGCCAGTTCCATTTTCATTCTCAGTTCTGGTTTCTGCTTATCAGGCGTTTTAATTTTAATCACAATCTTCTTGATGAAGAAATGCTAGTATATCAACCCTTCAGACCTGTGCCCTTGCAGTCATTCTTCCTGGTCTCTCATTCCTGCCCCCATGTTCCACAGCCTCAGTCCCTGCCTCTGTCTCTCTCCCCCCCATTTTGGGGCTATGCTCCCGCTTCGACCTGGCATTCTTTGTCCAGACAATTTCAGTTCATTCTTTCTCAACAGACCTGTCTTCTCCTTCCGTCCCTTATCTCTTTCCCTGCTCTTTCCTCTCCTTTCTTCTTTAGTTAGTGCTCTTAGGCTCCTTGTTTAGTGAGTTCCAGCCTCAGTTCCTCCCCAACAGCAGTTTCTTGTCCCAGTGTGCTCCTCCTCAGCCCTGGGAAGGAGCCTCCTCTCGTTCCTCTGGGATCAGATGAGGAGCTTCCTCTTACAGGCGCCCAGCGGGGAAACCCTGAGACAACAGCGTGTCACTCCGGTCCTGCCCAGCCCTTGGCTGGGCCATGCCAAGGTAGCCAAGAAAGACGTAAGGAAGAGATCTGGTGTGTTTGATAGTGGTCTTTGAGACATTTCTTCCATTTGGCAGAATTTTTATGAACTTCAGGTAAACGAGGTAAAAAAGGTTACTTTTTAAAAATGCCTGTTTTTAAATTTATTCTTTGTTGAAAGCGTGCTCTACCACAACTTCCCTTTTTATTAGCTTATTTAATATACTTGAGCTGACTATGTCTTTTGAAGTCCTGCCCCTCTGAATCTACGGGACCTGAGTCTGACATGCTGAAGTGGGAACTGTCCATGTCCTGTCATTGGCAAAAACACTCCTCCTGGAAGAGAGTTACAGTTGTAAGATAAACAGTGTTTTCTCAGTCTGCAGTTGCTTTTGTCACTAAAATGGACTGGTAGTAAATTGTATTCAGTATGAGCTTGGAGACGGAAAGACCATGTGATAAGCAGAACTTGTTAAGTGTGATTTGGGAATTCTTCTTAGATGCTGCAAGCAAAAAGTTGTTGTTTTCCTGCTTCTTTCTGCACAGTTCTCCCAACCGCAATACAAAATTTAACAGGTATTGCTGGATCTTGTGAAACAGATCCAGTATAGGAATGTACCAGTTCTGGTCACGTTTTGAAGTGCTTTGAGGTCTAGCAGAAGGCAGCAGATTTCTGTGTGTATTCTGCTCCAACTTTTCTTTTTTAATTCTTGCTTTCTGGTTTGTACTTCAGAGTATATTGAGTCTGGCATAGATTTAGTAAGCTGTAAGTTTTAAGTCAGATGCCCCAACTGATGTATTTTGGGGTAAATGGAAGAATCTTTGCCCTCAACTTTCTAAGTGCTGCAGTGATGAGGTGGCTGCTTGGCAATCGTGTTGTTGAACAACTTCACCAAGTCTTAAAGGTGGAACACTTCATTTTGCAGCTGTCTAGTTTCTGAGCATACCATTATTAAAGAGCTGGAAAGAGAATATTTCATGTGATCAGTACACAGTTTGCTTTACTGATCTCTGTTGGACTGATGTTTATGTAAGCACTGAGTTAAAAATAGAGCACTTGGTCTGTCTCCAAATGTGTGATACAGATTGTGAGTAGAAAAACACTTCTGAAAATACCATGTTCTGAGTTTGTGAGGTGAAGTGCTGGCCAATTGGTGCCTCAGGGTAGCCTGAGAGTTTCCTGCCCAGTGTTTCCATGTGCTAATTTCCAAATTGCCCAGGTCAGTCAGCACTATAAAAACTAAAGCCTTTGGATACAAAGCTTGGGAAGGATCTGATGCCATTAGGTTTGCGGTGTTTCTGTTCAAGAGACTTTTTGTTTGCAGTGGTTCACCATTTCTAAGACATCAGCACACACCTCATACCACAGGGCATGTGCAAATAATGAATGGGATTAATGGTGAGTTGTCATGTGGGGATAATGCCATCTGCCACCCTAAACTTGCCACTGTGCTTTCGTCACCAGGACTGAGCAGTTTTGCTCCTGTGCTTGGGATTATGAAGTAGTAAAATAAAAATTAGAAAAGATGGCAATGATCCAGTGTGTGCTGTGTAACAAAGAAGAATGTACAAGGAAAAAGGTGTGCTTTCTTGGTAACTCTGAAATCTCTGTTCTCAGTTTTGAAGTGGTTTGGGAGCTATGGCATTTATTCTTGGTTCAGCTCTTGGTTTCAGCCACTGTGGCAAAGTTTGCAATCTCTAAGGGATACTGTGCCAAAGAAAGGCTTTCCTGTTTAAATCAGAGCCTGAACATGATGGCATGACCTCACTGTGGTCTGAAAAATGCTCCGTTTCACAGAGGTGAGATAATGTCAGTCACTTTACTGATGCTGCCTTGCTAAAATGCAAGGTGCTATCTTCCTTGCACCCCTCCACGAAGGTCAGAACATGCAGGAGATGCTTCTTCCTCAAAATGCTTCAGCCTCTGGCTCTGTACCAATCACCCTGGGTGCCTTTCCAAATTCCTCAACACGCCTCCTTTGGTATCTGGGCTGTGAGCTGCTGACCTCTGCTTTGAAGATTTTACATAGATTTCAGAGAAGTTGGCACGTGATATTGAAAGGGAATAACTGCTGATTAATACAACGTAGTGGTGGGTTTGCCCCTGTGGGGAAACAGAAAAAAAAAGATTGCTAAGAATGGTAACTTTCCATCCACAAACTCTGGTCACGCTTGGCATTGGGAGAAATAAGAAGACTTGTGAGGATTCACATAATGCAACAGGAGAAGCAATAAAGGCAAGATAGATGAGAATTTTAACACTGTATTGTCCATCTGGGTATTGTATAGGTGTCCTTTTTAATGGTACTGGCCAGGAAGTTCAGCATCTTCTCAGGATTGTCTTTAATTAGAAGTACACACAGTGAGTACTCTTGAACTTGCTGTATGCTTGCATTTTTTCTTAATATGAATGAACTGATTAACTCATATCTAAATGAGCTGCCCAAAGAAATGCTTTTTTTTTCCCATTGATTGGGTGATCTTTTTTCCCTTGTTCTTTGTTAAGAAGCCTTTTCTTGAAAAAATTTATCTGAAGGGATAATGAAATGTGTGATGTGGAATGCACTTAAGGATTTGTTGTTGCCAGTGAGAATCTTCCACCCTTTCAGGAAACAGTAAAATATTTCTCCTCTTAAAATTAAAAGATCCTTACTTCAGTCTGTTCATGCAATCTGTATTATTTGTATCAGTACTTCTGTGTGCAGTGTGCTGGAAGTTTTTAAAAATATCTTTCAAGTTCTACTGCATTATATGTTTTGTAATATTTTTGGCTTAAGATTATGGCATATTTTAGGGCACAACAATTGGTATAGTTTCTCAGTTTAGGTGAAGCATACGAGGTAAGTTTTCAGGTTGCCTCTTACTCATGTTCATGATCCTGTACCTATGCTCACTGATTCAACTATAATTCATATCTGGAATACTGAGTAAAGCATTATTGTTCATACTGCCACTTATGTCCATTAGCTTCCAGAAGAGCAATATTAGCATTTTTAGCGGCAGGAGTGTTACAGACACCTAGGACTCCATAACTTGGGAGGTTATGGTTGAAGGACACATTTTGCTTAGAGGAGAGCAGGAGGATTGTATTTCTACCAGAAAACAGGACAATGAGGAGCAAAAGAATAAAACAGAATTCTGGGCATGTGGGGAGGTCCATATTACAGAAGAAAAATAATTGCAATTCTGTCTTCTGCTGTGTAAGTCCTGTGGCTTTGTGCCAAAGTTCGTATCTTGTCTCAAGATCTGACCCCGTTGTTCACTAAGGGCAAAAGATAGTTGTTTGTGACCATGTCACCTTGAGATGAATGGCATATAAAAATAAATACTGGGTATTTATTTTTAGAACATGTAGGGCAAATTGTGAATTCCTCCCCAAGACATCCATAGTTTGAAATTTATAAATATAGTTGTATTTGCCTTATCAGGCTCTCACTCTCCCCTCATTCCCCTCAGTCTGAACGAAACTCAAAACCTGAAAAACTGAAGTGGATTTTCCCAGCTGTTACGTTCCACTTCCTGACCCCCCTAAATGGCTGTTACACCAAGATAAAAAAAAATGTTAAATAAGATAGGATATGAAAGAAAATAACATAATAGGTGTCTTTCACTAAATGCCTTGCGTTGTGTGACAGCTTATTCTTCACAGTGCATAGCCTGCAAAATTTGAGAGGTTGATTTTTTTTTTCTTTTTTCAACCTAAATTTATGAAATGGCAATCATAGGGGAAAAAAAAGGCCATAGATTTGTTCATTTAAAATGAAGTGAGGAAATTGTATACAACTAAGGTACTGCCAGCTGATGTTGATACGATGCTTTTTTTGTAACTATCATTTGGTCAACTGTGGAACCTCTCCTATTGTCATCCCTTCCTGCTCCCAGTACAGAAGCTTCTTCCCGTGTGAGAAAGCCACGCTGCTCAGGCACAGGGTTGGAAGCTCATGTGCTCTCCCTCTTGCTCCAGTGTGTCCTTCCTGTGCTGGTCCGGTTCTGTGATGGTCCCTTCTAAAGCCTTCCCAGTTTGCTGATAGTCTAGACTTCTATAAAGCTGTCTCTTAATCATAGATAATCAAGCTCTGCTAATTTCTCCAAGTCATGAATTATTCTTAACATGTAATTGCTGTGGAGTTTATGCCTTTTCCAAGAAATGCCTTCCCTTTTTGAATGCAGCTGTGTGTTGAGAGTATTAAGTGTTTCAGTCTTTTACTTTTGATGTTTGAGGCTCATCACCTTTTTGGTGTATATGTTCCCCTGTAAATTAGAGTGATATTAGTTATTTCTTGCTATTTATCTCTGAAACATAAATGCAAGTGAAAAGCAAATTCTCAGTGTTAAAATAGCTGAACCACTACGGAAACGTGAAATGTTTGCTTTTCACTGAGTAGATAGAAATGATGAAAAAGATTCAGTAAGTCAGAACAGGATTTGTAGGCTTCAAAATGCTTTGTAAAATGTGAATGTCAAGGGACAGCTTTAAAGTTACCGTTAAATATGCAAAGCTCTTAGCTGATCATTCCCCACACAGGCCTTGATGTGAATCACTTTTAAAAACCTGTGCTAACACGTTTGTGTGCATGTGTCCCCACCATTCATGACAGAGCAGATCCTGGCAGGCTGCTGCCACATTAATCAGATTCTCCCTTTAATGTGCCCCAGGTGAAGGGATTATTTTCCACTAAAAAGGACACTTTCACCATCAGTGAATGCTGCCAAGGTGATAAGAACATGGCCCTGATAAATCTTTAAAGCAGGGTGGCTGTTCACAGCTGGTGTCCTGTACATGCAGGAGAGACTTCAGATGAAGCCATGCATTACATGTGACGTTTATCAGCAGGGTTAGCCATTCATCTCTGCTCATCCCGACATCTTGTCCACAAGTCTTTTTGCTGAGGATCATATGATTGAAAATGTGTGTCAGGAAGGCAGTCAACAAAAATCTCCTGCCTGGTAATTGTGCCGAGTTCGCCAGGACCTCAGTCTGCCTCTTACCTGTTACCTGTGCTTATGAGGGACATTATTCATCTGTAGAGTGTATCCCTTGTTTCTGCTTCTCCATTTCTTGTATTTTTTTCTTTTCTTTTCTTCTTGTGTTTCCTTTCTTTCTCACTCTTACGCTTTTTGTCCTTTGCTTGTCTTTTCTTTCACCCCTTTCCTCCTTCTTCCTTTCCACTTCCAACTTCCTCTCCTGCCTCTTCCTCTTCCTCGTTTGGTCCTATTGAAGTTGAGCCCAATGCCGGGACACCACGTCGTAGACCTCTCTCCTTCTGCCCTTGCTGTGCCCACGAAGGTAACGTAACCTCACGCACTCCCCGCTCCCCTTGGCGGCGCTGGGTTGTTGTAGCAGTGCTAGGCAGCTAGTGATCACGAAGCCCTCGGCCCCGTTCTTGCTTTTCCCCCAAACCAGTCTTCGCAGTAGCACCCTGGTAAGCAGCTTGTGACAAGCTAGTACTAAAGGTACAGTATCCCTTTTTCTGCTGCAAGTTGTGGTAGGGAGGGAGTAGTGCCTGGGAGGGACACGGGGCAGCAGCAACGGGAGCAGTAACATCACACTCCAAAGCTTCTGTTTTCATTCGGTCTTTTTAATTCCGGTGTTCTGCGCGGAAGGTATCTGGAAAGCGGGATAAGGGAAGAAATTCTCCTTCCTTAAATAGCCTTTTAATTAGAATGTATGGATTAAAGGAATACTGTCTCTTTATAAAAGACTGGCTTGGAAAACATCCCTGAAGTTTAAGAACCAACAAACCTTGAGCCAGACCAGTCTTCCCTGATCTGTCGTGCTGAGTGTATTCTTCAGCTGTCCCCAATACCATAGATTTTCCATTGCCAAGGCATGGGGGAAGGGGGCTGTTATGTGTGTTCATGGTGTAACTTTGCTAACCACTTACTCTGCTTTCCATGGTGCTCCCTCACATCAGTTGTCAACACTCCCTCCCAAGACCTCCCACATTCCTCTGCGCATTGGCTGTTTAAAAATAATTAAATATTTCATAGGTCAGTAGCGGTGTGTTTCTGGCTTTTCTTTAGAGACATTTGTTTTCTACACATCCTGGCATTGGAAAGGGTGGGGAGACTTCCCAGTGCTTTCATGGCACCACCGCACTGGACATCTGCATGTGCTGTCTCCCCTCCTCTGTGGCCACGTGGGCATATTGTGCAGAGATGCTCGGAGAGGAATGCTGGCTCTAGGATCCAGAGAGCCAGGGGCTCTCGGGGTGCCACAACTGGGGCTGCTATTTCCCAAGGGTCTACTGCAATGTTTCTAATGCAGATATTTTCAAACTAAGCTACGGTTTAAAAGAAATTTTACGCTCTTAGCTTCAGGGCAGCACTTCTCTGAGACCTTAAGGATGGAAGCAGGGCATAGGTATGAGTCAACTGGCCATTAATGTGGTATTTGTGTAGCTTCCCAGAGTGAATAGTGAGCTTGCTGCTTGACTCTTGCTAGCATCAAAACCATTGTTTAAGATGTTTTGTTCCCGATGTAGCTATTAGGTATCTGTAATAACAAACTAGACACTGCTGTTAGTTACTTCAGCAAGCCTAGGTTATATGCAATGCACGTAGGATTCTGCAACCAGAAGATACCGTTGACCTTGATTTGAGGCCTTTCTCCTGCCTCCACTTCTTTGCACGTAGGCAGCCTACTAGTGTCCTTGGTGGCGTTTGATTTAAGCCATGCAAGGTAGCGGGGTGTGGAATCAGGGGCCTAAAACAGGATAATGCCATGAGGAGCTTCCATGGAAAGCTCTTGCACTGGGAAATGTCAGAAAGTGATTTTGAGAACAGAGTTCTGCAATTTATTCTATGTAGCTCCCGAAAGATGAAATTTGTCAATGGATGTTGAGTAAGGTTAGGACTTGGTTGTGAAATAAATGAAGTATCAACTGTGAGTTCTGTATTGGCTGATGGAGGCCCAAGAATTTTCTGTCCTATTATGTTAGCAAATGTGGCTGGGGATTCCCTCTCTCTTTCCAGTGCTGATGTGCAAAACAGTAGAAGTAATTTCTGCGTGTGCTGTGCAGTGGGCATTGTCACAATGGATATATATGTGGTTAGGAGGAAGAGTGAAAAAAAGATTTATTTAGCCACTGAAAAAAAAAGGAAAAGAAAGAAGATATGGGGTTACTTTTGGCCAGTAAAAGATTAAGGATGTGATTTTGAAGAAAATAAGGGTAAATGCTTGGAGTTGGCAAGTTGATCAGTTTCTGATGAGCACATGTTTAAATAGCTGACATGAAGTATATAGCTACTGTAATGAATGAAATGAGCTGCAGACATCCGGGCTTTCTGCAGTGACAGGAAGGAAGAAACAAGCAGTGGCAAGAAAACTGGGAAGCAAAAAAAAAATCAGACTCCAAAGAGAAAGAAGCTTTTGGAGGTGGCTTCCACTCTTTGGTGTGCTGTAGGCAAACTGAATGGACCCGGCTTGGGAGTGCTCTGGCAGCATCTTGCTCGGCTTTCTTTGCACATTTTGCCCCCATTGTTGTTTTTGCCATTTGGGCTTATAATGATCACAGGGCAATGTCTGAGAACTTAACCAAGGTCTCTCTTTTGGCAGGGATGGGGAAGAAGGATGATCCGAAGCTGATGCAGGAGTGGTTCAAGCTGGTGCAGGAGAAGAATGCTTTGGTTCGCTACGAGTCCGAGCTGATGATATTGTGAGTGAACGTGCAAAGCTGCAAAAGAGGAAATACTCCACAAATAGTAATGGATGATCTGTTGGCACCATCTTACCTATAATGTGGGGATTCCAGAAGTCCCTTAGCCTGATTCTTGGTTGAGATATGAATCTAAGCTAATGTGCATCTCAGAAGAATCTCTGATAGAAAAAAAAGTCTAGTAAGGCATGAAAATTCCAACTGTTTGTGTCCAAGCAGAAGTATGGATGTTTGTTCAAAGCTTTGAGCCCTTGCCAGGCTGTTGTGGGGCAAAACAGGTCTTGTTCACATGTGTTTTCCATTTCATTTGTATATAATAGATAAATCATTTTGTTTTTGCTAGAGTCCATTTTTGAGTATGGCCAAAACAGTTTGACATCCTGCACCGTTAATTCAGTCATATATTCCAGGGTGGCCCTCTTCTCTACTTTAGTAGGATGACACTGCCTCTCACCCGGGTTCAAATGATAAAGCTTTTCCTGTTACTGAACTTGGTAGCTTTCTTAGTCTCTTTGCTGCAAATTCACTGAAATTAGTTTCTCAGTATGTCAGGCTGGCCAGGGCAGGGTCCTTCTAGGTGCCAGAAAAACTCCAAGGCGCTCTCTGCTTCAGAACCTGAAAGGGCAATGGCCTATAATGGCCTTAGATGAGAAGTAGATTTTTCATGAAAGTGGGAGGTGATAGGAAATACACAGAGATAAAATATCATTTTGCCAGTAATTGCAGATTTGTCTAGTCCTTCCTTTATGAACTGTCTCAGCGTAGAACTATTTTCATTGGGATTAAGTAAAGTTGGTCGGTACACAGCTATCTGAGAAAGGTAATTCCACTATAACCTTCCTACCCATCCTGTTTTCACTTCTGAGCTGAATGTGAAGGACCTGTGATTCTGAGGGAACATTTAGAAGTTTGGGGGGGGGGCAGGGAGGTTGATCTTTTTTGCATATCTTAAGAATCTCAATTGGGAAAGAAAAAAGAGAAATTGGTAAAATACATAGCAGATACTTAAATGAGGGGCTGAAATTAAAAATGAATACAAAACAATGTATAGCGTATTTTTAATATATACAGAAGTGGTACACTGCACTCCTCATATGTTACCCTTTCAGTGCTCGGGAACTGGAACTAGAAGACAGGCAGAGTCGGTTGCAGCAGGAGCTCCGGGAGAGGATGGCAGTGGAAGGTGAGAGCGAAAGGAACATTTCACAGTGTGCTTGAGGGTACTTCTAGTCCTCTGTATGCTGACGTTTTTTGATATCTCTGCAGATCATCTAAAGACGGATGAGGAGCTCTCGGAGGAGAAGAGGATCCTGAACGAGATGCTAGAAGTGGTAGAGCAGAGAGATTCTCTTGTGGCTCTCCTTGAGGAGCAACGGCTTCGAGAAAAAGAGGAGGACAAGGACCTGGAGGCAGTCATGCTCTCCAAAGGCTTTAGCTTGAACTGGTCCTGAGCTTCAACCATTCACCTCTGCTGGTCTGTGTTGTCCAGTTGGCCTACCCTGAGTTTGCCAGAATTACATGGATAGGAAGATACTGAAGGGGAAACCTCGAAAGGGTCCGCCAGCATGCAGGGATTCAGTCTGAAGCGCTCAGAAGCCTTTTGATAAGTGTGTTGGATCCAGAAGCTTAAGTTCCATATGTTTGCAAGCCAAGTTGAAGATAGTGGGCTGAGACTATGCAGTCTCTGTGAGGTCCCATAAAACGGACCATCTTTTTTCCTTATGGTAGAAGGGAAAGGAACAAACTGTGTGTGGGGAAGGAGGTTAAGGGGAAAAGCACCCTTAACTAAACGGGATTTTTGGCAGTCCATTCCTTTCCCATTGTCATTGCACCAGTTCTAATAGAAGAGAGGGAAGTGGCAACCCCTCTCTGGAGAACCACAACAGCCTGTAGCAGCCTGTATGGAGGAGTCAGCTATCCAAGAGCGCTCCAGAAGCCCAAGGCAGCACCTTCTTTGCTTTAGTCTTCCTCCCCACCAAAGAAACCTGCAGTCGATTATTAAGCATGGGTATGAAGAAACACGAGACAGAGAAGATTCTGCTAGTATGGAGTGATGGAACTCCCTGCATCCCGGTTTTTAGAGAGAGTTGGGCATCAGAGGACTCTCTCCCTGTTGTGGTCTCCTAAATGTTGTTATTGCTGTGGGGAGAAAAGGGGAAAAGAAGAGCGGAAAGATGCCCTTCTGCTTTGCTACACACTGGAGAGAGAGCTCCCGCTGGCCTTAGTCTTCACGGCCACAGCTCGGAGGCTGATGGGTTTCTTTGTTCTGCTTTTGTTTTGACACTGGAAAATACTGACTGTGGGACAGCAGTAAGTGTGTGCTGGGGTAGGGGTGTTACCAGGTGTTTCCTGGCTGTCAGCCCCCGAAAGGGAGAAGCCCTTAAGTGACTGAACCACCATTAAGACTTTTCAGTGTTTTTATTTTTTCTTCTGTATTTTGTTTTTGCACATTGGAAACAAAGCTTAAGACCTGCCTGGGCCCTCAGTCACTTTGACCCTTTTATGTCAATTAACTTATTTTTTTAATACTTGAAAGAAGATTCATTTTTGTATCTTTTAAGAGAAATATGGATGAGTGATGGGTGTGTGTGCCTGCTACATCCTACAACCTCCACTTCTAAATTACTGGACGTTGTTACCTGTGGCTATTTATTAGTGTTCTTATTAGTAATGTTAATGTTACACATCTTCGATCGTGGAGGGGGTGTTTTAACTCTGTTAGAGGAAGACACTACTGCGGATTGGTCCCTGCTTCACAACAAGGGCAGCCTTTATGGACCCATGGATGCATCCTGCCCTAGCAGATTCCCTTTACAATGAAATCCGGTGCGTTCATGGAGTTGTAAGAATCTATTTGTGTTCCTAGGATACTTCTCTTCTGCATCCCAGATTCCCCCCAGAGTAAACTTCTAATTTATTTAAATATTAAATGTGTATAACAGGAAAGCCAAAACTGTCAGGCAGAGACATCCCATATTCTCACTGAAAGAGAGGACCCTCACATTCCTGAGATACAGCGAGAGGGGCTTCCACGTAAGTAAAAATAGCTGGAAAACCATTTCCTGGTGCATCTGTTGGAACAAGCTCATGTTGGCTCAGCTGATGAAGCTGCTACTTTTAAGCAACAAGGGAGCCTGTTGTAATCCCACTTAAAGAAATGAACAGGAGATGCACTGAGCAATTCAGCACCCTTGAGTGTCTGACGGATTCCCAAGCTCATCACACCCTTGACTTGTCCCGCAGAGCTGAAGCAGCACTGTGTGCTGGGTGGGCGTCTCATCCGTCATGTGGCATGTTGAGAATTTTTTCCCCTCGAGTTGTCAACTACTTTTCCTGTTAAGAAATACCGAGCCTGCTCCTCAGTATCTTTGAGAACGAGTCTGTTTTCCAAGCGCATTCCTACAACGCACGGACTTTCAGCCTGACAATACTGTTGGTGCGAGATACCCAAGCAGGGCTCCACATCCTCTAATCTTTTGCCCCAGATAGAAAGATAGAAGTTAACATGGTTTCATGTTGTTGACAGTCTGCCTTCAACAAAGATGTTTTCTGTTAGCCAGGGTCTACAATTTCAGTTCAGATCTTGAGTCCTGAACATATCTCAAGCTAAGGGCAGTCCCCAAAGATTCTCAGCAGTGCTTGTTAACTGTGCAGACGTGGTTTTTTTCCATCTCAAATGTTTTCCCTTCATCCTCCGTAGTGTTTTCTGCTGAAGCATTAAAAATTAAACCCAAATTTCCATGAAACAAAGCAGACAAGCCACCACTGTGCTGTTCAGTAATCGTGCGTGTTAGCAGGTGGTACCTGCTGCACCAGGATCGTGGCATAGAGCTCCTTCTAAGCGCTGGTGAACCAGCGGGATGTCTGCCAACAGAATTTCCCCCATGTGCCAGCGCAGAGGCCAGCTGCAGGAGTCACGTTGCCAGTGGTGGTTTACACGGTATGTGTTCAAGTGGCCAGTGGAAACTGAAGTGGAGGAGGGAAGAAGGGAACCTAAACAGTAGTTGATTGTAAATTTGTTCCCGTACGGAGAATTGGCCTCTGTCCATTCCATAGTGCAGTGTGCATGTGGAGCACATCTGACTATGAACAAAAAATATCTTTGAATATGAGCTGAAGGACAGAAATCCTGAAGAAGAAATACCAGGTTACTGCTTCTCCCTCAGTGCTGAAGGACACTGGCCAGCTCTTTGCAAAGCTGAACGATGATATCTCTTGAGGGTCCTTCTGCCGGGGGGAAAGCCGATTCTCTACACCACTTTAGGTTATGCTGAAGTCCTCTGGCACTGACAAAATGAAGACCTAACATTGCACACATGCGAATTATATAAAAATACATGAATGGGAACCTTAAAAGACCCTTTTTTACCAAAATGGTAGTAAAAGGCACAACTTGTATTGTTGTTCGGTTGCACTTTAAGAATATAACTTGCATATCAGATACTGGGGTTTTTTACTATCTGAATATTTTTAATTCAAATTTTATATTTTTAAAGCTGAAGGAGGCTCTTGTGACTACAAGATTCCTTATTTATACCAGAATCCAAGTAGGATGCTGTAGCTCTTAGCGCTGTCCAGGCGGACTGTAGCACAGGGCTTGGCCGCGTGCCCTCCGTGACGCGCGGCTCTTCCGAGTGGGAGCCAGGGAAAGGCCCTCAGCGGAGAAGCCGGGCACGCGATGCCGGCGCCGTCCCCTCCCGCAGGGGCCGGGCGCTCGCTCCGTGGGGCAGGACAGCTGGGCGGGCAGCCCCACTTGTGGGGCCCGCTGAGGACGTGGGAGCGCTCACGCACCCTGATGCGAAAGGAGAGGGATCTGGTCTCTTGGGAGCAGCCAGGAGGCGAGTGGGGATAGAGGAGCGAGGACGGCCAAAGCAGCCCATCTGCTCTTCTCACAGTACAGACAACACTTTTAACTGTTTTGTTTCTTTTGCTGTGTTTTCATTAAAGCTTAAAAATGGCTGTAAAATCCTGAGCTTCGGAGAACTATGCGTGGGGAGATGACATGATTATCTTTCAGCTCCAACTTCCAGACACACTCCTCCCTTTTCAGTTATCCAAAACCCCATGGTGTCGCTAGGGCATGTTACAAACTGCATTGGCGAGCACATTTTAGAGCAAACCGCACGTTTTGAGAGTCTGTCCTTCTCTAGCCATCTCTGCATTTTCTGTAAATACTTGTTTGTATATAAAGACACCAGCGGATCCTTGGGTTGCCCCTGCGGCCAAGGACCCGAGTTTTGTGCAATGCCTAGGCCTCTGTTAGAACACGGTGCTTGCGTAGAGCTAGTCACCACATTTGTGTGCACTCTGGTGGTTTTTAATATTTTTATACATTCTAATCCTCAACATTACCAAGCATTATAAGCGGTCTAGACTGCATGATCTAGAGCAGCCAGCAGCTCCATTTTTTCTTAGCAACTGTTCCTACAATGTTCCAAGCTACACCTTGTTCGGTTACCATTCTTTTGAGTTTTCAGTTCAATGTTTACACCGGACAGCCGTAGACGAGAAAGGCATTGCTTTATAAAACCTCCTGTGTACAATCGGAAAAGCCACGATGTGGCCGTGTTGGGAGTTTCAATTGTCACAGTCTGCAATAAGGAGAACACTTAAAGCATACTACAAACCAGCTTGTACATAATTCACAGGGAGAGAGATTGCACTTGACCATTGCAAAATAAGAGATTAGGAGCCTTCCAAATGTCTCCGCTTTTGGATCGCTCCGAGTACTGCTATAGGCAGGGTAGCCAGACACGTGAGGATGTCGCTGAGTGTAGGTGTCAAGGGGAGAGTGCCATGTTCTGGTGGCATTGCAGTAATTTAAGTCCTCTCAATACGTGTGCGTGTACGCGTGTGTGTGTGTGAGGTCTAACCCAGATGAAGGGATCTGCTTTGGCATCTTCCCTTTTGTGTGAAAGTGAACTCTGATATTCAGATCGTTCAAGGCTTTTATGGTTGGCATGTATGGATTGTTAACAGAAAAGCATATACCCTACCTGTAAAAAAAAAAAGAAAAAACAAAAACCAACGACTCTGTTCCAGCCTGTTTTCTTCTGTTTGGTTGTGTTTTATTGTTTGTTTTTATGCACACTTGCTTTGTTGGTGTTGAGATTTTAGCACCTCAGATGGCCAACTGAACTAAAAAAAAATAAAATCATTAATTATTTTTTTCTTTTTGTTGGTGGAGTTACATTTGTTGCATTTGTGTTCACTCCCACAGTTGGTGTTAACAGAGGAAACAGGGAGCAAGGGATAGCGATCTCGAGGTGAGATAAAAAGCTAAGTGTTACAGGGCCAGAACTCGGTTTCCCTCTGTTGCTCTGACGCGTGGGGCCCAAGTTATTTGATACACAAACAAGACAGGAATGACATCACCCCTGTGCTGACTCTGCACATTGTGCGAAACCTCCAGCACTGCCACCCGTGACTCATCCACCCGATGCGCTTTCAGAAGGATTAGCTAAGCTGTCCACAGCTCCAGGGATTCATCATGTGCCTGCTGGAAATAACACCAGGAGACATCCCTCTATCAAAGAAGTCCCATTTCAGGATCATAGAATGCTTAATGTTGGAAGGGCCCTCAGAGCTCATCTAGTCCAACCCCCCTGCTCACGCAGGGTCACCTAGAGCACGGGGCACAGGGCTGCGTCCAAGCAGGTTTTAAAGATCTCCAGAGAAGGAGACTCCACAACCTCTCTGGGCAGCCTGTGCCAGGGCTCTGGCACCCTCAAGGATCTCAGTTCTCAGAAGAGCCTGGAAGGATACAGAGATTTAAACCCCATGAGCTTGTGCATGCAGAGAAGCTGTCTTCACTTGGGATTTCTTGCTTGAAAAGAACAGATGTTGACCTCATATGATGGGTGTAGGGACTGCCTAACATCATGAGCTTGAGCTCCTGAGGAATCCAGTGCCCACTCAGCAGCGTTGATGTCATTAGGTACACTAAGGCAAACTGTAAGCCTGCCTTTTCTTGCCACACAGAGAGCATACAGGATGTTGTGGGAAAACCCAGCCGGGGAATTCCAGAAGCGATGAATCTAACTTTCCTCTCAACCCCACAGCCTTCCTAACAAAGAATAAACTTGGTCCTAAGTAAGGTGTGGCCGGCTGTGAGGCGGGCAAGGAAGCTGCTGCTTTGGTGCTGCCTCTGTGTTCCTCAGCCCAGGGGCTAGGGGAGGAGCGAGGCTTAGCTAGTGCTCAGCAAATCCAAAGCTGTTTTGGAGATGTTTCAAATCCTGCAGTTCTTCTGACCTTTTGGCCTCTTGCTTTTAAAAGCCCTGGGGGGGAAGCACTGGTTGCGTGGGAGGGATCTCTCTGGTGAGAAAGGGCCTTGGCCTTTACTGGTCTTCAAAGATTTCTCTGTTAAAGGGAGTGCACGGAAAGAATGACCATGGGGCTTGAGGATACAGGAGCTTGGGATCCGGTTCCTTGTTTAGGAGGAGGAACAGCCTTGCAACACTTTATCTTGCCTTTTGAAGTGCTCTGCAAACTTGGGAGCCTGAGGAATTCTCTCTGTGGCTGTAGGGCAACAATACCCCATCTCTGATCTCAATATGGGCCCTGCAGGTTATTTATTGTTTTGCTCCTAATGGCATAACCGGACTCATGGAAGAGGTCTTGGTATATTGCTTATTTCAGAAAATAGCTAAGCCTGCCCTGGAAGGCCTTCCACAGCATGTAGGGCTGCACCTCCCATCCACATTAACCACATGGGCATAGGAAATGACATCGCAAAAGGGCCCCACAAAAAAAGAAACACGGAGCCCACCGTGGTGGCAGCTGCTGCTTTCAGTTTCCAGTTATTGTGAAAGTAGCTCTGGAGCATCTGATGCCTGGCACACATGGCCGTTTCATTCCCTGGAAGGTGCCCGGCCGTGCCGCACTGCTCCCCTTGGCACAGCGCGAGACGGAGCTGGGGAATGGCAGAGAGCCGGCACCGCTTCCCGCTGCTGGTGGCTTCCCATGAGAACAGGCAAAGCCAACACGTGCCGCTTTGTGGCAACAGGACCTAGGCATTAATAAATACTATGTGGTATAGCTACTTGGGCAAAGATGAGTATGTTGTTTGCTTCCACTTCTGTGATTTCTTCTCTCTGTTATGCAACTTGTTAGGAAAAACAATTATGGGATGTGGGGGGGAAGGATGCCTAATAACAACAGAGAACAATGGGTGAAAACGTGACATTCTGGTATAACCATTTATAGGAAGCCCTCACCGTGAATATTATAGGCAGCTGCTTACATTAGTCATTACATTTTTAAGTCCAGGATACATAGCAGAACGTAAGCCTTATGTTTGAAGGATGCAGCTTCTCCAGGAAAGCATCCTTGGAGAGCGTCTTTAAGCACCGAAGCAGGACCTGGGTGCATCTTTCCGCTTCCAAACGCAAGCAGCAGAAGCGACGGGGCTGCTGCCAGAGACAAAGCCCTGTGGAGGCAGCGGGGTTAAACCACGGAGCTGGCACGGGCTGCTCGGCCTCAGCCTCGCGGCCAGTGCTGTCCTCCCACTGCACCCGCTGCCAAGAGAGAGGCCTTCTGCTTCTCTTTACAGAAATCGCTCTTTAGAAGCTATGAGGAGTTAATTTCTGATACAGTATTGAAAGAAAAAAATAGTCCAAAAACTGCCCAAAAAACTGTGTTTTATCATCTTCACAGGAGCGCAGTGCCCATGGACAGCAAAGGAGCGAGTACACAAGGTTATTTAGACCTGCTGAATTTTGAAGCATCTCATGCTTTGTAAGAACATCTCAGATACAGAAGTCGTTGTTACTTGTAAGCAAGGTTCCATCTTTTTATAAAAAAATTACTATTTTCTATAAAGATATTTCAAATTAATCCATTTGTTCACACATCAGAAAACAAACAATACACAGATTTATTAGAAGATATATATATATATACACTCTTCAAGTGGTAGAAAGAGAGACTGTTTTTTGCATACTTGGGATTAGCAGTGCTACCTTCACCAGACAGAGTGAGGCAGCTTTGGGAAACAGAAACTCAGCTTTAGTTTCTTGTAATCGATAAAGGGTGGCAGATGTGGCGTGTGCACGCGCAGATTCCTTCCCTAAAGAATTCCCAGTGGCGCGTTGACCAACATGTGACTCAGGCCTGAATCTGAGCGAAAAATAGCGCTCCCCTTTGCGGAATCCCAGCAACTTTTAAAGCACTCTACGATCCGCTTTTCCCGATGAAACGCTTTCCTTGCTCTGTGCGCTAAAGCACAGGCCGAGAGGAGGGCGGCGCACCAGGGGGAACACAGACCAGGGCAGGGGGACTGTAAAGTTACACTTGAAGACTAAAATTTTATTAAAATATTTGAAATAAGTTCATGCGAGGGCTATAGAGCCGTTTGACACGTTTGAATTTTAACCCATACAGGCTTTCCTGTGTATTGACTGGCCAGGACGGGAATTGGGCAGGGAAGCCTGGGCTTGGAGGCCACGGCAGGTCGCAGGGGGGCCGCGCGCGGAGCCGGCGCCGCCCGCCCGTTACG
>VZSG01000369.1:211624-268466 GCA_013398315.1 Nothoprocta pentlandii | reverse complement strand
CTCCGCTCCCGGCCGGCTGCGGCCGCCCCGGCTTCCCTGTCCCCGGGACCCCTTCGCTCGCTCCCGGTGAGCGGCCCCGCGGGGGCCGGTGTGCGGCCGTTTCTGCCCTTTTTATTGCTGCCAGAAACTTGCCCCCGATAGCGGGTTTTTTTTTTTTTTTCCCCTTTATATCGATCTTTCTCGGCGGGTTAGTCATTTCCAGTGTCCCTGCCCCTTTCCGTACTTTGTGCTCCCGCTGATGCGCTTGCCTTTGTGCTCGTTGTCCGTGTGCTGCTCCCCTGCTCTCTCCCCGCGCTCCTCTTTGTGCTCTCGTTTGGGCTCCTCTTTGTGCTCCGATTTTTGGCTCTGAGCGGCTCTTCCCTCTGGCTCCTCTCCTGCCTTCAGCCGTCGTCGCTGCGCCCTTCCCTCCCCATCGTCCGCCCTCCCTTCTGCCCGGCTCCTCGCGGCTCGCCTTGCAGCGATCAGCCCCGCTCTCCGGCTCTGTCCCGCTCAGCGGGCCCGCGGCCCCATGCCCAGGTGCGGGTGTTCAGCCTGGGGCCGCGTCCGCCCGCTGGAGAGCAAGGCCTTGATGAGAAGGCTTGAACTTTGCAGCCTTTCCTGCAGGGGTGGCGTGTGGCAGCGTCTTCCCGTAGCGATGCTCGCTTGGAGGCGAGCGATGCCCGCGCTCGTTCCGGCGTGTGCCTTCCTCTCCGCTCTCGCCGGCCGCTCAGGGTGGCTCAGGTGGCCTGTTGTGGTGACAGGGCCCCGGCCGCCGCGTTGTCCGCTCTGAGCGGCGCTGGTGGCCCTGAGGCCGGGGTGCAGGGCAGCGCCTGGGTGCTGGGGAGCAGGCAGGGCCCTGCGAGGGGCTTGTGGCGCCCCTGGGGACGTTCAGTCCCCTACCTTGGGGTGAGGAGGCAGGGGTGGGTTTTGTCTGTCTCCGTTAAAGGGTTTTGTTGTTGTTTTGCTTCAGCTAAAGACCGAAGTACAATATTTAAATTGCTAAACTCTCAATCCAGACAATCTACACTTAGCTCCAGAGAGGCTGAGAACTGTTCTGATGTTTAAGATAGTTGGGGCAAAGATCTGGCAGTCACAGAATACTTTCTTCCCCCCTTCCTCCCCCAACAGTTAAAACATTTGAGGGAGGAAGAAGCAAAAGGTGATTCCCCAACAGGATTTTTTTGTAAAGGGCTTTTTGCAAAAGTCCACTTCTTGTTGAGGGGAAAAATGATGGTGTTTTGTTGAAAGGCTTGTCAGTGACCAAATTGGAACAGTTTTGTGTGTGTGCGATCTTGAAAAATATTTTTTGAACTGTGGGGCTCAACTTGCGTTTTGTCCTCCCTTTAAAAAGCTCAGCTCTGTTTAGAGTCATCTTGAGGTGAAAACCACGGCAGCTTCCACTGCTTGTGACTTCCTCTCCGCTGCTGCTGCTATAGGGGAGCCGCAGGGCAGCGCCGTCCCTCGTCCTGCCGCCCTTCTGGGGTGCGACTGCATCACGTTTAGGGGCTCAGTGGGGCGCAGGGCCCCTGTGTGACACCTGCCCGGTGTGAGCAGCACCACTGAGTGCTCCGGATGGGACACGTGTCCCAGCGAGCGCTTTCCCTGCTGCCACCAAAGCACGGAGACCTGTTAAAGCGGGAGCCCCTTTCGGAGGTGCCTTTTGTGATAGGAAATGCTGCCTTGAAGGTCTTTCCTTATTTGGCTGATCCTGCTTGTTTGTGTTTGATGATATCGCTGAATTCAGGAAGGAGAATCAGGCGGCAGCTTTTGGTGAGGTGGTTTTGCCGTATTTCCCCTCCGTGTTTCTTGCAGGGTGATGAGGCCGGCCTGAACTGGCACGAGGGAGGCAGCGGGTTTGATGCCTCCTCTTGCCATGAGCCATCGGCAGCACCTTGTCCTTGCCTGGGCCAAGCTGAGGTCTCTGATCGGGGGTCTGATCTGTGCCAACCTGGGGGCTCTGTGAGTACCTCAGGAGGGCCCTGTGCAGGTGCTCCTTGTGGCTTTGGGCTTCTGCGAGCTATGAGCTGTGATGTGCAAGTGGAGAGGCCTGGTGTATTTGAATATAGTCACCAAACACTCTAACCTGGTGCCAGATATGCCATGGATTTTCTGTATTCTTTTTCCTGTGTAAGAGGATAACAGGAGCCACTCCTCAGGAGCTGGTAGATCAGACAGACTATTCTGTAATGGAATGAGACCACTTAATCTGGAAGCAGGCAGGTGCCCAAGCCCAGTAGCTACCACCTTTGGGGAGAGAGCCCTTCTGGGCTAGCCTGGTGCTCAGAAGCTGCTGCTTCCCTCGTGTCCCCTCTCTGTGCGGTGCTGCGTGGGCTGGGGAGCAGCAACAGTGGTGTAGGGCCTGGTTCAAGTGCTCAGAAGCAGCTGCCAGATCCATGCTCCTCGATTAAGCAGCTCCTGTTGGCTCTGAGTGTGAGTTAACTGGCTTCATCTATGGTGCTTTCCTCTGCTTGGAGGAAAGCTCATTTTCACCTGCTCATTTGCTGTTTCATTTCCACCAGTTAGTAGTCAGCTCAGCTGTGAAGAGCAGAGCTAACCAGCAGGTCCGTGTTCCTTTGCATGGGGCTGCTTTCTGTTTTTTTTCTTAGTGTGTTGTGGTTTTTGTCTACATCAGTTTAGCAACCACCTGGGGTGGGATTTGTATTGATCTGTGTGCTTTACAAAGCCAAGTACATGCAAATACTTCTAACTGAGGAGCTAACTCCTGCCTTGACCAAAGATGCAAGACTGCCTCTTAAGTTTGTCAGTTTTGAGTGGCTTATCTTGAGATGAGGGAGGCAGACTGGGTTCAGCTTTAGCTAAAACTTGCCTAAGCATTTAGAAATAGAGCATGTATGTAGCTTGGTCCCTGTCTTGGATACTTTGGTCTGGGTCAGTCGAAATGAGCCTTCAAAAGGCAAAGGAGGAGCAAGATGAGCTCTGTGTGGTCTCGTGCTGGGGAGCCCAACCCTGGACCCATATTGCAGGGGCGGCCTCCCTGGTACAGAGCTGTGGGGAAGGGTCTCCCTCAACCTGCAGGCAACGCTCTCCTCAAGGGGGCCGGGACACCAGCAGCTGTCCGGGCCATGGGAGCACGTCCCGGTCGGCTCTGTCCCCCCGGACTCCCGTGTCCCTCTCCAGAGCTGCTCTCAGGCTGGTTGGTGCCTCTTATGACCGAGGTGGTGTCATGGCTCTAACCTTCTCCCTCTGTAGCTCACACCCTTGCTTGGTTTAAAAGATCTCGGAACTTTCACTGGCCTTCAGCTAATGAGCAGGGAACTGGAGTGTCTACAGGAGCCCTCGTGTGTGCTGAAACGTTAAGGAGCAGCAGATCTGTTGTCTTTTCCAACCTTGAAGCACCCTGACTTTGGGTCACTTCTTTCCTCGTGGTGAAGGGGCAATGCCTGCACCTCTAGGGTGCTGGGCTGTTCCTTCTGTTTCCTTTAGATGAGGAAAGTGTGTTCTTGATTGCTGTAACTCCAGATACCTTAACAGCTGTACCAAAGTCCACTTGGATCAGCTGGCTGCTGTTTTAATTTTGCATTCACCTTCTGTGCCTAAGTGGAGCCGCATTTCCTGTGAAGCATTTCACTTTCAGTTTTAGCTCTGCACTTTTATGTACAGTCATGTTTCTTCTCCTGGCGAAACACTCGTGCTCCCAAAGTGCTGTTGGACCTGCGGCTTGGGAGCCTGAGGCAGTGTTTGGGAGAAGATAAGGGCAGGGCTGGGATAGCTTCTGTATCTGCACAGGTGTGTCCCAGCAGCAAGAAATGTGTTTCTGGACCTTGCTGTTCTGCAGCTCTGTCACAGTTCAAGGAGCTCCTCTTCCTCCTCTTTGAAAGAGGAACTTCTCTTGCTTTTGTATCCTTAAGTGCTTAAAAGAGATAGTGCTTTTATTCTAATGAAGTGTTAATTTGGCAATGCTGTTGAAAGGCTCTGGTGGAGGTTATGAATGCTGTTTGCAGTTGCCCCCCTTCTTGGCTGCCCAGTGTGATGCACACCCGGAGGTTATTGGGGATGCCTGAACATGGTGGCTCCTCTTGAGATTTCATCCTCCTCTTAGGAGGCTGAAAGTTCATTTTAAAACTTACTTTTAGTTTTGCAGAAGCTGTCAAACATTGAGAAAAGGTTTTGGATGCTTTTGGAGCAACTCGCACAGGAATTTCTTTATACCCTTCTTCCTGTCTTAGCTCTTGTCTCTATAGCAAGTGCTTCTGAGTCAGGTGGTAAGTGAACAGGCTCCACTTAAGTGGTTCTGGGGAGTACCAGTGGGTCTGGCAAAAACAACCACCCAAAAGCCCTTGAAAGGAACCTGTTGTGTGTCCTGACCTGTTGTGTGTCCTGACCTGTTGTGTGTCCTGACCTGTTGTGTGTCCTGACCTGTTGTGTGTCCTGACCTGTTGTGTGTCCTGACCTGCTACCTGGTAGCTCTGCTGGTGACATCCTGGCTCTTACGCCTGCCTCCTCGGTGTCAGTGAGCAGACTGCTTTGGTAACTGGTATGTCTCTTTAGATGGATTGTTCCTTGAACGTATGTATTCAAATGACTTACGTTGATGCAATGTTTAACTCTTGATTTTGAGCATCTTCATAGCTGCTGTCTTTTAGAAAGCAGTACAAGCATGCCTGGTATTTGAGCCTGGAGGAATAGTTCTTCTCCAGTTTTATGGTTGGAAGGTAATTGAAGGCAGAGAGTCTGTTTTGTTGAGGCCATCTATGTCCATCAAGCCATTTTTAGGGCTCTCTTTCTCCTTGCTCACTTAAGTTGCCAATTAGCTGGATAAAAGACAGGCTCTTTGGATTCCTTTTTATTGTGGGAAATCAGCTGAGATGTGTGTGTAAGCTGCAGTATGAAGGGGCATTCCTGACTGATGAATGAGCTGTGACTCTGCTGGTGCATGAGAACAGCTGTAGGTTTCATTAAACTCAATTGCTGAGTATATTCCTGTGCTCTGGGTGACGTGCCAGTTTCTCCTCAGAGAAACAGCCTGTCTCCCATCCTGAGGATTCCTTGTAGCGAGTTCTTGTCTGAGCAATACTGCTCTTTTAATCTTTCTCCCTCCAGGTTTACTATTGCCAGGTCATATTGGAGACCTCTCCCTTGGGGGTTCATCACTTTGTCCGGGCTTCATTGTGAATCTTACTGGGGTGCAAGTGTCTGGTGGCAGTGGTGCAGCAGGGAGTGCCAGGGAATCACCCTGGGGAGGGAGCTGCCTCCCTGCCTCTCTTTTGCTGTGCATCTGAAGGCTTCTCTAGGATAGCGGGCAGCATTGCTCTGCTTTCTGAGGCTGCAAGAAACTTCCATGTTTCATGCTTTAAAATCCCCATTTATGCATCCCATGCTAGTTGCATTCGTCCTTTATCCTGAGAGCCTCTTTGCTTGCCCTGCTTTCCACTGTACCACGGAAAGGGCAATTTCATGATTCCTCAGTCCTTGATTTCTCTCCAGTTGTGGCCCAAAGGGCAAACAGTAACAACAGCTTGAGTGCGCCTTATAGCAGTACTGCAGAGTTGTGTGGCAGCTGCTGATCTGAGGAGGTTGAGAACAGTAAATGAACCCTCTTAAAACAGTCTTGTGTGAAGGTTCCTGGGATTATTCTGCCTCTCTTGTAGGTGGTTTTCCACCTACCACCCCTATTTGGTAGGTGGCTTTCATACTTGTGAGGCAGTGAAGCACCACTGGCCAGTGTGACTCTGGAGGTGCTTGGCTCTGCCTGAGGAGAGAACAAGCTCAGTCCCACAGCAAAAGACCTTGGCAGTCGAGATCCAAATTTTGCACGTTCTCTTCGATCTGGATGTGCTCAGATTATGGGGGTGTGCAAGCTGGGCTTGGATCCAAGTCTAGGCAGCCAAATCCAAATTCAGGCTTTAAGCTTTGAGGCAGTCCACGATGCAGCTTTTCCACCAACTAAACTTCAGCCAAGTAGCATCTCTGTTCTGGCTCCTGAATAACACTGAAGGCTTTCGCTGCCTCCATCAGTAATCTGGTATAAAACCCCAAAAGATCCAGAGTTCTTGTCTTCATCCTGAAGAGAATCAGTAGGGTGGCCGTGTTCTTCTGACATGTTAGATATGGGTTGGGGGGAAAGGATGTTTTGAGCCCAATTCAAATGAAGGTTGCTGAGGAGTAGTGTGATTTATTTTATTTTTCTCCTGAAGTCAGGAGTATTGCCTTGATAACATGCATTTATAATAAACGCCTGTTTATCAGCATGATCTTCAGTCAAAAGCATAGAATGAAAAGGAGTTAAAGCAGTAACCAAACACAGGGAGATCAAAGAAGTATCTAATAAAAAGGTCAATTCAGCACTTCTCAAGAATAACTAATAAAGCTTTTATTTAAAAAGAAAAAATACAATGTCAAATATTGCTGGAATATTTGTGTGAAAGTACACTGCTGGGAATACAGTGAGTGCAGGCTGACACCCATTTAACATGTGAAGCAGTGCAAAGAAGCACAGGTAAATATGCCCCAGTCTGGAGGTAGAGCAGGGCGAACATCTAGGGGCATCAGATCTTTGTGGCCCATTTAGAGCTTCAGTAGCAGTGAATAGTGGAAGATAAATATTCAGTGGAACTTAACTGTTGGGAGCAGGAAGCATTTGGCATGTTTCAAGGCGTTTTTACATTAAAAAGCATCATGAGCAAACTACCCTGTACCCCTCGGAGTGATTGGAGAGGAGATTATTGGGAAGCCTTGAGAGAGGGCACCCTGTAAAGCTGAAAGTAAGAGGAACAAAAGCCAATTGTCCCAAGCAGCCATCACTCAGGAGGGAGAGTGAGCAGGGGCTGGTCCTAAGCAACCTCTTCTTTGATCAAAGTCTATCAAATGAATGACTTGGGGACAGTCTGTGGTTAGCTGGGCCACAGACTGGCTGATGTCTCCGCTAAGGTGTTCTACTGCAAGACCTCCCCATTTGCCATTTCTGAAATGAAGCCAGTAGTCTTTTATCCTCTCTGTGGGGGAAATGCATGGAAAAGGTTTGCACTGGAGAACCTGTGGCTACCTGTAGTTCCCCTGATGGGGAAAGTCCTGAGATGCTTCAAGCCCCTGTTTTACCCAGATGACACCAAACCATCGCATGACTTTCATGGCTGCAGAGAAGTCACGAAGGAGATTGTTCAGCCCATCCTTCCTTGGCTCATTCTGTTGCAGTGTCTCTGTTACATCTCCTCCTTCCTTTGCACCCCTCCAGGCTGTGATCCTGCCCTGCTCTAGGTGGATGACATGTCTGGGAGAAGTCATGAGGCCTTCCAAGCACTGTTATGGGCTGACATGTCACAATCAGAGAAAGGCTGAGGTTGGAAGGGACCTCTACAGATCACCTAGTCCAACCCCTGTGCATACACAGGGACACCCAGAGCATGGGGCACAGGGAGGCATCCAGGTGGGTTTGGAAGACCTCCAGAGAAGGAGACTCCACAGCCTCCCTGGGCAGCCTGTTCCAGGGCTCTGGCACCTTCACAGGAAAGAAGTTCCTCCTCACGTGGAGATGGAACTGCCTGTGTTTTAATTTATAGGCGTTACTGCGTGTCCTGTCGCTGGGTACCACCGAGAAGAGTTTGGCCCCCATGTCCTCTTCATGCCAAACCACATAGCGGGCAGAGATCCTGTGGTCATAATATCCTATTTATTAAGAGAGATTTCAGGGCAGTTTGGCCTCATCAGACCTTGTGGCAGATCAGCCAGATCTGTATCTTAAAGGATGAAAGCGCAGAGTGCTCCCCCGTTTCGCGGTGGTTCCCTGCCCCTTGCAGCCTCCTAGTGCCCGTGAGGGGTTTGCTCTGGTGCCAGCTCCCCTAGCTGGGAAGCAGGGAAGGAGGCTGGTGTCTGGCGCTGTGGGGCAGCCCTGCTTCCCCCTCTGCTTGCCTGTGGAAGCCAGTGTGCTGGCTGCTAGGGATTCCCTCTGGGACTCGGGCTGGCTCGTTGGGAGTTGCTGGCGCTCGTGTGACTCGGAAGGGCGGGGAGAGCAGTCTGGCATGGCCAAATATCCTCGAGTGAGAAACTACGTGGAGCTACAATTCTGTAGGTGCCCAGGAGAGCTGCAGGAGCTCCCTGCCCAGCAGTGCTGCCTCTCTCCTTTCCGCCCTGCCAACGTGGAGTGTCCTCTCTCACTGAAGGCTGGAGCTGGAGAGGGCACCCTGGCCCTTCCTGCTGCCTCCTCTGGTGTTGCCACCCCTCAGTGCGGGGTACAGCAAGAAACAACAGCTCTGGTGATTTTCTTTTTTACTGGTAAGATTTTAAAGGAACACTTGGCGTGAGTGGGAGAAACAGGAGGGAGCCCAGACCCGTAACATCAGTGTTGCTGCAGGAGAGCACCAGTTCCACCTCCACAAGGACCATCTGGAGTGGTGGAGCCTCGAGGAGGCTGGAGGCCTCCTTGCAGCCTGTTGTCTTGTGGAGCAGGGTTCAGTGGGATGAGCTCTGTCACCCTTGCTGGCACGGGCCCATGGGCGCATCGCTCTGGCTGCGCGCGCTGTTGACTTACCCTTTGGCCCCCGTTGAGACGTATGCAACTTGGAGCAGTCCGACAGGGCAGAGGGCAGGAAGGCATTTTAGTAGATAGGGCTTTTTTATTGAGTTATTTTGGGTTTTGTTTCGTCGCTTTTTTTTTTTTTGGGGTGGAAACGGTCACAAGAATTGCAAGCTTGGAAACCTAAGCGCGTTGTGAAAGTAGCTGCGCTTGTAGTTCCCAGTTGTGAGAGCTAAGGGAAAGCCCCAGGGGGTGGTTGTGTGTGTGTGTGTGTGCAGAGGTTTGTGCAATGGTGTTGGTGGTTTGCCCTGTTCCTCCCGCTGCATGCGGGAAGAGAAGCAACCTGGAGAGACGGGTTCACGCGGGATGTCCAAAGCAGCGGGACGCTGCTTTGGACATCCCGCGTGAACCCGTCTCTCCAGGTTGCTTCTCTTGAGGTTAATCCCACTGCACCAAGTCTGCTAGTGCCTCCTGACTTCACTTATGGGACATGCTCCTCTCCGCAGGGCTGGAGCACTAGGGCCCTGCTTTCCAGGAGGAGGGAGCACTGCTGCCCCCTGAACGCTGCCTGCCCTTGAGCAATCACGTGAATTTCCAGTTATTTCAGTTTTCACTTGTATTTCAATTAAAACAATCATGCTCCAGAAAATGTATTCCAAACCTTCTATCACTCGCAGGCTTAGCTAATGGTCTAAATTGACTTGTTTTTCCCAAATATTTTGATGTATATGGAGAAAAAATAATAACTTCTATCTGAAAAGCGTTTCGTATGTTCTCTGGATCTTAGTTAGTACAGGTGGGGTTTGTAGCTTTTATTTCCCTCACACCTCATTCTCCTACTAGCAGAAATTTTAAAATTCATTTTAAAATTCAGTTTAAATGACTATATTTACCAGAAAATGTCTTATTCTGAATCTAAAACTATTAAGATTCTCAAGTGTTAATGACTGAAAACCTCAGGTACCAACAGCATAGTTAGATTTCACTACTTGGGACTTGGTTTTCAGAGGTCCAATTTTTGAGATTCCCTTAAGGAGACTGACAGCCTGGCTGCTCAGGAGGAGCTCCGAATACCCCCAGCCTTTGATTGCCTTTGATTCCAGGTAACCATCAGACACCTGAGGTCTCTGGAATTACCACCTTTTTGGCATGAAAGAAGCTCTTGTTTCTTTCCCAGGTGTTTGTCCGACCACCCAGCTGGAGCTTTGTTAGCTGAGGGCTGGCACCCCTCTGGCTCTTTCAGTTCCTTTATGCAGGGAAGAATTCATGAAATAATCATCCTCGAGCCTCCCTGCCTTCTTTTCACCATGTAAGGATTTGAGGAGCTTCCCCCCGACCTCCCACTGCTGCAGCAGCCTCTGCCCCGGTGCAGGAGTGCTGCATCCTGAAGCCTGCAGCTGCCATGGGTGGCTTTGAATGGGCCTCTCTTCCCTTTTGTGCACTCGCCCTGGGGTGGGTCTGAAGCTGAGACAGACCCTGGAGGGGAAGGAGCCGGGATGAACCCGCACGGGATGAACCCTCACGTACCTTGAGCCTCGTCGCCGCCTCCGGGTGCAGTGGGGCGCGGAGCTGGTGCGGCAGCCCTGCGGTTTCTGCCTGCGCTGGGGTTTTTCCCTGGGGATTTTGCCTGTTTCGGGTGCCCAGTGTGCAGGGAGCACCCGAGCAGTGATCAGGGCAGGGAGTGCCCGTGCTGTCATCAGGGCACAGGCTTCTGTCTCTTTGAGAATCAGCAGGCATTTTGACAGTTCAGCTTCCAGAAAAGCTTTAGAGCTATCGCCAGGTACCTTAGACTTCCTGCAGCTCTCCAGGAATTCACATGGGGAACAAGACAGCAAGCTCTCATGCTGCCTTGGTGTGCTCAACTAGAGGCTGCAAGGACGCTGCTCTGCCCGCTTCTCCATGCGGGCATGCCCAGAGTAGACCTGCATCTCAGCTTCCTTCGATCTGTTTCCTGGCCTGGGAATGTAGCAGGCTCTTGTCCTTTTCTCCCCCAGGCTGGAGAATTGTGCCCATCCCTGCTAAAGCAGGGCCTGGAAGAAGGCAGCAGGCGTTTCCCTTTGGCAGCTTGTTTCATGAGCGCTTGGGAGCGAGCCAAGGAGGCTTCCTGGGGCGTGAAGGAGCGTGGCAGAAGAAAGGCTCAGGGGCTGAGAGGCCTTTGGGCTCTCCTTGGAGCTCTCCTTGGAAAGATGTGTCACGTGGCAGCTCCTCAGGGAGTGTCTTGGCCTGGCCTGGCTTTTCCACTCCACGCCCAGCTGAAGCAGCGACTAAGGTGGTTTCTGTCCAGGCAGATGTTTAACTTGGTCTGTTCATCAGCGCCTGAGCTCACTTGTCTCACCGTCCCGCCGTTTGCTGGGATTTGCAGGCGGGAGCTGCGTGGGCTTGATGGAGCTCTTGGAGCCCCCGGAGATCACTGTGGTGAATGTTATTTTTAAAGCAGATGGGCTGTGAGCAGCAGCCTGTGCCCACTCCTCGGCTGAGCTGCCTATACGAAGTATCAGCTGCCATGGGCCAGGGGGTGATGGTGAAAGGACTCTATTAAAGTATTTATGTCTGAGGACTTCAGGGACATCTGCTGGTCACAGCAATGATGTGAACACCTTTGTCTGGGGCTGAATCACTTTGGATGGACTCTTTATGCACTTATACGTATGTGTATAAATTAAATAACATGAATGCTGAGACTTTGCCCAGCATAGAGAAATGCTGCCTATCTGTGCAACCCCTGAGGTGTTTGCAGGAAAGCCCTGGCTGGAGCCGTCATGCCAAAATCCACTTGCCTCATGCTCCTAGGGATGCTGCCTCAAATTCTCCATCCCTGGAGTTAACATTTCTTGGTCTCTCCACGGATAAGAGGTCACCTGCTCCCATTGCGGAGCCCCTGTCCCCTCTCAGGAGCTCCCCAGCCTTTGAGAGACACGTCTTTGGGTAGGGGTGAGTGGCAGCAGCAGGGATTTTTGATCTGGATGGAGAAAGCTGTGTCTTGAGGCACAGCCACAAAGCTTGGGTCTCTGCTTTAGCAAACTGTTTAATGGTATGATTAAGTGAAGCTAAAAGCTCGTGGATTAGAGGCTACTTTTTATATAAAGACATATTTGAAATTGCCTCTAGGGAGTCTTTAAGAGCTTTTGAAAAATTAAAAAATTCCTGATCTCTTAAAGTTGCAACGTTGTGGTTTCCTTCAGAGTTTTGAGTTGGTTTCTGCTTTCACTTCCTGTCTTCCACCTGCAGCCTTTCTTGTATTCAAAGCACAGATAAGAGGAGCTGATACTGCAAAGCAGGGTAGTTCTGCACTAGTGCAGCCTCGTGGTGGCTGCCAGTTCATTTTGCTGGGATTTTCGAGGCTTTCAGCCGCGGTGCTGCAGCCCAGCCACCGCCGTGGGTGGAGCGGGGCTGGTGGGAACGCGGTGCCCGTGTTGGGGCAGGCCCAGCTCCTGAGGCCGCCCTGCCGCAGGGATCCCCGGGTGCAGGCGTGGGGTGTCCCCCCGTATGTGCAGGCGTGGGGCGTCCCCCTGACGCAGCGACCGTCAGCCTGCAGGGCCCAGGTGTGTGCCCAGCTGCCTTTCCTGCCCCCTTCGGCCCTGTTTGGTGTTGTTCGCAGTGTTCCCGACTGCTCTTTCAGCTTTACTTGTTGTTTAGCTTGTTGTTTTCGCCGCTTCTCTCTTCCCAGCGAGCCTCCCTGGGGGTTATCACTGTTCTCCTCATGTGAGGACACGCGCTGCAGCGTAACGAGGAGCCTCTGATAAGGCCCAGCCCAGCCCTCCCCGGCCATAGGAGCTTGTGCGAGAGGTACTGGAATAACCCCGCGTGGCCCCTGTACACACACGTGTGCCAGGAACTTTTGTATAACCATACAGCTCAGCGCTTTCACCTAGCAGCATGCTGCTGTACGCGCAGACCCAGGCAGCAAACCTGCTCTTGGAAGGGGTCTGGAAATCCTGTGTCTGTGGCAAGAAGGCGTTTGGTCGATGTCACTGACCTGCGTGAGGCCTCCTGGCACCGCTATGACCTTGTCCACCTCTGTTGTGGTTTGGAAGAGGCAGCCCGCATCGCTGCACGGGCCCCTGAGCGGGCTGATCCTTTAATGCGCTCCGTTCTCGCTCCCCTGCAGGACAAGGACGTTGGGACTGAGGCAGAGGGCACCAGGAGCCTGTTTGTGGAGTCACCATGGAACAGGTGAGTTACAGACGTGACTGAAGCTTGTGCTTCAGACTGAATAGTGATTATATTATATATGTTTCAAAATGCTTCTGTTACTGTGTATCAAAAAAGAGTCTCATCTCCTCCAGAGTTCCTGCAAGTGCCTCTGATAGTGCTCTTTTCCTCCAGGAATAAGGCCGAAAAGAGGGCGGAATACCTTAGTTTGCAGGCTGCTCCCTTACAGTCTGACACTCTCCTGTCAGGTTGCAAGCTTGAGACACAGCTCACTTAAGAGACCGCAATGTTTAGTTAAGCAACACACAACTAAAGCTAATAAATCCGTTAACCAAACTGAGTAATAGGCATACCACTATAATCAGCATAGGATTACATCATTTTGTACAGCATTAAACACAGCTATAAAGCTTCTATTTATTATTCTTAAATCGTGTTAACTACAAAAGTGCTATTGAAATACAACTGTATTACTCTTCCGCACTCTACAGTAAGGGTAAAATTCTAGGCATAGGCCTCGTTGGGCCCTCTTGCTGGCATCCCTCCCTCTGTGTGCCTGCAGGGCTTCCTCGGCCAGGCCTGGGGCCACGGCCCACGTGCAGCTCGTGCCCTGCCTGAGGGGGGATGCGGGGGCATCAGATGCTGCTCGGCCGCCCCGTGGCTCTCGCTGCTGCCGGCAGCCGCGCGGCTCCTTAGGGACCCTGTCTCGATCCCCTTGGAGAGAGGCATGAGATGAGGCGTGGTGAGAGGAGGTAATACGGGCTGGCAAAAATTAAGGCTCACGTGGTTAGTTGCGTTTAAATCAAGAGCTGCTGGCTCGCAGTTCTGCGTGGAAGGTAGGGTGCCCAGTCCCCAAATACAGGGATAAGATTTCCAAGTGCAGGTGCCCAGGTAGGGAAGTGGATGGTGTGGGCGGGTGCACCTGTTTGGAAGGAGCTGCTCCGATCAGAGGTGCTGTCCTCACTACAGCTGGGAATGGGAGGGAGGCGAGCGCGCTGTTTCACAGTCAGCTCTCTGTCAATAGGAGAAAGGAGTTTCTCTGAGGAACAGTTGTTTCTGGTCTGGAGGAGCACAGCTGTCTAGTGCTCACCCTCGAACAGTTGTGTGTGAGTGAACATCCACCAGCTTACTCACAAACGTGCACTTGCTGACATTTGTAGGCTTCCTGGCTGACGTTATTTAAAGAGGAGGCCAGAAAAGTGTGTGTGTCCTGTTGGAAGGCAGAGTGTGTGCAGACTTATTTCACGGTACTTCTTTGGGCTGAGCTTAACAGTGGCTGCCTTCTGTTCAGGATATCCACAGCGATGGATCCCGCCAGATGGAGGGCATCCTCCTGTACAACTTCCTGCAGAGCTCCTCGAACTGCGAGTTCAGAGAGCAGCTGCAGGCCCTGCACGGCCAGTGGCTGCTGCCCTCCGTGAAGCACGTGTGCCACTACGACGACGACGGGGATCTGCAGACGGACGGCAATCGGAGCGGGCACCTGCAGAACGGGGAGCTGGGTGAGCGCTCTCCTTGCCGCCAGCCTCCGAGGCTGCTGCTTGGTGGTTAGTGCTTGGTCTGCTCTGCTGGCCCGTTGAACAGTAAATGCCATGGAGAAGCTTCACGGCGTGGCTGTTGATGGTGACACTTGTTGGGATTTTAACGCTTAGGATGATACTGTTCGTGCTTAGTACTTTATTTCTCTGTGTGTTTTTGGATTACTTGTCACCCTGGGAGTTTTAGCACACCTGATGAGAGTCCCAAGCAGCGGGACGGTTCTTAAGCAGGGTGAGCCTGCGTCAGGCTTCAGGCTGCTCCTTGGAGAGAGTTTCAGAACTTGATCCCTAACAAACAGCCCTAGTTCTGGGGCTTGGATTTTGGAACAAGGTCTTCTTTTGCCCAGGGGTTCATTCCTTTCTTCCCTAAGTGTGGTAGGGAGAGTCTAAGCCGTAACATCGGTAAGACACAGCCTCCTTCTGCTGAAGGGAAATGCTATTTGGGAGGGGAGGGGAGATTCAAGCACTTGAAACCAGCATTTCTACAGGATATTACAACATGACAGGATCTGTGGCCGACAGTTTGTCTCGAACTGAGGAGGGAAATGGAAGAGCTCACATAATTTCTTGATAGCCTTTAAGATCTGTGTCTCAAGCACCATCTAAAACACAGCATCTGCATTTAGCAAAGCTTCCCAGTGCTCCTCTGGGACACGAGGCCCATGCAGATTTGGATGGTGGAAGGCTGCATGCTGTGCTGAGATTAAGGTCCATGTATCAGGTCACTCATTTTGACCAGGGGAAAACCCTGCTTTGAGTGGCTAGGGAAGTACTAGATATCCCTGCAACTGCATGAAAACTATTTGCACAGTCTCTGGGCAAGTTTAGGTTGTTGTGTGGCTGCAAATGACCTAGAGCACATATAGCTGTCACAAACGTCGTGTGGGAGAGGGGGTTGGTGGTGATGGCCAGGCTGCCATGAGTCCATTTACCTGCAGTGAACGTAGTTTGGCTGCAGCCTGTGAGCTAAATCCTGCTCTCTGTGTCGGCAGCGCTCGCCAATGAGGGCCTGAGGAACGAGGAAATCTTCCGGATCATTGGTGCTCAGCTTGCTGAGATCGGAGACCAGTTGGATAAAGAAATCCAAGCAAGAGTAGTGAACGATCTCGTACAGCATTTTCTGAATGAGAATTTGTCCAGAGAAGTGAGTAAAAACGCAGCCTCGCTAGTTATTCTCCTTTTGAATGCTGTTGCCCCTTCCTGCTGTGATTTTGAAGCAACAAGTGGGAACAGCTGCATTTTTGCTAGTTAATTGTTTTAATTGTTGCAGTGTAAAACTCAGCTCCTGTGTTCCCCTTTGATGCCAATATCTGTAAGGGGCAACGCTGTGGCAGCTTTGCAGCCTGCAGCAGCCCTTGCCCTGCAGGGTGGGCTCCTTGGGCTTTCTGTGGGTTGGGAAATTGAGGGGGTGAAGATCTTCACAGATGTTTTCTGCCCTCAAGTTGGTGGGCTCAAGGTGGCATCTTGAAAAGCAGCATTCGGGTTTAAGCTCAGTAGTTGTCTGGAAGATCTCTGGGAAGGCAGGGATGCTGCTGCCGAGTCCTGTAGATCTGATGGTGGCGAGGTGGGCAGTCTTCATCCAAGGCAAGGGGGAACAAGGTGATACTAGTTCCATGCCTGGAGCCTTTCTCTAGCCCTGTATTTGATGGCTCTTCAGTGAAACTCACTTTGCCTTCCCCTCACTAGTCCCTGCCTGAATGCAGTGAAGGTCAGGGCTGCAGCATGTGGGTGCCCAGGCCTCTTGGGCCCTGGCAGGGTGTGCGCAAGCCCTGAGGAGGGGTGAGAGTGTGTGGGGGGAGGAGCGGGTCACTGGGGTGCCCCCAAAATGTGTACGTGTTGTCTAAGCTCTCCAGCAGCCCAGGGGACATCACCTGTGCCTTGGTCTTGGGTGAGCAGCAGAGCTCTGGGGTAGCCTTCCCACTGCCATAGGGGTGTTCAGAGCCCCGGCAGGCTGCTGTGCCAGGGCGCAACGAGAGGCAGCCCGTGAGGTGCTGGACGATCGTGTTGGTCACCAGCGTGGCGTGCGGAGAGCCCTTTCCCCTACAGCTGCTGCACTGAGACTCCTTCCTTGCATACAGGAGATAACCCGGTGCCTGTCCCAGGCAGTGGAAGGCCTTGCAAGGGCCATCCCCTCAGACATGGAGCAGGAGAAGGCCTTGCTGGTGCTAGCCATGGTCTTAACCAAGAAAGTTGCCAACAGAGTGCCCTCCCTTCTGCATCGCATCTTCAGCACCACCGTGAACTACATCAACCAGCACCTGCACGCCTACATCGTCAGGATGGTGAGCGAGCGCGGTCCCACGGCGCGGTGTGGGGCGAGCTCCGAACCTTGGTGCCCTGTGGGCATGGGGCACAGAGGGGGCTCCGCTTCCCCTCGGGCCCTCTGTGTGAATATGTCCGTGTGCATTGTGTGAATGTGTCCATGGGCCTGTCCCTACACGTCCACGTCCACCCCGCGACGTGCCCTTACTGCGCGCTGCAGAGGCAGGGCCTGTCAGAGCGGGGTTGAGCCCGGCAGGGCCTGGCGCTGCAGTTGACATGTGGGGCCAGCCCGGGGCTGCAGCCGAGCTGGGGCGGCATCGGCCGCTCCCCGAGCGGGTCCCCCTCGCCCGGTGCCATGGGAGCCTGCGCCAGGGCCGCTACCTGCCACGTACCCAAGTTACCTCACGAGTAGCCCGTGGCCGCCTTACTGGGGCTGGCCCGGGGGGCCGAGGGGAGGGCGGGAAAAGCCCCTCCAGCTTTCGGAGCTGGGCTGGCTCTGCCCTCAGCACAGCAACTGGCGCCGGGGAGGGAGGGCCGGGCCGGGGAGCCCAGGACTGAGCGGCAGGAGGGCGAGTGAGAGCAGGGCTCGGAGCTGGTGCCCAGCAGAGCTGCAGGGGGTGGCAGGGTTCCTAACGCCACCAGGCTCCTAACGCCGCCTCTCTCTTTCCCACCAGCTGCGCGAGTGAGACGTCGCGGCTCCAGCTGCCTGTGTGAAGACTGCCGCTTCCCAAGGGCTTTCCACTCTGGATACGTTAGTTATTGGAATTGTGAAATACGGCTGTGCAAAGGAGGCACAGCAATGTAGATAGGCTTTCATAGACTAGCACTGCAATGCCAGTATGAGCTGCATGAGGGGCCTACTGTACCTGCAGGGAGTAGTGCTTGCCCTTTACTTTGTCAAATAGGTGAGGTGGGGGGGTGTTTTTTATTTTATTTTTTCTTTTTCATTAGCAGACTTAACTGCAGGTACCTGCAGAGGAAATGCCGCAGCCACAGGGCCTGGCCTCAGTTTACCCTCTGGGTGGTGCGTTCTGCTTTAGCCACCCGCCATCCCCATGCTGGTGCCGCCGCTGGGGAACGGCGGGGGATCATTCCCTGCAAGACCTTGGCTGTGGAAGGGATGGTTCATGAGCATCACTCACCAGGGCAGGGGGGAAGACACCTAGACTGCCTCAGAGCGAGCCGGCTGCACCTGGAAACAGCCCTGGGAGAGACAGGGTAAGGAACAGTTGTAATGGTGTAGTCCCAATCCACAGCAGCTCTGCTTGCTTGGGAAATGCAGCTAAAGCAGAAAATTACAGGGGTAAATCATTTCAGGGAGCACAGTTATCTGGACATGCTTGACGATAAAACTGTTCTTTAGCTTTAAAATAGCTTGCTGCAAAGGAAAAGGAGCCCTTGCCCATGAATTGGGAAGAATACCTGGCATCTCTGACCATGCCCCTATTGCATTCACCTCTCAGGGCTGGTGCGCTGTTGAGCAAAAGAAATGACTCAGGTATCACACAGGGGGGATGAGACTTCATCCAGCTGCCTCAGAACTTTGAGACTGTAAATATACTGCTTTTTTTAAAAACATAAATAAAGTTGTCATTTCTCATGGCCATGCAGTGCATAAGAGTTTGAATTGCTACTTTACCTTCTAAAGGAGTAGTTGTGCTTTGTGCAAGTTCTTTGCACTTAACAGTACTCAGGAGGCAGCTGGCAGCAAGGAGGTGTCTTGAAGCCATCCTGAATAAGTGCAATTGCTCCTGCAGGTTTTGTTCCCCTGTGCTCTAACTGGGATGGAGGGAAGCACAGAAATAGGCTACACAGTGTTTTTGAAAACTGTACCATTTATTAAAGTGCAACCTGGGGCCATGGTCTTACAGCAGTGTCCCACTGGCAGAAGGAAAAAATACACATCCCCCTCCACTTGAACAATGAAGCTGGAAAGAACTTCCTTTGAAAGGTGGAAACGCTTTTATTAACCAAATGGCACAAAGAGCTTTAGACAGGTCTCCCCAAGAAGGCTGCACTGACATTGAAAGGAACAAGAGGACCCGTTCCTTGGGTGACTGGCAACTTCAGGACACGTCAGGGAATCTTCCTGCCAAGAGGCCCAACCTGCACCCCTGCAGTCCAGCCCCTGGCTGGCTGCACCCAGCAGCAGCCTCGTGGGAGATATCCCCAAACATGAGTCCGGCCCAGGAGGCTTCGCTGCTTAACAGAATCTAGTGGCCTTCTTTTGGTCTGAGGGGGTTTTAGCCTTGTAACACTCGCTTAAATAAAAGCTTATACTGCAAGTTAAAAATGGGGAGAACCCCCCTAAAGATCCAGCAATAAGATGCATCCTCTGCAGCTTGTTGTGGCCAAGCCACCCGCGTTCCTTTGCCTCCCCTGCAGATACTGCAGCGAGATTGAGAGCAGCTTCCACTGGAGCTTCCCCTCCTCTACAGCATAACCATAGACCTCGAGCTAGGAGGAAGCAACTCAGCCTAAGAAACCTAGAGGGGGCAGCTGTTTAAAAAAAGAAAATGAAAGAGAAAGAAGTGATGCAGTCACTGAAATGAAGTGAGCGGGAGCTGTGCCTGTGTCCCGGCTCCCCGGTGAGGACTGGTGCCACTACAGTCGGCCTGTCTCTGCCCGCACCGCTCACAGGGCCCAGCCAAGGAAACCAACCCCGGAGCAAAGGGCAAGAGGCGCAAAGGGAGACCTGCTGCCTGCAGCCAGCCCTGGGCCCTACCGGCCCGGGCACCCGCTGCGCTGCTCTCCTGGCTTAAATGCCTTTTTTGTTTGACTTCTTTTTCGTATTTTGCAATGGTGGTACCTGGCTTGCATTTCACAGCATGAATGCTGAGACGCAAAGCAGAAACTTCCCTAGTGCAGCCTGAGCAGACCAAGCCGACAGGGACGCTGCACAGCGGCTGCCCCCGGGTGACAGGAGATGGGTTTTCAGCCTCCCCTTGCCCCATGTTCTCTGCTGGGTCTGTAACCTCCCCGTGTACAGAGCCCGGGCACCACAGGAGCTGCCCTGCACTCACCAGAGGCCGTGTGCTCATGCCAAGAATGAGGAATGCTGCTGTCCAGCTGGGCCGGGTACCTAGCGGTGCCAGCAGCGTCGCTGCCCACCTGCAACCGCCCCCAGGAACCCCAGCAAACGCCCTAGGAATTGCCCCTTCAGATACAGCTCTTGCAGCTTGCATTGGCTCTGCCCCAGGGAATGAAATACTGTGCTGCTTAGAAGCACTTTTTTGGGGGAAGAGGGACTTCAATATAGGGGAGACTTAGGGCCTTAAATTATTTGACTGCTACAATAATTAAAACAAAAAGAACTTTTGAAACTCACTTTAGTGCTAATGAAATGAGCCATTTGCAGCCTTTAGGAAACACTGTTTAAAGAAAGAGACAAGCAGTCCAGCTTCCCTGCAAGCCTAGCTGTGGCCAGCACTGCAGGGAAAGTGCTGAACGCGGATTCCGGCAGCGGCCCTGTGCCGCTGCACAGCCTTGCCGGGAACTCCCGGCCCTGACCCTGGCGCCAGCCGGGCTGGCAGCGACCGCAGCCGCGAGCGGCTGGGCCGGGTTCCTGCATCCGCGCCGCCCGCTCGGAGCAGCCGGGCTGGCTTCCTGCAGCTGAGCGTCTCAGGGCGCCCAAACGCTCGAGCAGCCGCACGGGATCGGGGCAGGGGCCCAGTTCCAGCCGGTTTGGGCGTTTGACTAGCAGTGGGGTCCAGGCTCGGCTTCCAGGCCGGTTTCGGGGTTGCTCACACCGACAGCCCCTGCCCCGGCGGCAGCAGTGATGCCTTAGTGCGCCTGTCGCTACCCCTCGCGCTGAGCATCACCGACCCGCCCGGCGCAGCCCCTCGGCTTACGGGGCTTTTCCTCGCGGCTTGGCCAGGCTGCCCACTGCCGGTCCTGAACGCTGCGCCGCGCCCTGGCCTTGCAGGCAGCGCCGTGTTGCCGTCATCCCCAGCTACTGCAGCTCTAGCCCTTTGTAGCGGTAGCACTTCAGCTCCAGGATGCGCAGCAGACAGCGATAAAGTGGAGAAAGAAGGGGTCAAAGGTAGATACTCTGTTAAGGTATAGTCCACACAGGGACAGAGATAGAGGCACTTTTGGGAAAGGGGTAAGCGACACGGGTGACAGTCCCTCCCCGTGCTCTTTCACAGCTACTGCCTCTCCTCAGACAGCTCCAGCAGCTACACCGGTCACTGCGCAGCGTGTGAGCGCGCACGGCAGGGTCAGTCCAACATTCAGCTTAGCAGTGAGTCCCTTAATGTACTTTATAATGGGGGCGGGGATCCATCTGCTAACTCACCCCTTTGCCACCTCCAAGGGGCCCGGGCCAGCCCTGGCCGCATGACTCCACATTCAGCCCAACTCCAGGCCACAGCCACCTGCCTTCAGCTAACGGAGCGTTCCTAGGGGAAGGACAGACGAGGGAGGAACTTTGCAGACATGTGGGGAGAGGGATGGGCGAGAGGAGGCTCTTCCTGCACTGGCAGCTCGGCCTCAGGACGGCAAGTCCCGGCAAGGCAGCGAGCACCGAGGCCTGCAGCGGTGCAGCCAGTAACGCCCCATGGAAAGCAGCCACGTGCCAGGCGCTGCAGACTCGCACCCCGCTGCAAAAAGCTTGGCCCAAAGGTGCTTGCTCAGCTCCCCAGCCACCCTCCTGCTCGCACTGCTCCGTCCTGGCAAAGGCAGCTTTTCTCAGAGCCCTGCTGGGCTCTTTTGTGCCCCCTGACTCGTGCACAGGACAGAGAGTAAATCTGCCCATCTCCTGCCCTGTCAGGGAAACAAGCCCTTCCTGGAAAGAGGCGAGGGACAGACCCATCCTGACCCACTGCACACAGCAGCCCGTGCCCCACAGGAACAACTTTTGCAGAGAGTGTCCCCGGCCAGCAAACCCCGCAGGTCTGGGACAGCAGGGGTAAGGGCACCTCTCCTCCCCAAGGGAGAGCACTGTGGTGGCGGGGAGCAGAAATCCTGCCCCCAGGCAGAGCCTGGAGGCCGTGGGGCAGCTCTGGGCACCCCGCTCAGCGGTGACAAGCTCAGCAGGGCACCACCACAAACGGAATCAACTCCACTGCACAACAGCGCTGGCCTGTTCGTGTGCTTTACGGCCCACCTGCTACCTACTGCACACAGGGAAAGAGCAGTCTGTGAGTCACAGCAAAGCCCAGCACCCCTAAGCTGAGCGCCCTTCCACAGCAAAGTGCCCATGTGAGGGTCCTTTCGTCTCAGCATTCCCACAGCTCAAAAGCCAGGATGCTTTCTACATAATCCATTATAGAAAAAGCTTAAAACAAGAATTCCCTACAATCAGTCAGGTTCTTAACCACTTACCACCAGATAGGGATGTAAGAGGGAACGGAAAACGGAGCAAGAGCGAGACCTCGAGCTAAACTGGAGAATGTGCTAAAATCTCTTCGTTATCAGATCGTTTAGGAAACGGGCTCATTACAAGCAGCACAGCAGGTAAGGTTATATTTTTTTAAAAGGAGCTTGTCTTTGTGCTTTGTGGAGAGCAAGCTGACAGTAAGTGAGCTCACGTTTCACCTTTTACATTATTCCAAGTTCCTTCCCACCTACCTCCATCTGCCCTAAGCCTCAGCGCCAGCTTAAACCCTCTGGGATGGTCGGTGATTTTGCCTGGGAAACCCACGCTCTTGCCCACAGGGAAAGCTGCAGCACAGGGACAGCCACAGCGGCGCCCCGTGACGCAGAACCTGGCGCAACCGGCACGTACGGCCGCACTTGAAAGGCTTCCCTTCGGAAGCTGTGACCGCGGGAAGCAGGAGGGATGAGCTTCTTCTGGAGCAGCTTTCTCAGTGTTTGTGAATCTGAAAGTTCGGCCGGGTACAGGTTCAGGGCCGCAAACGAAACCGCGCTGAACAGCACTCAGGGTCAGGCCAGGAACAGGCAACAGAGGAGATATTTAATGCTGTTTTGTTAGTTGTTAGAATCCAGTCCTCGACGCGCCAAGGATTCCGTCACAGCCAAGACCAAGTTAGGACTAGATACACTCTGTGCTTAACCTGTGAGAGACGACAGAGACTGCAGCATGATGCAGGACAAAACAGCATCCACCTTTGTGCTCCACAGGCGCCTCCCTTCGCGTAGCCTTGCCCCTCCCGGCCGCACCCACTCCTATCCAAGTGCCTACGAGGAGGGCAGGGGTCCCCGGCGGGGGGGCAGGGGCTCCTGGGCAGCTCCCGCCGCCCCACACGGGCTGCTCGGAAGCCCCACACGCGCCGGGCAGGGCGGCTCCGGGGCCGGGCGCCGCGAGGGGAGCCGCAAGGTGGCGGGGAGCAGCGCGGTACCTGAGAGGAAGGCGAGACAACACGGGGCAGGGCGGCCTCTCGCTGCGGGCTCGGCGCTCGGCGCTGCGCAGGGAGGCCGCAGCAGAGCACAGCACAGCGCGGGGCGGCAGCGGGTCCGGCTGCGGGGCGCCCATCGGCACGCGGGGCGGCAGCCGGCGCTCCCCTTCCCCTGGGGACTCCAGTTCCTGGCGCGCGGGCACCCCTTGCTGCAGCACCTGCACTGAAGTTCTTAAGTTTGCAGATTTTTTTTTCTTTTGTTTGTTGGTTTTTTTTTTTAAAAATACTCCCTGTACTTTAATCGCGAAAAACCAGTCCCCACCCTAAGTCTACTAAAAACATGATTGTCCATAGCTGGAGGCTTACTGAATAACCTCACCCCACCACCACTAAGTTCCTCAAGTGTCCAATTAGACAGCAGGCAGCTCGACCCTTAGTTAACACAACTACAACAACTGGATAATGCTCTCTCCTCAATCCCCCCGGCTCCTCCTCCTTCTCCAGAAAGCTGTTACTTCTTCCTCAGCACCAGCGCTACTCCGACTGCTACCGCCAATATAGCCACCGCAGCGGCCCCACCGTACAGCAGGATGGATTTCCCTTCGGGCAGTAAGATAGGCTTCTCCTCTGCAGTGGAGGATTTCTCTTCCATTTCTTCCAAGCGGCCCTCTTTCCCCACTTTTTTTTCCCCTGGAAGCACTATTTTCTCAGGTTCTGGTGCCGCCTTTTCTTCCGACGGGGCTGGTTTTGGGCCAGGTTTACTTAAGCTGGGGATTTCAGGTTCCACGGGCTCTTCAGCCGCTTTTCCCTTTTCCTCCTGCTTCGCGCGCAGGAGCGCAGAGGGCTGCGCCTTCTCAGCGGCCCCCAGCTCGGCTTCAGGCTTGGCCTCCCGTGAAGGGGCCGGGGCCTCGGCGCCCGCGGGCACCGCCGCCTCCTCGATGCCCTCCGGGATCTCCTCCTTCTCCACGTGCACAATATCCGAGTTGGAGGAGTTGTTCTCGCTCCGCTCTTCGCCCCCTCCGTTGCTATCCAGGCTTTTGACTTCCTCAGGATCCATGGCCACCTGCTGCCAGGACTCGGGCCCCAGGGAGACGGGCAGGCTCTCCGTGTGCCAGCTCTGGCTGGCGGACAGCGACACGGGCAGGCTCTCCGACTGCCACGACGTGGTCACCGTGGGCGACTCCGGCGGGCTCACCTGCCCCGAGTTGTCGCTCGTCAGGATGTAGATGTCATTGCTGTCCTCGGCGATGATCCCCGGGTACTCCTCCTCCTCCGACTCCAAAGTAAAGACCGTGCCCTGCAGAGGAAGAGGAGGACACGGCGCGTGAGCAGCGAGGTCAGCAGTGGAAACACTACGTCTGGCAGCAAGATCAGAGGGGCTCTGCAGAAGCAGCACTTCTCTGACCTACATTTAGCAGCACTTACAAAAGGCAGATGGTCCCACTGGGATTTCCAGAGAGCAGAATCCCTTAGAAGAGCTTTGCTGTGAGCCCGTCCTTCCCTGGATGGGACCCCATCACTCAGTACACCACCAAAACGTATCGTCACTAACCGGAGAAAGGGACAAGTCCCACCCTAACTCCAACAGGAGGCACGTGAGCCCAGCTGAGGCTCCCTCTGTTTGTGCAAGTGCTCCACATTGCCATTCTTTCTTTATGTTAGCTTTATTGCATTTACAGTGTTATCTGAAGCCTGTGTTTCTATTTTGCAGCAACAAGCTGTAATTTATAGTGATTCTTTGATAGAAAAATATGCAACAAACACAGGGCCTACATGACAGCAGTTTCTAACTTCTGGAAGGCAGAGCAGACTTCGCCAGCAGCAAGTGGGTTTTTTTCTGCACAGAAAGGCGAACGCTCTGGACTCTCCGTGAACACAGAAGAACTTCCTGCAGAGCTGCCAGGCACACTGCAGTTCCTCACTTTGCCACAACAGGGAATGATCTCCAAAAACAAACAAGAAAAAAGCCTAGTTGTCAGGCAGAGAGGTATAAAGTTGGGACTTGACAGCTTTGCACAACTTACAGGCAGTAACGTGGTGGAGATCATCGCTCTATCCCTAAACTTTCCGACCAGGGTTTACTGAAGAATGTATAAATAAATGTATGTATAAATAACATTTTAGACTACTGAGCTTGGAAGATAAACGTGCACTAGAAAAGCATTTTGGAAAGCACTTGAAAAGGAACTTTTCTGGGCAAATTCATTTAAATTGCTTGGATGTCAGGAGTATCACCCGGATCAGTGACAGACTCAGAAACTCCCAAGAGAAACGATACACAAACCTCCTCAAGGGAAGAAGTAATCGAGCTGCTCACTAAGCAATTAAAATGCCCACAAAGTCTTGATTCAGAAGGAAATAAAAACTAATAGTGTGTTACATTTAAGAATGTTTTAGACGTCACACATACGCCAACACATCCTAAACAAGTTCTGTCTTACAGGCAGTAACTGCGAATTCAAGATCCCAGTACACTCTTTAAAATCTCAATTGGAAAATGAACATTTTTCACATGCAGCTTGTGCCACAGAAGAAAACAGACTTCTATGGTCTGGGAAGGAGAAACAACAAGTGCCCCAAGGTAAGGGCCAAGTAAAAGAAGACCAAAGAAGAGTTAAGTAAGTGAAAATGTCACAGGATCCAGAGAGACCAAATGCTGACAGCTGCAAGCCACATTCCCTCCACAGCGTCTAGGACCCAAATTAAATCATCCATGTGCATCCACTGTTCTGGAATGGGACGAAATTCCTGTTTCCAGAACCAGAAATGCAAAATGCGAAGCAAGTCGGTCCCCGGAGCTAATCTGCCTGCCTCATGTAGAGTTTGCAGAGTGGGCCAACTGCCCGGGCATGCTGAGATTTTACATTTGCTCCTGTGATCACTATCATTTTCTCTGGATGTTAAGTAAGAAACAGCCTCACTGTAATATATACATGTATATAAATACGTATGTATGCACTAACAATGGCCTGCAATCATTGAAATTGTGATTTGAAGAGGAAATTCTGTATTTCCACAGGCTTTACGGATTCAGAGTGACTGCAGTTACATGATGAAACTGTTGTAAAATTGGCCTTCTCCTGAACCTCTCACACCACCCTCCTCTCCATTCAGTATTTGCCTTTCACAAATCACAGCCAATTTATTTCCTCTGCAGAGCTCACCAGGACACATCAGACTGCATTTGTAACACGATGCTAATGGAAACCAGCATAGGAAGACCCTCCACTTAACTGTGTTCTTGTCTTAATAGTTCTTGCCATAGCCCTGGGAGGGCACAGATTCTTTTGCAATCGCTTAAACACGAAGCACCTGAAGAAAATATTCTGAAATCCAGCTGTGTTTCTGCAGAATTACGAGCTCCAATGTTTGCAACAAGCTTCTTTCCAATAACACACTAAGAATGAAGTGCCACGTCCACGCAGATACGCTCCTGGCAGCACACAGGCAAGGTCAGGGCACAGGCCAGGCGCAGCGTGGAAAACTGCTGGTTGCTTTGGAGAAGGGAATGTGGGATGCAACAGGAATGTGGGATGTAGCAGGAACACGGGCAATCTTTAGCGTTTCGGAGATTTCACCGAGGCGGAACAGACACGTACATGGCCATTCCTCCCCCTGCCCAGGGAAGGCCTGAAGAGGGTTGAGCAGTTCTTGTCCTGCACCATGGAGAATGAACTGATGCCCTAAGAGTTTGGGGTGTTCCCCATAAGTCAAAGCCTGGATATTTCCCTTCTGCAGCAAGTCTGAACAGGCAGCAACTGCCAGGGCCTCTGGCACAGAATGCTCAAACCTTGAAGAGACAAATGGCCCAAGGCTGACAAATCTGTGAGAAACCTAAAACACAGAGTGTCAATCTAGGCCTTTATCATGTCCTCACCAAAAGTGTTTGATGACATAACAGGAATTATGTAGCATGCAAGATCAACGATTCTTGAGCTGAATTATTACGAAAAGTCAAGAGGACAATGGTAGGATTTGTGCTGAATGCCTTAGAGGTTGCATTCATTTTTCTTTATTTTTAAAAGAGCTGCCATAAAAACTCAGTGCCATTTAGGACCACTCTCTGCATCCTTTTACAGATGTGACCCAGAAGCAAAGCTCCCATGGACAGATAGCTCAGGATAGGGCAGCCCATCCAGAAGGATTTTTAATAACCTGAGGTTAAGCCACACTTTGTAGATTTAACTATAAATAAAGACATGCACATTTCTCTGCCTGCTTCACTGGATAATCTACTGAACGGAATAGATTACAGAAATCAAGAGTTCCCTTTTTTTCTAATCTGGGACATGAGTCTTGCAGCTTTAAGGAGCTTTTCCCTATGGTGAAACCCTATGGAATGACTTTGCATTTGTGTGCAGAAGCAAGTCCTTCCCCACAGCCTCAGGCCTCATTCCAGCCACTGCATTCTGAGGGAAGAGCTGGCCCAAATCCCAGGCCCCTTCCAGTTAGAGAACCATAAGGATGATCCATGGCACATGGTGCAGTCTTGGAGAAGATCCACTCACCTCTGCAAAGGTGGCACTTGCAGATTTTAGGAGAGAGAGCTCCACAAGGCAATGAGTATCCTCAGCCTACGTGGTCTGACCTGCTCAGCCAGTCCTCTGCAAGCAACGGCCCCTTTGGCAAACATGCTGCATTCTCCCTGAGGACAGGCTCACAGCACGGCCCCTACAGCCTAGCTCTTATGTTCATGTGCCAGAGCTCATAGACCTTCATTTGTGCAACGGGAACGTGTTTGTCACACAGCCAGTGACACTGAACAACTGTAAGTGGTAATAAAATAATGAGAAAAGGCCATGAAAACTGTTGCCTATCAGCCTGGACTCAGCTGTAGTCTTGACATCATCGGATACCACAAGTTTGCAGAAAATCACTCTGCAGTGAATTCTGAAAACCACCACCTTTAACACACAGCCAGGAACTGCTGCGTACAGATCATGTCAATCTTCAATCACAATTTAAAGACATTAAGTATAATATAACAATCCAAGTCTTGGAACCTGCCCCTCATGGTGACTCTCTTCCTTTACATAGTTTTCTAGTGGAGAGGTTTGTTATTAATTGTATTGAAACAAGGTGACTTACTAACCATAGTAGTTATTAGTCAGAGAGAAAACAAACAAAAAAACCACCTTTTTAACTCCATAAAAGAAGACTGACTTACTGCAATCTTAATTTCAGCTGCTTCTGATAGAAATTGATATTCAAATAAAAATTCAGATTGTCTCAGAGATACAAATAACTTCTTTTTTTTTCTGTAAAGAAACAGTGTTGCTTATGTAATGGAGATGTTATTAGATAAGGAATGGAAAAAAGAGGTGCACGTAAAGTTAGATTACTGAGCGTTAATTGCACCTTAGAGAAGACTTTCAACATGCAGCCCTGTGACCTGCTGAAGACCAGACGCCTGCCAAAAGACTTTCTGATTACTATGGAAGCCCTAACACTTCCAGTGTGACAAAGCTTAATGTTTTAACAACTAGAAAACTGAAAAGCTCCCAAATTATGACTGATCTGACAAGTATCAAACAGGTTCCTCTGTATAATCTCTCCAAATATTTAGATACGGAGAAGGCAGCTTTACCTGGACCCACTTCCATGGCATGAAACCTCTTCCCATGCACCCACCTGTTCTGCAGGAGCAGGGCACGAGCCACGCAAGGGCTTGGCCTGCAGCCACACGCCAAGGACCCACCGGGTAAACCTCTGCCTATACCATTTCCTGAGCCCTTAAGCCAAGCCCATGAGCTTGGCTTAAGCAGAAGGGCATCTCCCCGTTCCCACTGAACATTTCCTCAATTCCCCTGCTAAAGCAAGCAGAGCGCCCTGCCAGCTTGCTCGCCTGCTCAGTGAGGCCCTAGTAGCTTATTCTAGGACCAGCCTTTAGCCTGCAATTAATGTTTGCTCTAAAGCAAGGATAAAGATCTAACAATAATCTTCCAAAACAAATATTCTGCAATTAGATGTGTTTTGAAAAGCTTAACTGGTTTCTCCAAACCAATTTTTAATGAAATTTGAGCACAGAAGTGACAGCTAGCTTTCTGGTCGCATTACTACTGAAGTGCAACTATGCCCCTGTGAAGAAACTCACTCAAAATTCATTCATATATATATATATATATATATATAAATATATAAGAAAGCAGGAAAGTAAGAAGCCAACTAAGCCTCCCAAGTCTCATATCACCACTCTTGATTCTGCCCAGCACAGGCAAAAATTGTGTACACCACCCAGACAGGAGTGCCACCTTGTGGATACAATCCATTCTGCTTTTGTTCTGTTTTTTAATTTTTTCCTTAAACAGACCGATATAAAATCCCCAAGAAGAAAAATGCCTTGAAGTACAGGAGGGAAAGCTAACAGACTGGGCAAGGAGAGGGGCAAATTCCAGAAAAGGCATCTTTACAGCTTTACAAAGACAGAAAGACAGACAGACAGACAGTTGGGAAGTTGAAGTTTCTCACTTTACCTTGTAACACATCCTATCAAAGGGAAATGAGGCTCATTCAACACTTCTTCACAGCAGCGATATGAAACCAGCACAGAGCCATCACACGCCTTCCTGCTCACAGTCAAGCCCTGAACCACCAAGGGCAGTGAGTCAGGAACTGGCCCCTGTCCAGGACCCAGAGCTCCCACTAAGGAATTATCCCAACTCCCCACACTAACAAATTCCCGCAGGGATGGGAACGCAGATGCAACGTGCTTTGTGCTTCCTAGCTCTGAATGAGGAGCAGCCTTCCCACAGGGAATGAAGCGCCTTCCATGCCCGTGCCAGAGCAGCAAAGGCTGCGTCCCCAGATAACCAGCGCGGTCGGGATGGCTTCCCTGCAGCCCAAAGCAATCCAAGCTGCTGATACCAGTGAGTCTGCGTCCCGGGATCCAGCCAGGCTCTGGGACACCCCTCCCGAAAGCAGGACAGGGGCAAACCCCTCCTGAATTCAGGCTACCCGGCTGCTGTGCCAAGCCTCCAGAGACCTGGATTACAAAAGGGTCAGCAAGCGATGGACAGATCTGAAATAACCTTACAAACTCAAAAGCAACAAAAACATTCCAAGGCATTTAGATATCATTTATCTATGCACAATCTGTTCGCATAGGAGGAATCAAGGAAAACACAGCAGAATTCGCAAAAAGAGACCATAACTGACTTAAAACTTATTAAAAAAAAAAAAAAAAAAAAGAAAAAGAAAAAAGTACAGGAGTTCAGGAATCAAACCAAAGCACACTGATACCACTGCCCTGCCACTGCTCTCAATCCTTTCAAGGAGCATTTCAGCTAGAATAAATAGCCTGCAGAAAAGATCCCATTTCTTTGCCTTTCCTCCAATATACCCTCTCCTATCTGCAAGAGTCAGCTCCAGTGCAGAACCTTTTAAGATTTTACTTTTAGCAGCTTAAGCTCAAGTAAATTCAATAATTCAGAGACCATTTCTTCATACAGATTAGAAGAGCCCTAACAAACGATATTTGGGGGATAGCTGGAGGTGAGGGGTGAGAAGGGAGGAAAAGCAGATGTAGTTGCCCTGTCACACACCACTTAAGCCCCAGTTCTTTCAACCACACGTATAAAAATAACCTAGTCTAGTATCAAAGAAGTTACAATAGAATAAAAGTGGACATTTCACTGACACATTGCATGAGAAGGGCATGAAGTATAATTATTTTGAAAGGAAATCTCATTCTGTAGTTAAGATTTATTTTTCTCTCTTGCATCTCTACCCTCCTTGAACAATTTCTCTTCCCTCCAGCGCAGCACGTCCCTGGATTTCTGCACTGTCATTCTCCAGGCAGGCACCTGGACTGCTGCGGGAGGAGATCATCATCTCCAGCGCTGCAAGCTGCCTTCCTCGCTTCCCAAGCACCACGAGTACCTCTTTACTCCTCTTCTCCTCCTGATTTTTAACTCGAATACATAGATTATTCAATCAGCTGCAGCAAAGAAAATGTCAAACACAGTAGAAAAGTACCAGACAAAACACTGGAGACAGAGCAACTTCTTTAAGGTCCAAATGAGGAGCTACGAACACTAAATTCACTTTACCCTCTTCAATGCAGGCTAATGACTAAAGTCAAAGTCAAATTCCAGTACTCTAACACATGTCCCTGGGAAAGCAGAGACAATTTTGGTCACGGGTCACAAACGCAAAGATCAGTCTCTTTCTCCAAGAATAAAGATTATTAACTATACCTCAATATGCAGAGATTACATGCACTCATTTCAGCTTTTTCAGATAAGTGAAAAGCAGATGAGCTTGTAACATGAATACAAACGTGAAAGAAAAAAAGAGAAAGCAGCTGGCTTCCAAGCAGCCTTCTCCCTTCCTACAGCTATGCTCAGATTATTTCAAAACAGATGAAATCTGGCCATGAAAAAAAGGATATGCAGAGCCTGAGGAAAAAAATAAACTCCTTGAGAGGAGAGGCAGGAGAGGAGGAAAGAGGAAGCAGCTCCTTACCAACTGACTGGTCTTACTGTGCACTTTTCCCGGAGCCCAAGAATTGCTTCTGATGCAGCAGTTTTCACTCCTTCAGGAGTGAAGACAGGGAGAAAGGCAGAGAGGGAGGGCACGTGGGAGGGGAGAGGACGGCAGGGGAGGGGACAGCCCACACTGCCACCGGTTTGCTGGGCTCTAACACTGCTCTCGGCAAAAAGAACTAAGCTACGGCCAGATGAAACTGGGAGGTGCTTTACAGGGCTTCAAAACGACCGTGGAAGGAGATTGTAGAGCAAGACCATTTGCATTCAAAACCCAGAATCTGGAGGAAGAAACGTGTAGCCCCACGTGAAATACCAGAACTTGAAATACCAGGCATGCCTTCGGCTCCAAAGAGAGACCATAGCAACACTTAAGAGTCAAGCAGAATAAATGTAAGAGCTGCAGCCAAACCCATCACTGTAAACAGTGAAAGAAGGACTAGTCAGAAAGAAAGCAAGATTTTCCTGGTTTCCTATACTGCTCCAAACTCAACTTGCATCTACCTTCAAATCTAAGAGCCTGCAAACAAGACAGAATGATCCTTTCAGCTCTCCATTCACAGACATTTATGCAACAGCTGCATCCAAAGAGCACACAGGACTTGAAGATAGAAACACCTTTTCTGCAGACATTCCACTTAAAGCTGTATTAAAAAAAAAGGAAATAGGGTCAGACTGTAACACAGAGTGCATGCTTGATGCTTTTGTACCAAGTACAATAGTACACAACATCAAAGCACGATATGTGCTTAAAAATAAACAGGCCAGACATTCCTCCACCAACAGCCAACCGTTGCAAATCAGCCCCACGCCACGATTAATTAGTGCAGGAACGTAGATGGGGAAGGGGCCACTCGGTCTTGTAACACATCAGAGCATCCACAAATCTCTACAGGACAGAGATGAAAGATCCCGAAAGATATTTCTTGGCTCAGAGTTACGCAGCTCTCACAAACCACTCTATTGAAATCCATTGTATTGCTGAACAGTGTCTTAACCTTCATTCCCTCGGGCTGGCAACTTTGCATCTGGGAAGTCCTCCTTCATCAGATGCTTTCCTAGACCTATAAACTTCCCATGCCCACAAAACCTCTGGAAACTCGGTACACAAATAAAATCTCTGGAGCTCTTTGGACTGTGGCGCAGCATACTGTGACGCAGCAAATAGGCTCATGTGTTAATATCTCAATAAATCCCACAGGAAAAGCAGATGAAAAGAGACTGGACCTTTCATTCCTACTGGCTGCTTCCCTTTTGGTAAAGTAAGGGTTCACTCCAAAAACTGAGCAAGATTTCACATGATCCCAAATAGTTCCACGGCAAGAGAAGGAACCTGAGTGACTGCAGAATTTTTCAGGTCTACCCCTGAAAACAGATTCCTGTAAAGCTCTCCCCTCCTCCTCCTCTCCTCTCAGTGCACAGACCAACAGATGCGCAGTTCTGGTATCTTTTCATTAAATAAGCCCTGAGCAGTTCCAGGAAAGACCTATTTGATATTTACACCTGGGACAACACAAACCCTAAACCTCTTGCTATCACAGCAATCTCATTGACTGGAGACTATTAGGTTTATACATCATCCTTATGACTCCAGCAGAGCATTACTCACAACTGGACCTGCACACAACTCCTGTAACAGATATTTATCTTGAGAACTGCAGACCCCACACATCACAGCCAGCCGCACGCTAGGCAGCCCTCCCCCCAGCCCTTCTCCAGACCCAAATAACTCTCCTACCTGCGCTCTGCTCCCCGCTCTCAGTCCTGCCACCCCCACAACATGCTACAGACTCAGAACAAACGGAGAAGCCATCGCCTCACACAGCAAAAACCAACACTGACATTACAGGAAATGGCAGGATAAACCCATGCACTCCCTTCTGCCAAGTAAAACCAAAGGCACAGTGGGTCCCCAGCCCTAGCCCCAGAGCAACTCACACGGGTGCCGCTGCCTTAATTCAGCTGGAAAGGGTTTTCACCACCTTGTCTCTTGCCTTGCCTGTTCTGCCGTTTCCAAAACAGCTCTGGCTTGTTTGCTGTACTGCTTATGTCAGTTTGATTTTATGCCTGGCTGGGTGTATAGAGCCGAGCTCCTAGCCCGCTGCACACCGACTGCCCGGATCTGCACACACATGCCCAGCCTCACAAACACAAAGCACGTCCCCACGCTGGAAAGCTGCTTGTTTTCAGAGGCTCTGCACTGTGATAAGTCTGCCTATAGCAGGCCTCAAAAAGGGGCTACGAAACAGAGCACAGCCTTTTCTGAGAGAGAAAAACAAAACAAAACAGCAGACTTGCATGGGCCTTGAAAGGCACAAGTAAGGATGTTCACTGTACTGAAAATGCTTTGAAATCCTGATGCATTTATCAAATGCACTACCATCCAAATGCATGTGGTTTATAACTCTTTCCATCCACTAAAAATGAATGAAAAATCCCTTAAGGTTTTTAAAAAACATTACTGGCAAGGGAAAGGGTAAAGAAAGATGCAGACATGTAGAAACAGATTACTCTTTAAGAGAACTACAGGTAAAATCTGAAGCGAGAAAAGCTGAATGAGATTTTTCCTACTAACACTTTGTAATCACTGGATTTTCCTGACTTGTTTTGGTTTTTTTAATTACAGTAAATCCACTTGCTGGAACCATTTCACTAATCCCAGATTAATTCTGTTCAAATCTGGCATCCTTACCAAACCTAGTAATCTGGAGTTCAACCTCTTTCAGCACAGCTCTACCTTCCAGATCCAGTTCATCGACTGTGATCAGATAAAATGCAGAGGTAAACCATAAGAAGGGCTTAACTCTGATAATTTACAAATATCTGGTAATTTCCAATTTCCAATGCAAACCTTGTAAGAACACATTTTTAATGGCAACTTTCTCAGCATGCCATGACTCGGGAGCATAGCTCCATATGAATTTAAGACTCCACAAGGCAATACAGTACAAAGGAATCTTGATTGTTCATTCTATCCCATGCAAGTTCCCATATTGCTATAGAATCCATTAAACATTATCTATCTTATCACTTATTAAATTAAAACCGCTTGGCATTTCTGTATTAAGTGCTCCACAAATAGCTGCTAAAAGGCTGAAGTTTAAGAGGAAAAAATAATGTAACATATACCACTTCACTAGAACTGCTGAGAAAGTGGAAGAGCTAGAACATGAGAACAGCATTAAAAAGAGGAGGCTCTTCTTTTCCTGAGGCAAATACATCTCTTCTTTCCCATGCATACTCCTAGAAATGCCTCTTTCACAGCCACTAAGAGTAGGACCACACAGTTTAAAAATAAGCTTTGAACAGAATATGGAAATTAAGCACTGTCTTCTTACCCATCCTCCTTGCTGAATGATATAGTCTGCAGAATAGTCTTCTAGATATGTCACCCCAAAGTTCACAAGTGCACTCAGTGGCTCCTGGCCCCTTCTGGTCAGCTCCATCAGAAATTGCTGTAGCAGAACCAAAGGCACCAAGACCTGCAGAAGACAAGAACTAAGGGTGAATACAGAAAGCATCATAAACTCTGCTGTGCAGGTGAAATGGAAGAATCATGTAGCTTAGAGAAAAGTTACTGTAGTATCTTCACCAGTATCTTGTGAAGACATAAGCCAGAAACAAAATACTGGACAAGAGCAAAGCAGCTTTTAATCCTGCTAGCAGAATACTACAGTGTATGTTAAGATTGTCACTAAACAGAATTGCAGTGGTTTTTTAAGTCTCATTTTTCCTCAGTGCAGGATTCATGTAAAGAAGCAGAACAGGTCCAGAAGCAGAACTTGCAGCTCCAGAAGAGGTGAAATACATCATCATAAATAGTTTGAAGGGATAAACATCCCAAATGTACTTAAACAGCAAACTCAACTTTTTTTGAGTACATGTACTGCCCAGAAAGTCTCTTTAGAAGTTTACTCTATTCAGACAGGACAGAAGCAAACAACTTCCCACAGCATCAAAATACTATGGGCATTTTTAAAGTGACATATACAAGCCCACTCCATGTTAAACTCGCTCACCTAAACCAAATTTAACACACACAGAATTCCCTCCCTCACCTCCAACTCTCACTCCTCCCTCCAAACCTTTTATGAGTCAAATTAATGCTCAGCCCTACCCAAATGTGAATTATTCTGGAAAATTTAGTACTCTGTGAACCCAGCTCCTTTGCATTATGGAGCTCTTCCAGAAACTTCATTCTGAAGTTATGTTTCTGATTGCCTAAACAACAAGCACTTAAAGTTTTACACTTTAAACTCTTTAAACTTACTCCCCTAGAACACCCAAGCAGCCCTCAGGCCAAGTTTATATGTAGCTCTTACCAAGTTCAGGAAAAATTGTTATGAATTCAAGTCATTAACATCTGAAAAAGCCCTATTGTGACATAAAAGAAAAATCCTTTTAAGTTTTAGTGTGCCTAGTTTGTAAGAACTACATTGCACATCTACGTTCCATAATGGTGGTGGAGGGCCATTGGAGCACTGCGCAAGGGAGAATGTTGCCTCTTGGCTGCAAGAGGGGATATCCAGGTGAATATTGTTCCTTAAATAGAACCTCAAATGCCTGCTGCCTTTCCCACCAGAAGGCTGATGTCCCAATCTCCTCCTCTATTAGCCTGATTTTTTTTTCCTGTAAGTATCCTCTCGTGACTGTCCCTACATGTTGCATCTTAGGATGCAAAGCATGGAGGAAAGAGCACAGAAAAACAGGTGGAGTTTGAGACTTGTTCTAAATCTACTGTAGAGTCACATTCAGGTGGACACTAAAATAGAGGGGATCTTAAAAACGCTTGTAATGTGATAAATTTAAGATATTTGAGATAATTAACAACAGAGAGAATGCAACACTACAAATGACAGATTATATTACTTTCTTCTGGAAAAAAAGAAGTTAGCACTTCATTCATTTAACTAGGAATGAGACAGCATTTGAATTTTAAAAGCTTTGGATTTTTGGAATTTCTTGTAATTAATCTCAAATCAGAGACAGAAAAGATGCAAGCTTACAGTCGCATGGAGGAGTGTACAGAGCAGGTCAAGGAGAGCTTAAGCGTCAGAAGAAACTTAAATCTTTTTGGATTAGAGAAAAAACATCATGCTGTCAACACCAAGTGTCCTTCAGAGGCTTTGGAGACACCCATGTAACTCTGGGGCAGCATAAACACTCATAAACATCTCAAAATATTTAACATCCACTTGAAGCTAAAGGAAAGAGAAACAGGGCGAAACAAGACTGCTTAGGAAATTAAGGGAGATAAAATGCTGGCACGCAGAACATGAAGGTTGCTTTCTTCCTTTGCCAATTTAAACATCTAATCCATCCTCTCCTCCCAGATTTATCCAGCCTCTGGCAGGCCTTAGGGGCAAGGGACCAAATTCAGGTCCTAATCTTCAGTCCCACACGCACCAACACTCAGTGTCTGGTTTTGCTTCCCCACTGAAGTCCCTGGAATGGTGTCTGCTTTTGAGAGCTGCAGCAGCAGGAATGGCCTTGCACAATACTACTCTAAATCTGTAAAAGAAATTAAGTTTATAGTATTTTGATAAAGGTTAACCATAGCCCTTTTTATATGAGTAGCTAGGTGACTGTCAGTAAGATTTTAACTAGACCAAAGTAACATTATAGTCTTGAAGCAACTGTAATTTTCTCCCCCAGTGAGCAGAGGAAGGAATGCTAAGGCTTATTTGGATTTTGATTGAAGAAAAAACATGTACCAAAACAAGCAGAGAAGCCAGAAAATACTTCACTGGAGAAAGCTTCTAGGGGAGCATTAAACAAAATACTACCTTACTATCACAAGCTTTCTGATCACTTAAATTGCTTATTATTGGCTAGGCATAAAAGAGGCAAAGATATTTGCTTCTGTTCAACCACAGTATTTTTCATTAGCGGGATGAACATTCTTTTTGTGCCAACTGACAGAAAGAAGCTCAACAGGACACATCTCTGAAAAATTTCAGGAAATACTGGGGAAAGTACCTGCAGACAACCTTCTAAACAAGTACTGTGTTTCCTGCTTCCTCTCAGTTTTTACTGTTAAGAAACTTTAATACTAAGTATTTTTCATATGGAAACCATGCTTATTCATTACCAACTACTTATCCCTATTAATTTATTTGTCCTTCTCTCTTAAAGCAGTCATGGCCTGGGCATATTTTCTACACTAACACTACCACAGTGTTAGCTACAAGAAAAAGAACATGTAACTTAGAGATCCAAAGTTTTGTTTATTCTTACAGAAATGCATCAGTATATTGTACAAAAGTGGACAAGTTTCCTGATAAGAGCTAACCTGTATATACCCTTTTCAGGCTTTAATGAACTGAGGCCTGCATAGCCTCATTTTTCTCCTGTAGACCTGCTAATTAGACCTACACTGTAAGTCTATTTATAACTACATTTCTAAATTATCTTTTTAACAGCTTCTTCTCTAGAGTGAAAATTAAGATAGAGGAAAGATACCTAGACCTCTTCTGTTACAAAAGATGATTCTGATTAAGATAGCAAAGGAATTTAGAAGGAAATGAAACAACCTCAAATGTATTCCATCTCCTCAAAACAAGTATTATTAAAGGAACTGCTAGGCATTCCTGAAGCATCAAGGTACCTCAAAAACAATACCAACAGATATTGTATTAGTCTAAATTTTTCCACTCTAGTTTGCTTGCAAACTGTAACTTTTGAAGCAATAAATGTTCAGGACAAGCAGAGATAATAACAAAGATGTCTCTGGGCTGATACTCTCAATCTAAAGCCTATCAGTACTGTAAAATCTGTCAGCCGCAGAGGCTCCACAAACGTAACTGAAATGGAGGCTGAATCATAAAATTGCAAAGGTGGAAGATGAATTTATTCAGTACTACAGAAGTATCTGATCCGAGATGGCATGGAGCCACAGTAGGGCAACTAGGCTGCAATCCCCTTCTTTCTGGAAGCTGAGCCACAGTGACTAATTTTATATTTGCTTTTAGCTGTTATCAACTGAAAAGTACAATGCTCTGGTTTGAACACTTCCCTGATAATTTCATTTCATGATAGTTTAAGCTAAAGTGCTATGATTCAAATATGGTAAGTTGAAAGCACATACACATCAGTTGTAATTGCCTGGGTCATAGGCACTAACTTGTTAAGCAATGTTAATGAACTACCTTAAAATGCCCCCGCCCTTGGTTAGTGGTTAATGAGAGAAATGATCAGTAACTGAACTAAGAGGAGAAATCTTGTTAAGGAAATGAAGTGTTTCTGAAAAAAGAATATATTTTAAAAGAAGGAAAAAAAAATGAGGAATTTGTGTTCCCATTCACAGTTAAGACTAAACTCTAGCAGTTGATTTGCAATTAAATTTGCAAATAAGTGCTTTGTTCGTCTCTTCTCTGATATCCCCTGAAGCTCTCATAGAATGATTAAGGTAATGGATGATGACTTAGAATGATTAATGAAATATGTATCTGAAGACAGTAATTACAATTTGCATTAAAACTACCAAGTCAAAATGGAGAGCCCACTGTAAATCCCTCCCGAAAAAAATCAAATTCCACTGAATAACCTCTGCCTAAATTATCTACAAACTACATGATAAATTCACAGTACCATTCTGAGAGGGAAACGTTGCATTCTGAAAAGAAAGCGTGTTCTTTTTATTCATGGTTCTCTGCTGCACCTATTTGCACTTAGTAAACACTATCGTGGACATCACATGGATGAGAAAGCAAAGGGGTTTGGTACCTTGTTCCATCCAGTGGCATGAGCAGCTGCCTCCTGTGTGCGCTCTCGATATTCTTGGTATGTCACTGGCCTGCAGAAGTTAAACCAACACTGAAAGTTACAAAAGGAAACAAAAGAACAAGAATAAAATAAAATCCTCAGTTTATCTAGAGAACAAAGTATTTTTGTATTATAGCAAATAATTTTCAAGAACTACCAAGTCTCACATTTCAGTGCAGAAAATGCAATCCCCAGACAGGACAGTTAGGCATCATCTTCTCCCAGTGGTGTAATACTGTAAATTGATTAGATGTATTTCATAATAATTTGGCAGTCTACAACTTAGAGGACATTAGATAAGTAGCTTCTCTGATGTGCTATCTAAATTACTATGCTCTTGCACGATATCTTTTTTTATGGCCTACAGTTTAGGAGATATTAAAAAAAAGCAAGTTCACATGTGAGAGAGGTGAATGCAGAGTAAAAGTTTTATGAATTGTACAGATTATGAACCAACACAGGTTGATTGATGTGTTAACATTATACTAGGGTTGAAACTTTCAGTTGCAAGAAACGGTACTTTTGATCAGAAAAAGAATCTTTATATTTTGGAAGATATCGCAAATAAGACTTCTCATTTCAGAATTACCACGTCCCTCCTTCTCTTGACTGGAATGAGGAAAGTCCTCTCTTCCATAATCCTTCCATAATCCAATTCCTTCTTCATAATCTCTCTCCAAGATCAAATAGTACCTTAGAGTCAGCAACAATAAAGATCCTGCTGAGTGACAACACAAAACTTGCTGCTGCAAGAGCAGCTTCCCTGAAGCCAGACCATGACAGAAGGCAAACTCCACTTTAAGGGAGAAAGTAGAATCCAGTGTTGACCAGAAAAAAAACAAAAAAATGATTCCTGAAATTTGAGAATCCATCATGATCTAGCAGCCTATTAGGCACTAACAAACAGGTTTGTTTATATGCATAGCAGAGAAGAGTAAGAACAAGTATTTTGTCAAGTAATCCTACTTGAGCAAACATGGGTAAAAGATCAGACTTGGAGCTCACTGAGGAGAGGAGAGCGTAATTTGGGCTTGTTATTTTAAGTGCATTCTCTTAACTTCCTTGGTACATTAGTTCTTTTTAAACTCACACCCAAATGAATCAGCGGGATGAGAAGAGCAACAACAGCTGCAGGAAGGATATTAAGAGATTAAACAGCAACTCTAGTTCACCTTACAGAAAGGCATGTATGCCATCCACATTTTCACAGGCATTTCAGACTTATTTATATAAACATCTAACTACATTAACTGAACACACTTAGGGCTTCAGGGAGCCTGAAATCTTGTTTTTAATCAGTAAGGACCTAGATAGCAAGGTATAGCAGTGGGAACCACACTCTCTTGCATAGCACTGAAAAGCATATATATGTATGGATATGGATATAGATGTTGAAAAATATCCTCATGATGGAAGAATTTCCTATCAGACACACAAAAAAACTAAAACATCAAGCTCCTAACAGGTGATTATTAAAATACTCAGGTCTATACTCGTGTAATTTTTATAGTCCTCACTTGAAGATCTCTCCAAAAAAGAAACAATCTAGAATGTACCAGTCAAGACCAAACACCACTGGATGGACAGCTACTATTTCCTTACCTGCAATGTAAAAGGTGTTTAAACTTTTATTTTAAACTTTTTCTTTACACAATAGTGTTACTTTAATTTATGAATTTAATTTATGAATTATGCACGGAAAGGATGAGCTGCAAGATCTTTCTGCTCATTTTCCAACTTGTTGCCAGTGTGCTTTTTTAATGGATAGTGAGATACTGTTCTAAATTATTATTCTTTAGAAGATTCTAACTACAAATTTCAAGGTCACATGGGCAAATACCTGACCTGTAAAGGCAGATAACCTCCTGCCAATTCTGGATGAGCACCAGCAGATCTAGTGGCTAGTTCAGACTAGTAGCTTAAAGAGAGACACATAGTACACATACTGATTTCTGTGGTTAAATAATTTTTAGTTTACACAAGATTTAACTTTCTTTTTTTGACCCTAGAAAACTGCATGTGGAAGCAGATGTTATATGTATGCTTCTGAAAATTGGGCATTAAAAAATGTTCATAAAAAGGCAACAATCTTTGCTGGCTACTACAAGAAAACAAGCTAGTTATGTTGTTACTAGTTAAGTAATGACTTCCACATTTATAACCTCCCAAATGTCTGCCGTAGGGTTCCTTCATAAGGGCACAATGACGCCTCTCCAGTATCTGTATGGAATACTTCAGCCTCAAATTAGAAAGTTTAAATTAGGCACTAGTATCTCAGCTTATAGTATCTTGCTATTTCAATATTTCATGAAGAGCTATGCAAATCTGAAAGAGGAGTACTACATATTCACAGCTCCTTCAGAGACATGTCAGTTAAACTAATCCACAAAACATATATAGTTCAAACAGTCATCTTCTAAAGCTGCCTTCACATCTGCATTTATGTAACTATTCCTGACTAGCACACTCCAGCCCCAGCTCTCTACAAACACGTTCTGGAGGTCATTCAGCACACAAGTCTGATTTTTAATGGAGACGGTAGTTTCTGTGGCTCGCTTAGAAATCAGGCTAGAATTCATATTAGAGAAAGAAATAGCTATAATTTTATATATCTACAAATCACGTTCATCAAGATGTCCAGTACTATTTGCTATTTAACTAACAAGCTTAAAATGAAAGCACACTTCCTAATACATTCAGGTTAGCCAAGTGTCCACATTTGCTTCAAATATGTGTCCTGAGTGCTGGTCATCCAATATCAAACCACCTTTGCTTCAGGGAATTCTTCCTCTCACTTTGGACACAACTACAATCAACCCCCCAGCCCAACTTTTTCTACAAAGTAGAAGTTGTTCGTTTGGCTACAACCCATCATCCATGACAGTGTCAATGGCAAAGGGCATCTTGCAGCTGATAGTTTTAGCAGAAAGTCAAAGTATTTGAATTGGTCCTAGAAGTTCAGCATTTCAAAGAGCAAATACTACAAAGAAGTAATCAGACTTCACAACACAAAACAAAAACAGGCAGAAATGCAATGCAAAAAAGTAGATCCATCTTCAGCATGTCAGCAGTAGCTACAGTGCAAACAGAAATAACTTCCTTTTGAACACAGAAAGGGAAACCTACTTGCTAAGCATGCTCTGTAGTGCTTTGTGCAGATGTTCTTTCAATTCCTGGGACACTTTCTCCCCTAGATGAGCCAGGCAGTCTTCTATTGAGCTCTCTGGATTGGCAGGACTGAATACAGGAGAAGTGTGGCAGTCAAATCCTGTACTAGTAAAAGCTGGGAGACAAAAAAAAAAAAAGATGAATACAGATATATGTAAGTACAGCATCTGTCTCAGATTTCTTATATTACTAGTTAAGCACAACTTATATCAGTGAGGAAGAAATCACAGCTTCATTGTCAAAATAAGCTATTAACATTTTCCATTAAAACATGTTCAGGCTAAAATTACTCTGGAATTAGTACCTACAAGTCATAAAAGAACTACATTCCCCCTCTAGGTCTTCTTTCATGACCGTATCCAAAATGGCATATTCACTGAAGGTGACAATATTCTGGATTTTAACCTAATGCCAAGCCTGAAAGAGTATCAAGAGAGCTTCCTCTCCATGGTAAAATTCCTCACACAGGGAATTATCTGTAACAGTACCAGAGAATTTGGTTCTGGAAAATTCGTTCTTAAAGCAATATTCTGGTCCATGGTCCATTAAAGCAGTAACAGGTCCATGAAAATAAAGCCAAAGCCCTTCTACTTTGGCTTCCCAATTTGCAATGCACGTGCAGATCAAAGATCTTTTCCAAATTATCTCTTGCTAGAAGTCCCATACAAGTCACATTCCTAGGTCAAAGCATGTCACAAGGGAGGAAACAAAAAGCAAAACCTGTCAGAAATGAAATGTTGGACAGTTTTAAGTCCATTCTCCCATGAATATTAGTTGCTGAGGAAAAAAAGTTACTTCTGTTATCAACTAGAGTAGCTAAAGGGTTGCTTACATTTTATTATTTTTACTGGTCTATTAATTGCCATTTAATTGTTTGCTTTGGCTAGACTACACTGCTCTAAATGGTAAAGTTTAACTATTTTACTTAATGTGACAAAGGGTAAAGTACTGGAGGAGGAAGCGGGGAAGAGAGACATTCAGTGCAGCCAAAAAGCTCTAAGTAGAGTACCTGTTACAAAATAACCACTGTTATATTGTACAGAGACTGTCAACTGAAATGAGAAAATCTGAAGAGCCTGCACCTTCCAAGATTTCTTCATCAAGATGTTTTAGCTCCTCCTCAATTTCTATTTTAATCTTCTCTAAAGCCTCTTTCTCCAAAGCATGTTGTGCCGTAAGCTGTTGTTGAGTCTCTAAAAAAAATAATAAGAAGAAAAGAATTACTCAAACATACTCAAATGTGCTCTCTCATACTAGGTAGATAATAGAATATGATACTGAAATTTGAACTGTAAAGAAAGTCAAAGTGGAAATTATAATTCAGACTTGACACAGCATTTCCTTTAGTGAATTTATTACATTATTTATTACGTGAATCTAAAAACATAAAAGTTTTTGAACTTTCTCAAGACAGAATAATTCCTTAAATATGAATTACGATCAAAACAACTAAAATATTCAACATCTTTAAAAACCACTAAACAATGTATCTTAAAATTAAAACCAAAATCAAACTAAAGCACATAAAAAAGACAATAATTAAAATTAATAGACTCAGCAACAACCTGCACAGGACCCAAGCAGGTCTCTCTACAATTCACAATACTCAATTTTAATATAGGGGAGGGGAGTTGGGAAGAGACAGGATGAGACGCAACAGGCTCAAACAGAACTGAAACACGAGACCTTTTTTTTCTGAATTTAAGGACAATGTTTTTTACTATGAGGGCACTGACACAGGTTGCCCAGAGAGGCTCCTTCCTTGCAGGTATTTCAAACCTGCCTGGATAAAGTCCTGGGCAACGTGCTCTAAGTGACCCTGCTTAAGCAGGGCGGTTGGACTAAATGATCTCTAAAGGTTCCTCCCAGCTTCAACCTTTCTGTGGTTCTGCGAAACACACAAATTTGAGAAAATGCTACTGAAATTCAGTTTTTCCAATATAAGAAAATATATCTAAAAAGCTACACAAATAACTTTCTGTAACACGTACTAGTGCAAAGAAGAGATGTTTAGGACATACATGCCAGTTCAGAATTCTTGCTATTTTGCTTTTCTTGGTGTTTTTTTTTTTGCTCATCTTCAGTGTTTCCTCATTTCTCTCCCACCAGCTTTCAAGCATGAAATCCCCCTGTTCTTAAGGAACACATCAGAAATTGTTCCGTTATCATTACATGTTACTGAATCAAAAGCCTAATTCTGAGTTTCTCCTTGTTTTGATCTTTCAAAACAGCCCTATTCAGAGACACAATGAATATTATACCCACAGATATATAAAAGTGGGCTTTGTATCAACTTGCACGTTAAATAAATAAATAAAATAAATAAATAAAGCTGACCTCAAAGCATCTCTGGTCTGTCCACCCCTTTCCCTGAGCGTCAGGAAAGAAAGTTTAAAGTCATCAGGCCTCGTCAGCCTCACACTGTTGCTTTCAATCCTACCAATGACTGTATTTCTCCACTTGCATTTTCCTGGATCTCTCACTTTTGAACATTCCTTAGAATTATTTTGGGGGAGTTCATGTTGTCCAACACCCATGGTTTAGAAAACATCTTCTGTCTCATCTTCCTATAACGGTGCCTGGGTTTCCTACTCGTGCAAGAGCCAACAGCTCTCAAGCCTCTCCCCCTTTCTGCACCCACACTAACAGTTTGTGGCTCTTCCTGGACATCTGGGCACTATTCTGCTGTACAGAACATCTTCATTCAGCTGAAGGAAATGAAAAGGGAAAGGATTCATATCTGTAATGTTGGTATGGTCTGACCTTATTCCATGCTTTCCGGCATGCCTTTTTTTTCATCCCCGTTTTAAAAGATACTAAATCATAATTTGGCAGTCAATGGACAAATGCTTTGGTTCATCTCTAGTTAAATCTGCTTGAATTCACTTTAATTATTGTGCCACCCTCCCCTTTTCTCCATAATACCCACAATAGTGTGCAATTTCTGTATTTAAAGAACGCTGAGTAAGTTTGTAATGTCATCTGCACTTGAAAAACAAGCTAAAAATCTTCAAAATCAACCCATGAACATTTGTTTATGCTTACACGTGCAGCTTCCTTATGGAAACCTGCGAAACAAATTCCTGTGCAAGAGATGCACAGGACAATCTAAATCGTTTATACTTATTTACTTGAATAGCTTTAAAGGGCCAACAGATGGTCAGTTTACTTTCACATTACTTAACTCCACCATTACCACATTTGCAGTAACTTTATTTGGCTTCTGCAAGCGCTTTTTCAAACAAACAGCTTCACTTTGTCACTCTGAACCATAAATTCCAGACAGGAGCACCTTGTTCCTCCTTTTGGTTAATAAACAGACACTCACTAATACCTTGTCAGTGCCCTCAAGGTCTCTGAATGGCTGAATCACTGCTTTGCAGCCAAGCCCAGCGGGTACAGGCAAACACAAAGTCTTCTTTTAACCTAAGCTTCACCCTGCATATGGAAGGAAAGAGGGTATTCAAAGAGCACCCGCTCTCACGGGACCGAAGTGATGGTGATCACACATGACAGGCTGTCATACTTGATGAGAGGTCATGTGGAAAAGGGACCTAAGTGAAATTCCACTGCAAGCAGTGCACAAAGGAGCCGTTTAGATAACCGGCGCTGCCGAGGCAATGGTTTCCATCCCCTAACACCCACAGCTTTGCAGCAGCTGCTGATTCCAGCAGCACCTGACCGTTCAGTCACGCCAAAGCAGCAGAAAAACCTGCCCCTCCTGGCTCGGTGACTTTGCACTGTTCGGCCCCTACCAAAGGGCTGCAGCTTTCTGCATCTTCTGTATGTTGTCCCTTAGCCGCAAGAATGCACCCAGTATGGCAGAAGAACATATCCTAATATCAAAGTTCTTAAGAGAGTAGTTATCCTTCTCCTCCTTTAGAGAGCTTCCAAGGCAGTTTGAAAATAATTTGGATAAGACAGGAAAAAAATAGCTTCTGATAGAGCTGGAACATTGTATTTTAATTCTCTATTAACATCAAATATTCACCTCATAAATGATACTTGAAAGATTCATGTAGAAGAAATGTTTCCTAGTCTGAAAAGCAAAACCAAAATGAAACAAATAAAACAAAATAAAAAGACATGTCCGCTTATAACGAGTCTTTGGTACACTGACCCTGAGAGGCTTCTTTCCAACACAAAGGCACAAAAAACCTTTGTAACAAAATTCTTCCCCCCCGCCCCCCCAAAAAAAAAAAAGTACATTCCTCTTTAAGGGATAAATGTTACCCTTTTGCCCAAGTGTTTTCTTGTTAATAGTTCATTTTTCAGGTATATGGAGGTAACATGCCAAGTAGAGGGAAAACCTGCCCTTAAAGGAGCTGACTGCACCACTGACAGTCAGACAGTGCAACAACCAGCAACCTAATGTAATACTCCTGTAAATCTCTGCCATTAAGTCCCTTGCAGAAGTCTGATAACAATATAAAACTAGCCTCTTCCCCAAGTTCGAACCTGGGAATAACAGAGGGATGGAAGTTCAAGCCTCAGAATTACAGAGCCAGCACATCTGATTCTGTGGTATTTGTGTCAAATTGACAACAGCAACTATAAGAAGAGAGTGAAAAAGAGTTGTTTGTCATTTTATTTCAGTGGAATTCAGGGTCACTGGAAAATGTGGTCTTTGATGTCACAGATCTGGATTTTTTTTGTTTAATATCTCTTATTTTAACTTACCAGTATATTTGCTTTCAAATTTCCAGTCTCTGTAACGACATCTGCATAGTTAAAAACCATAGTCAACAATCAAAAAGACATAGGAAATTGCAAACTACGAGTCTTTCCTTTTGTGGCCAGAGAGGAGGCTTAAGTAAGTGGGAATTTACATCTCTTTCCCCTCCAAGTCACAACCCCGAGAATTGCATTTCTTCTCCCGAGTTCAAGAAATAGCTCCCCTATTACCTCTAACAACCAGTGAGGTATGACATACCATTTGTAGCTTTTCAGTTCAGTATATATATATATATATATATATATGTATATATATATAAATGCATTAATTTCCCGCAGAACAATAACAGGTACTATGAAGGGTAAGTAAGACAGAGGACAGACAACCAAGACACCCTACGACAGCAACTCCATCTGATGACAGAAACCCCTCTGACAATAGCTATTCCACTCATCATGGTCAACATCTTATTATAAATTTACTAACATTAGATTTGGGATTGGCACAGAGCAGCTTTGAGCTCACCTACAATGCCATAAACCCTGACCATCTCTGAGTATCTGTACACATATTTCCTGATACGTATCAGAGCTCTCTAACTCATGCATGTGAACAAACATATGTAAAATCCAAGTATCTAATATCTCAAGTCAACATCAGTTAGTACTGAAAAGTATATTTGGGAAACCACCGCCACTGTAATAGCTTGATTACTGAATATGTACAGTATTTCAAACAGCAATCTCAAAACAGATAACTGTCAAGAGGAAAATGTGCAAAGTGATCGGCTTACAATGGGATAACATCTATCTCAGGGAAACTGTAAAGCTGTAAAGTTTTGTTCACCTCCTGTGCAATCTGTGCCATGCTTAATAGTGACATTTATTATAAATCTTGTGGATGCTACTGGGAGACATAAGGCATCTTAGAACTCTGTTCAGGAGTCTGTCCAGAGAAAAGGAGAAAAACCACAGCTGTCCTTAAAACTACAGCTGTAACTATGGGCTTATTGGTTGGAATCAAACCGCGGAGAAATCTATTAAAAAAACAAAATAAAGCAACAGTGACAACAAGAAAAACACAGAAATGCACTAATAAATAATCCCTTTAATCAATTTTCAAGAAGCGGTTATAACAAGTGTATAGAACCAAACTATCTGGACACTTGTAAAAGAGAAGAACAAGCAGCTGCAGTAGACAGGAAATCTCCATAGTGAGTGTGGATTTCACAGGAAGAAATTACAGAAATGTATTCCAATACTTGATACTTATTTTCAGCATATTTTCAATACTTGATGTTTATTTTACTGCGAGCTTCCTCCCACATTTTAAGTAATTGTACTCATTCATTGTTCCAGGTTGTATAAATTTACACAGACGATATCTTATCCTGTCTGCTGTATCAGATTTCTCTGAGCAACTTTTATCATTCACCCATCTCAAATTCTACTAAAAAGTAATGGTGTTTACTGCTAACAGACTCTTGCCTGCAGTTATGCACAATCATTATTTTTCCAGAATTGGGCCTGGAATAGAAGTAATCTCTAAAATTGTTTCCAAGTTTGCTGTTTTTTTCCTCTAGAGTTACTGTCATTAACTGCAAAATTTTTTAACCAAAAAAAAAAAAAAAAAAAAAAAAAAAAAAAAAAAAAAAAAAAAAAAAAAAACCCTTTCTTCAAGTGTCAAGAAAACTGCAGACACATCTCTCCAGTACCTGCACTGAAAAACAGTTCTCTAAATAAAACTTTCATTGAAATTCCCAGATGTTGACTTATAGATTGGTCTTCTTAGCCTGCAGTCCGAACAGTTTTTAGCTAGTGGAACTGAAGTCACATTTCTTGCAACAAACCACAACGGACCAAGAGACCTCCAAAGAAATTTCAGCGAGGTAATTCTCTGTAATTTGTCCAAGTTTTCTCAGATCAGCAGAGCTGGGAAATGGAGCCACATGAACAAAAGCACTAAATTATCTCTTGCAAGTTCCTCAAGTGGCAGCACTACTCCTAGGAAAGACTGTTTTTCTTTTTGGTTGTTTTGAGCCGTTTTATACCTTCTGCTTTACTCAGGATGTTGAAGCTTTACTGAATCATATTTGGTATCAGACAGTGAGATCGAGATACCTGCTGCAGAAGGAGCCTCAGAGGAAGTATACAAACACTACCTATACCTAGTGGATCTAACTTCTCTGTTCTTTATGTATGTTCTTTATATGTAAGGAAGTGTGAGAGAAAGTCCTCCAGAGTGTAATTCAAGGTGCCTGTAATGTGGATCTCGCTTTGAACCACCCTCTACAAGAGCCTCTCACTCCTCCATAAAGGGGGAGACTAAAAGGAAAACACATAATGAGGCCTCAAGTCAGCATTTCTGGATACTCCCTTTATACTGTAGTATGAAGCAAAAAATGGACAAAGAGTCAAGATTCATCTGAGAAAAACATATAAAGGAGATTATTACATAGCAAAGAGTCAGTACCTCATAAGAATGAGAAGCATAAAAAACTGTTTTGTAACTAAAATACAATCAAATACTCATTAGCAAAACACCAGCGTGCAGGGTTTTAACCACCACAAAAACAATGGGAGTACCTCAGAATCTGTGAGGATTCTATTCCAATGCATGGGTGATGATACAGCATGAAAAGACACACTGACAACCATGCTGCAATGTCACATACTTACTATCCTGCAAATATTTTCCTTATGAAAAACAGAAGTTCTTAATTCACGGTGGCAGTCTACACAACTATTCATTTTCATTTCCAGGCTTGCACTTCTCTTTTTGACCCTCACAGGTTTCCAGTACTACCCTAGTTACTGTAACGCCCAACTAACTCCCACTAGTGCATTAGGCAGTGCAGCTAATAACTTTCACGGGCTGCCTGCTCTCTCCCAGTCTCCTTAGGGGAGAAGCTTCAAAAGCAGAGTGCTTTACTGCAGTTTTCAGCAAGAGCTAAGCAACAAGAAGGTACAGACTGTACATTACTTCATATTCAATCAAAAGGCATATAGCAATTTACAGTAAACACATGGCACAACCACAGACAACCCAGAGCGCAGCTGAAACAACTGTTCAAGAAACTGTTCGAGAAACAGGAAATGCAGTAGGAGAAAAGATTTTATAAAAAAATGGAAAAACAACTGTTTTGACAACTGTTGAACTGTTGGTCAAATGAAAAACTTCTGCAAAGATGGAAAACAGGAAAGCAACGGTTAAGTAAAGTAAAGAAAGAAAGAAAAACAAACAAAAAATTACATGGTGCCTTAAAAAACAGGATATAATGTTTTCACCTGAAAATTTTCTTTTCCAGTTCTGATCAGAAAGCAGCAAAAACACTGAAAGAGAGATCTAATCACAGTGAGAGATGACCAAGGGAAGAAAAGCTGGGTCCACCTTCTGTTCATGCTGGTGAAGGAAGGGTAGAAAGGAAGGGCGCTTCTGTTCAGAACGGGTTTAGAGCAAAGGCGATGAATGTGTCAATACGTTAGAGTATTTTAATAGCAAGGCCAAGTTTATCCCACTGAAACATAAGCTAACATAACTCAGTATTGGATATGTGATAGAATGTGAGAAGGAGGTTCAACAGATCTCTTTAACCAAGACCTCAAAAGTCCTCCCAATTAATTATAAAATGTGTACATAAACATCTGTAGCAGCAGCTTCTCTTTATACAGTTTTAATAGTGTTCTTAAATTCAAACATTTTTTACAGGTTTCTGAACTGAGACACAACTGAGAAGTCTCCTCTCACTTTTCAAATATTCCATAGGCAGCTATATCCAAATTATAAAAAGGAAGCTTTAAGATGAATTTTCCCTCCTGAGTCCTTCATTTTCAGAATGAAGCAGACTCTTCCCCTTGGTTGGTTTGTGTGCACTTCGTGTACTTCCAAATATAGTCCAGTCATCCCGAGTGGATATCCAGAACGAGATGGTATTCCGAAAATAACTACCTCTTCCAACAAAGGGTTTTAGGAAACCGTATCTTGGCACGAAGGTGTATCTCCCTTCACAGACCACAGATGTAGCCAAAGCAGTAGACAGGCCTTAAACATATAGTGTTTAAATTTATAAGCTCTGTGATATAATCATCATATGCTGCATATTTTAGTGCCAAACTGATAAAATTATTTCTGCCGTATCTTCGATGCTATCTTTTCATTTTAGAAATCTGTCATTTCGTCTGATGACAGACAACTGGAGTAAATGTCAGGATATGCATTCTTCAATGCTCATCCAAAGGAAAAAAAATCCAAAAACTGGCCTTTCCAAAAATATGACTTTCATCGGGATAAGTAACCAAAATATCATTAAGAACTGACAAGCCATCATCATAATCTCAACAAATATATTCCTTGTTTTAAGTGCTTACTACCATAACATTAAGACAGTTTTTATTACTCGCAGGAATATGAAACAATCTACCAAACTTCTTTTGTTATGCCTAATTTACTATGTGCAAAATCCTGTCTGGGAAGAAATACCTGACTCCATGCAATCCTTGGCTTCTTAAATATAAACAAATAAACACAGCATAGGCCAAATTAAGTCTCACGTCTCCACACCACCACTGACTGACAACAACAGAAGTGTTAACATAATATGGCAAAAATATTTAGTACGTGGCCTTGCTTAGGTCAGCATTCAGGGCTTATGCTGGTAAACACCACTTCACCCCTGCTTATTTCCATTTGCCTCTGCAGAAACATAAACACAGGCTCAGATTCTCAAGATGGCTCAAAGTTAATAAATACTCATCCTGAAGACAGATATTTAAAATCACCGATTTGCTTCATAAACAGCAATCACCCTTGGCACAGCTCAAATTAAAAGAGCAATCTAAATGCAAAAGGCTTTGTTTCCATAAGCATTCTTTCACGTTATTTTTAATGAATAATAAAGACTAGACTCTAAACATCTGGCTGACATTCTACACATATGTGCACAAACAGGTCAAGACTGTAACCGACTGCCAAAGCAGCTACACAAGCATACGTGGCAGATCACCTTGAGTTGGAGGAGGCGGATGCTCCTGTGGCTTCTCTTGTGATAAAAGTCCCAGGTAGCTGAGAACTACGTATTTTGTTTCATAATGAAATCCTACAGGCACAGCAGTAGAGGACGCCATCGGGTTGACTTGCTGTGCTTCTGTGCTCTTATTGGGCACGCAGCGTTCTCTCTGGGTAACGGATGAAGCCTGTAAGAAAAGCACAGAGGGTTTTTTTCTTCTTTTGTTTTGCTTTTTTATAAGGTTGCAACAGGTCATGAACTCATACATAACAAGGAATTACGTAATGATGTTAAAGTACGATCCAGATGTTTGTCTTGGTATTGTATGCATTCTTATTTTAATAAGAACTGTGCAGAGTCAAACCAAAGGCTTCCCAATTCAGCAACCTGTCTGACTGTTGCCAGCAGTGGAAATTCTCACTCCCACTTCACGTATGAACTCTCATGTTAAAGCAACAGTTCCTCACCACGTGTCCTCTTCCCCAAAGTCTCCCAGCGAAACCTCACATAAAATTTTGAGGAGTTCTGAAGCTAACTACAGTTTGGGGGAAAAGTTTATGAGAGCCTCTCTTCCCCTAATCCTCTGATGAGCATTTTTTTGCCTCTCAAATTCTCAGCTCTTGAGATACTCAAAATTCTTCCTGCAGCAAAAGTGACCACAATTGCCTCAAATTCATTTTACTGTTCCAACAACAGTGGAAAACATATGGTCAACAGAGGAAATAAAATCCACATTTATTGCAGCGATTGGAAGAGCAGAAGGTTGTGTGTCCTGGGCTTCTCACCCAAGCATTAATACTGATGAAACAGAAATTTATATCCAAGGGCAATATTTGGCCACGGACCTTCCATGTTTTATTCTACTTGTTTAGTAACTCTTCAAACACCTGAATGAGAACAGTAGAAAAGACTACGATAAAAAGGAATAAACAACAGTCAGAAGGGACAAAGGAAAAAAGAAAAAATCTCAAGGTACAACATGGAGAGCAGGAAAAAGCCATACAACAGATTTGAAGGAAGCTTCAGACTAATCTGCTTTCAGCAATTTAAATTAGTAACAGTCTGGATAACTTCATCCAACGTACAAGCAGCTTGATGTATTAATAACAATAATTGAGGTTTCAAGTTCATCAATAACTTCAGAGAGTCATTCTTGAACAAGCAGTGCCTCACACTTAGCCATCAGGCTAGATACTTAACTGAAAGGCACACAAAAATGCTGAGGCTACAGAGCAGCTATTTAACAGGTACCAAGAGAGCTGGCAGTTTGAAACTACATTCATCTTCATAAAAATAATTAAACCAGGTTTAGCAGTAAAAATGTAGTAAGAGAAAAACTCTGCAGAAATACCAGCAGAAGTTGGTTCATCTCAGGAGGCTTCTTGATTACATTTAGAATGTCCTGAGGTTAAGGCAGGAAAACAAGTTAGCAAACCAAAGCACTATCTGCAAACAATGCTACAATATTAAGGAAAAAAAAAAAAAAAACAGAGTATGCAGAAGAAAAATATTGACCTGTCTAGATGTGTTGTGGGTAACTTTAATGCTCCTCCTCCTTAGAAAGAAATTCAGATTAACAGCAGTACCACTGGTTACTGAAGATAAACAAAACCAGAGCGATGCTCTGGCATGATTATTTTGTGAGTAAGTAGCTTGGCAAAGAAAAGTATCTGTCAAACTAGAAGCTGCAAAGCAAAAAGAGTTGGTGGAAAATTGGCTAGGTGATCTTTCTTTAATCTTTAGCAATTACAGCTTCTTAAACTCATTCAGCTTTGGAAACAGAGGAGGAATCTTTCATGAAGAGTTTACTCCGGGAGGCCCTGCCTCTTCTTCTGTATTTCGAAATGCTTGAAATCCTTTACCAGAAAGATTTAATTTGATCTTTACTACTTCGCTACTGAACTACCAATCTATATAGGAACAGATGTTGAGACTTTGAGCCAGCACTCATCTCTTCCTCCCTCAGAGCAGTAATCCTACATTTACGTTATCTCCTCCATCCCAAAGAGCTCTACAGGCAATGTGCTGCGCCTTGGAAACGTAGGAGGTTGCAGCCAAGGGCAGCTTTTGCACGGTCCACAGCTACCCCTCTGCCACTACCACAAACGGAGACTTTGACAAAAACAATCGCTAAATAAAAAAAACAGGAACCCTGAGATCTCACACAGAGGTGAAAGACATCATTCACCCCAGAGCAAAACCTCCCCATCAGATTTCTGTTGTGCTCAGTGGAACAGAGCAGCCCTGAAAGCGAGACACTCCCGCAATGTCTGCACAGTGAATGGGAGCCCTTCAAGGAAAACCGAGCCGACCTGTCCTGAAAGAATCACAGCCTGATGCAGGGTCCAGAGGAACCCAGACACTGTGCTGTGTATCAAAGAACAAGGCTGAATATACAACAAAGCTTCTTATTTACACAGAATCCCAAATCAACCCCGAAATGAAAGAAAAAAAATCTACCAATACAAGAAGACTCCACACCAGCAGTCATCCACATGCAACAGTAAAGCTTAATTCATGAAAATTTCCATATGCTCAACTAAGCTCCTCGAGAGAATGGGGGAGAAGAGAATGAGATGTATTATTTAAATAGCAGTTAGCATTCCTCTGGGAAAAGATATAAAAAACAGATCAAAAAAGCAACCACTTTAGTTAATATAATCTGAGAGGCAATCTTACACTGAAATGACAGGGGAAATATAAGGACTTGTATGGAATAAACACCATAGGCTTCATATAAAAGAATATCAGACCAGAAATGCATTTCAGAGTCACTGATCTTCCCTTGAACAAAAGCCCATAATGCAATCATTAAATTTCTCATTTTAAATACTGAATGGTTATTTGTGTTTACCAAGAGAAAGAGAGAAATAATTCCCTCATACTGAGTACATATCTCAGAAAAAGGCTGTTTTTCAGAGATGAGTGGGACTAAAACAGGACTCTCAGGTTGAAAGGCAAGATCAGAGGAAGGAGAGCTTTCCATTCACACGAGCATGATGATGCAAAGGAGTCCAGAAACTTTCTAAAAGGATGAGACAAAGGCTGATGTAAAAGACCAGAAAAAAAAAAAAAAAGCCATGATATAGAGAACTATGTGAGCCTACAAAGTAAGGGTGAAAGGATTACTCTAGGTGTTGAATTCTGGAACAGCACAGGAATACTGCTTCCACAGAATCCAGGGACCAAAACTGTTAGGAATTATTTCCTACAGAAAAACTGCAATCCCTCTCCATCCCTGCATGCTCAAAGGAGTGAATAAGCAACACTTGCTCAGGCTTACTTAGCTTTTCACTCCTCCAACCCTGCTGTCATTTTTTTCTACATATGGGCTGGGCTGTTCAAGTGACCTGAGAATGGGAGTTCTCAGTTCCTCACACAGTCTGTCACATCCTAATCCACAGAAGAGCTATACCTCATTTCAAGGGCAACAACCAACGAACACAACAAATATAATCCTTTAAGGAAGGAGCTCTGCTGTGGTTTAGTCCTTTCCTGTATATTCCTAGCATGCATCCAACTATAAATTCACTAAGCATAATTCAAAACCCAAAACACAATGGTATTATAATACTCTCTTTAGGACAAATATCCAGCTGTCAGCAAGAGCTACTGGCTCTCCACTGACTGTTGCTGGCTAGAAACATGCCTGTTGCATTTAGAGCTGTGCCCTTACCAAGTATTACAAAGTTGCTCGTTTATAAACTAAAAAATAGGTAAACCATATCCTTAATGATTTCCATTCAATGCCCTAAAAACACTACTAACAACACCTCAGTGCTAGACTGCCTTCTTCATTACAAAAATAACACTAACATCATGAAAGTCACTAAGTCACACTTAAGAAGTCAATCATTCCAGGGTGGGAAGCAATTTCCATCTAGAGCCCAAGTTAACAAACTCCACTTACCGGTTGCTAATGTATGTGCTAGAGCACTGCTAAAGCAGAGTCCCTTCCTGCTGCTGGAGAGTCATTTCAGAGCACCAGTGCTCTCAGCCAGGCAGGGTTAACCCAAGCACAGATGGAGAGATTTAGAGATGCAGCAAATCCACAGTACAAGAGTTCAAATCATTTTTAGGGAATCAGGCTGCTGAAATATTCTGGGTCACCCTTCTGATAACCGCCTCTGTAACAGGCAGCCACTCTTAGCTGTCAGCTCACCACGCTTCAGTCCAACCCAAATTACATTTATACGGTGCTGTGTTTTACAATTTTCAGTTGTCAGGGAGTTGTTTGCGGGTCACAGAGCTACAAAACCACACTCCATATGAACAACAAGAAAAACAGCCAAGTGTTTTGCAAGCTCACCAGAAAGGCTGTACGGATATTCTGAATGAAAACTGCATGTAGGGACTAGTTCCACCTCGCAGCAGTTTGAAAATATTTCACCTAACCGGTAGGATTCTCCAAGGCATCAGATTGTGATGGAGCTAGAAGATCATACCATCGGAGTGTTATCTTCTTACTGGAGCATTTTTTTTATATATATTGCAGTATTGCATAAGAGATGCTGAATATTTTCAGTAACCTGAGAATTACCGGCTTCAAATATATCAATTTATACCGGAAATCAATCAATACTACATCCATTAGTGATTCTCCAGTGGTACTTAATAGATATAAACCCTGGAAAATGGAGTAATCATTTGTCTTGCTGTGTTTTGGCCTTTGATGGAAATGTTATTAAACGTGCCTTCTAGACAAAATGTTTTGCTTTTTTTATATAGGGGAAAAAAATATGTGAATTACATAGTACAAATGTTTTGGGCCATTCCAAGCTTTAAACCGTCATGCCACGATACCAGATCGCTGCAAACCCGAGCTCTGCGCGCGCGTGAGAAAGCCCGGCTCGCGTCCCGCATGCGCCGTGTTTTCCTTTGCCACGTGCTGCTCGGGCTCCCCGGCAAAGCCGGCAGCGGGCAGCTCGGCAGGCTGCTCGGCGGGCACGGCGGTGAACGGGCCGCTTATCCCGCGGCAGGGCCCCCACCGCCCGCAGCCCCTGCTCACCTGAGAGCGCCGCGAGGCGGAGAGGGGGGCCGGGGAGGA
>VZSG01000369.1:194991-210153 GCA_013398315.1 Nothoprocta pentlandii | reverse complement strand
GTGCTCTAGGTGACCCTGCGTGAGCAGGGGGGTTGGACTCGATGACCTCTGAGGTCCCTTCCAACCTCAAGCATTCTATGATTCATTCTATGATTCTAAAACAAATAAATAGAAATAAGCCCGAAAGAAACAAGGGCATGACAAATACCGCTCAAGAAGCTCCTCTGTGTGTGTTTTAATTTCCCCGGTAATCGTACAGGCAGCGCTGAGGAAGATGATTCTTGTTAAGAGCAAATCATGTTGTAGGTTGTGAAGGCCACTTAAAATAGCAGCGGGTGGGGAACAACGGGTGGTAATGGCGTTCTTGAAGAATCCGTGCATTTCTGTTTGTTTTGGGTTTTTTTTTTTTTTTGAAAGTAGACCCAAGCATTTTGTGACTGTAAAGTGATAAAAGGCAATAAAAATAGGTTTTGCATCTCACAGTATATTTCTGTAATGAAAAGCTAGGGCTGTAACTGTTAAAAACAGAAGTACAAAACCAACCTGAATTGCTCATCACAAGACTAAATGGCTTCCACCTAGAAGTCCTTGACCTCCTCCCTCCCTTTTATTATCCAGACTTTTCCCCTCCCCTTGCTATTTCCTCTTTCTGCTTTACTCTTCATCTTCCTCAATGCTGCCCCTCATCTCATTTGTGTTAAAAAAGCAGTTTCATCACATGCTGCCCATCTAAACATGAAGAAAAAAAAAGGAGTATTTTGCAGCCTTGTACAACTGACAGCCAAATGTGACTTTGAGATACCACAGTCTCCTGTGATGAGGCGGCTAAGTGGCTAAGAAAACATCTCCTGTAAGGCCTTATGAGCAAGTTTTCCCTCACATTTAACCTGAATAGCTAAACGCAACTTTTCACAATTTGGCACACCGCGCCAGCTAAAGTCCTTAAACCTATCAGGGGAAAACTGCTCCTCCTTTCACACCCGGCGCTCCTCAAAGCGCTGCCGCCCGCGCCGCCGCAAGATGGCGGCCTGCGGGGCCGAGGCCCAACGGCCCCCGCCGCCGGCCGGTTCCTATTGGCCGGGAGGCGCGAGGGGGCGGGACGCGGTGACGCAGCGGCGGCAGCAACAGCTGTGACCCGACCCGGATTTGATTCCGCTCGCAGTCGCCAACGGTCCCAACGGTCGGTCCTCGAGCCGCCGCCGCCGCCGCTGTCATCATGGCGCTCAGCGATGCCGACGTCCAGAAGCAGGTACCGCTCGCGAGGTCGTGCCCGGGCGGGAGCCTGCGGGCAGCGCGCTGGCCGCTGCTGGCTCTGGCTGCTCCTCACGGCCCGGCCGGGGATGTGTGGGAGGGAAGGGAGGAATCGATGGGACGGAACCGAACCGGACCTGGAGGCTCCGCGCGTGGCGGCAGAGCTTCCCTCGAGGCCGCCTCCACGATGTGGGCAGGGTTGTCCTTGGAAGAGGCAGAGAGATAGTGCCTTCCTTTCGAGCAGGGAGCAGATCCCATGGCTGACTCCCACATTGGCTGCTGAGGAGAGTCTGCTGCTCTGCTGCCACACTCCCTTATGAAGACAAGGAGAAAGAGGAAAGGCCTTTGCTGGAAATCTTTGGGAGAAATAAAGTCAGCTTCTGATGGAGTTGATTTTTCTTTCCATTAGTGGCTACACATGGAGGAACTTTGCTCATGCGTTTTGGTAATAACTCGTGACAGGCTGTAATGAAAGAGATCAGGAATAGCCTTAAGGCAATCTGTGGCATTTAAGCCCATTTAAAGGATATTTAAGGATAAATATGACATTGTTCAACTATCTTGAATGCTTTCCCCCCTCTCCCTCCCCCCCCCCCCCCCATTTCTGTTGCTTGAGCAGCACAGTGCACCCTGGTTTCTTTGGCAATGGAAAGCTATAAGGCCAGAGCCTGGACTGTGATGCCTTCTCTGGTTGGGACATTCCGTCCTTATTGACAGTAAACAGTGCTTTTCCCTGTAAAAGCTGCTCTGAGCTGGGTTGAAGGTGATGCAGAGTGTTAAAGACTGCACAAATCCAGTCGAGGCTGGTCAGTGGAGTTTGTTGTGGGCAATGGGCAGATCGGTCAAGCTCCATATGTCCTCTGCATCATCAGTGCTTAGTGTCTCACTTTCTCATTCAGTAAACATAGTCTCTTGGCAAGGAAACATCACATTGAAAGTAAAATCAGTTGGTTGCCTTTCTCCAAAAGAGGGTTTGTGACATTACGTTCTCCTGTTCCTTATTTGCAAATATAGGATTTTTTTTCCTTTCTTTTCCTTGATGATTGTAACAATAAAGCTGACTTTGGGGTGGTCTCACTCAATTTTCTTGCACTAGACTAGGGTATACAGGTACTCTAAATACATAATGCAAATAGAAATGCACATCTGTGACCTTCCCATAATTGCTTTTCCATGTTTAAGCTAGGAGGAACCTGGTAACTGGAAAAGAGAACATCGCTTATAAGCGTGCTCAGTTCTGCTTGTGTATGAATTCTAGTGTGGACTTGGCAAATGATCCTCTGAACTGTGACTACTTGCTTAGTGCTTTCAATAATTTTCACATTAGAAATTATATTTGACTAAAATATAGTTTTCCCCATTGATAGGTTTGGTTATTCAGTAACAGTGGCTTACAGATTCTTGTATTTAATCTGGCTAGTCATTCCTAGTTAAAGCCACTCTAACAGCTGAAACCTGCCATGGAAAGGTTAATCAAGCTAGTACATACACTCTTTGCTGTGCAAAAGCTATTAACTTCATTTGAAATTAGCCTCTCATTTAAAAATAAACACTTTTGCTTGCCTTAGTAAAAATATTTAAATGTGAAAGTCTCACTTAGGGGCTCTTTTCATTCCTGTGAAAAGAAGGAAGAACATTCAATACAAAAGAAATGATGGTATTTATTATTACAACACAGACATGGGAAAATGGATGTCGTATTACCTTGTTGATGTCGTATTACCTTGTTGATGTCGTATTCCTCTAATTTATGCAGAGGACATATCTTGAGCATCTGGAATTGCCTGAAGTATTTTTTCCAAAGTTCAGAAACGAACCTAAACTGGAAAAAATCACTCAGTAGTATAAGGATGACTGCTGTAATTATATATATATAAAGAAAAACAACAAAAAACAGCAAAAAACAACTTTAGTTCGGCATTAAGCTAGTCAACAAAATAAATTCTCATATTTTATTGGCCTCCCTTATGGTTTGTAAAATGCTTCCTGTCTGGTTTCTAAAGGTAGATCTCATGCTTGGATATGCCACGTATCTAATCAGATGAACAGGGTAAGAAGCTCAAATTGCAGGTGGACATTCTTACAAAAATATTGCAAACTGGAATTAAATAAGAATCTCTGACTTGATCTTAAGAATGGAGATATTTTCATTTACTTCATCCATTGTATATGCTTAAAATCTTCTACTTGTTTGCTAACTTCCATTTTTTAGATGGACATGGTACTGCTCTACATGTCTTGGTTATCTTCACATTGTCACCCCTTTCTCTCTCTAAAATACTTCATTTCAACATGAGACTATGTAAATAGGATCTTTCATCCAAGTTTGTTCAGATCAGACTGAGAAATATTTCTCCTCCCTAAGTACAAGTAAAAAGTCAGTAGGCTCTTATGGTCCACTAAAGGATAAAGTGTTCATCAGTGGAAATGGATGTGTTCAAAAGGATGTTTCAGGTGTGTGTGAGTCCTTATAAGGTGCCCCAAATGTGAGCCTACACTTAGGCCAGGTCACAGATTGGCATGTAGGCATAATAAGCAGAACCTGCCGTAACTGATTTCCCTGTCTTTGAGCTGCTGCTCCAATGCTTTATAATGTTGTGAGGTCATTTCCAAAAGGTTCTTCAAATCAATTCTATTAATGCATACTACACTTTAAAGCAGTGTGTGACATGCCTGATGTGGTCTTGATCAAATAGCAAATCTGTCCCTGACTACTGCTTCCCCAGCCCTTCCAAAAAAATATGCAACTACTTGATGAAATCGCGTAGAGTTGAACTGAAGAATGGAGGTTGTTTGTGTGTTTGTTTTATTGAATGTTTGTGTCACAAGATCATGACCTTGTAGGTTCCTACAGAGGTTTTTACGTGTGTCAAGAAAATTTTCACTTGCTTATAAAAGGTACTTGTTCACATCTGCCCAGGCTGGAGCAGTGGCCCTTTTCTTTCCTTTAAACACTCATCTTGCATGGAAGGCCCAGGATATTTAAACTACTGTCTGGCCTGGCTTAGAGCAGGGACTGCACATTTAATCTTCCATGTTTCATGTGAATGTTGTAAGAATTATACTACTTAATTTTGTTATGTGAGGATTTTTTTTTTAAACTCCTGGGGATAAAAAACTCCTTATTCAATAAAGAATGAAATTCAATCTTGCATTTGTACAAACTGACTTTAGTTTATTTTGCTTAGTTGTGTTGTGCGTCTAATTAGATTCTTCTTAAGGTATCCAGTAAAATGGCATTGTACAGAATTATTAAAAATCGACTTTCTTGCAGCCTGTGTTACACTGAAGTAATTTTTTGACTTGTAAACTCAATTGAATTTCTTTGAAAGCGATACTATTATAAGAATTAAGGAATAGGTTTGGAGGGGCCTCTTGTGGAACAAAGGAAACCATGCATTCCCATTGAAATCCTTCACAATAGAAACTGTTTTCTTTTCTCTCTTTTCTTGTAGATCAAGCACATGATGGCTTTCATTGAGCAGGAAGCCAATGAAAAGGCTGAAGAAATAGATGCAAAGGTAAAGATGGTAGTTCAGTGTCAGTAGGTCCAATGCGAGAATTGTATCTGCCATCCTATTTTGGTAACTGCAGTCAGAGTCACCCTATAACACTTCTGAAAGGTACAACTTACTTTGCGCTTAATTTTTTATCCAGCAAAATGATGCTGCTAAATAAATGGGGTGTTTATTAGCTTCTGACGGATCAAATCAAGACAAATGGGTTGAAGCTACTTTTTGTCAGCTTTCATAGTGCTTAAATGTGACCTTGTATGCAGCTATATGCAAGTAAAATGAGATTTGAGTGTTCATGTGATACAGTAGATGAAGTGGAAGACCCTCTCTCCTCCCCCATGTCCAATAGAAAACTTTGCATCACCGATCTGTGAGCCAGTTCATAGCTGTATCTAAATTTCTGTACCCACAGACTCAGTTCTAGATATGATTAATGGGCATTACAGGGAAGAAAAGCATAAATTTAAAATTGAGGCATGAGTTGAATTACTTGCAGAGTTGTTCACTTGGGATAGTTTGGAAGGGAATCAGCATAATAGGAACCTGGTGATAGAAGACAGATGTTTACTCAAGGAGGATTAATTGTGTCCTACAACCCTACCAATTTGCATTATATAAAAAAATCTATTTGACTCGGTGTATGTGTGTTATTATATTAATAATCTTCCATAAACATTTTGATCTGGACAAATATCTAGTTGTGTCTAAAGCAGGTATTTTGATGATCTCCAAGGAGGAGTCAGAAGCTGAGATTGGATACTCAGTTATAAATATGAAAATTTCCCATGTGTTTTCACATGCTATATAGCTAGGCTTTCTTAAAAGGTAATACCTACACTATCACTCTTCTTCCTTAAGCATTGTTTAAAATCATGGAATTCAATGACATAAGTAGCTTGTCTTAGGTAGGAACTCGTGTATACTCTGTCTCCTTTCTGGCTACAAAAAAATAAAATAAATAAAATAAAAGTCAGGCCTGAAGCTCAGATAAAAGAGAATTTAGTTTCTTAGCTCTACGCTAACATTTTAGCATAACATATAGAGTCAATCATTATATGCACGAGGACCCCAAAGAGAAACGTGACCCATCAGACACTGATAAAATAAATTGTTTCTTTGTCACAAAGGTGGCAAAGGAAAAACATACTGGCTTGAGTATTCTGAAATATTTTGTTTGTATAGAACCAGGAATTTTTTTTCATTCCATCTTATCCATGAATGTGTTAAAGCATAGCCATTTCATTTTGATTCTTTTGTTTGTTTGTTTCAGCCTGTGGAATCAATTTCCATCTCAGTTATTTAATTTTTACTCTAGGCAGAAGAAGAGTTCAACATTGAGAAGGGTCGCCTTGTTCAAACACAGAGGCTGAAGATCATGGAGTATTATGAAAAGAAGGAAAAACAAATTGAACAGCAAAAGAAAATGTAAGTTGCTTAAGTTAGATGATCAGCTTCAGAGCTTGAGCTACCAGCTTGCAACTGAGTATACAATAAACTGCTTTTTCTTGGGAAGTGAACAAATTGTAGCTGGTAATTGGCTACTAGTTTTGTTTTTAATGTTTCTGGGGGAACTATTAAAGAGGAGTTACAATAGAATAACTGCTAAGAGGTCTGGTGAAAGAATATACTGTTCCATATGCTGTTGTTGTATAAAGCTCTGCACTGGCGTGTCACCTTGGGACTAATGATCCTGTTAGGTTTTGTTTTTGGCGGGCCTTTATTGAAGAAGATGGTTTTGCATGTAATCATTTATGAAAGTTCAGAAACAAATTCAGACAAGTCAACAGACTTGCCATTAAATATGTAGAATTGTTACCTTTAAATGTAAAGGGTGCAGTTAAACATAGTAATTCTAATACCAGTGTTCAGAGTTTGGTGGATTGATTCAACTTTCCCATGCATATTGCAGTCAGATGTCCAACCTAATGAATCAGGCAAGACTGAGAGTCCTAAAGGCAAGGGATGACCTTATTGCAGTAAGTATCTCTGAATTAAAGATACGGAGATTTTTTTTTTTCCTACTGTGTGTTAGGGAGTGATCTTACCACTCTCCAAACAAAAATATGGTTTATGATTGAGCAGTTTGCTTCAATGCACAAAAATAGCTTTCCCAGCCGCTCTGAAACTTTGTTAAATATTGGCTGTCTTTTTAATCAACTTCAGCCCATCCTCTCTTTCAATGTCCTGTTCTTTTAGGCAAACATAGTTCCCTGCCAGCAGTGTGGCAAGTAGCATTTATAATTGCAATTTGGTCCTCAAAGATCAGGAACTCTGTTTTGCATAACAGTGTGTAGAACTGAAGTGCTGTTTGCCTGAAGTAACAGTTATGCATTAAAGCTAGCGTGGCATCAGTTAAGCTGCTTAAGTAGGCTTAAAACATCACAAAGTGGTTGGTTCTACCTCCATGAGAGGCCACTAGTAGCTCAGAGGTATTTCTGATTCTTGCATGTGACAGGTATGGGGTGAGAGATCATTTACCAGTTCAGACTAAATGTAGCCCAAGTTCAATGTTACTGTGTTTAACATGACATGCAGCATATTCCCATTTTGCTCATGATACACTTGCAAGTTTTCCATGATCTCTTTTACATCTTCCTTGTCCCATCTCAGAAGCAATGTAAATGTTTCCTGTTCTAGCTAGATGGTGCTGTTGAGCTATTGGAGAAGCAGAGAAAAAATGAAACTTAAAAAAAAAAATAGATTATTTTGTTCATGTCGATGTCATTTGGGGAAAAAAAAAGCTAACAACTTGCCACATAATTGCTCCTTTAAATCTAGTTTAATTTCTTTTAGTTTGCATTTGTAGAGGGGAGGCAAGTGGGTGGCTAGAGTGTTCACTCTGTTGCGATAGTCTCTGCTGGTTAGTCTCTTCCTCATTTATCAGCTGACTCAACCTCATGCGTTCTGAGTAATGCATAACACTCTTCCTCGTTTTAAAACACTTAAAGTCACATGCTGCACGCTCATTTTTTCCCCTATCAGATCTTTAGCCTCCTTCATGAACAAGAGAAGAGCATTTCCAGAAATGCCATGTTACTCCAGGAAGGACAATATTGCCAGATTTGATAGTGATGTTGATCAGTGGTACTCTTGCATTTCAGTACTGATTCTGTTAACATGTCCTCTTCTCTTAGTCATCTGGAGGCAGGGCAGCTAATACTGTTTTTTTTTTTTTTTTTAAACCAAATAATGCTATTGTTTTGTCTGAAGAAGATATGATAATAGTTCAGTTCTGGGAGCTATGTTTGAGTAGAATAAAGTTTCTTCAAAACTCTTATACAGATTTCCTGAATAAAGATATTCAAATTAAAGGTATTTGAAGTTAAAACTAACCTTTCACATTTAGATGTTCATTTACATTTACTTAGATTTAAAAATGCTAAGCAGAATGGTTTGGGTATAAAGATGGGCTAGATGTCTTTGATCACAAAGCTGGAAAATCAGTTATTCAGGCAACTTAGTTTGTTAGGCAATGATTTACAAGATATTTATTTTGTTCGTCTGAAATAGTTTTATAAATACTAGGCCTTTACTACTGAGTTCTCACTTTTCTATGGAAAAAGGGATTATTGTCTTGTTACAATGGGCTCAGACCAAGGTGGGGGGGGGGGGGAACTTTCAGAACAGATATTGTTGTGCACATAGATTAAGGTCTAGCTTGGATGAGCACCAGCTGGAGCGTACCCTTACGTGTTGGCAGGGTGTGATAGCCATGCTAGGACTATAGAAAGTTGGTAGGCATGAAACCAAATGCCAACCAGATGGGCTCTGCTGATCTGATTTCTTCTGAGTATAGGATTTGCTGAATGAGGCCAAGCAGAGACTTGCCAAGGTGGTGAAGGATACTGCCAGGTACCAAACACTGCTGGATGGACTAGTTCTACAGGTAAATATTTAAATCGTAACAAATAGTTGATAGAAGCCTTAGCCTCCTAAGTATCTGTCCTTAGTTGTCACCAGCTCTCGTGGTTACAGTTATTGTATGAAGTCTAGATCAAATATTGCTGGGGAGGTTTATTTTATACACCGCTCAGTTGGAATTTGCACAGGGAAGTCTGTGGCTGTTACTTTGGGTACAAAACTCAGTATAAGAAGCAGTTTGACGTCTGATATAAGAACAATTGCATACATTGCAACATGCACAAACAAGACAAAATGAGAACACTTTAGGCTTCTATAATGAGCAGTACAAAGAGCTTCTCATACATATCTTTGTTAAAAACTGTTTCTCCTAACATAGAAGTTGGTGGTCTTCTGCTTTTAAAAACTTTCAAGCATTAAAGACTAACAAGTCCCGGCTTTGACAAAACTCACTGTAGTACAGCATACATTTGTGATAGACATAGAAAATGCAGAACAAGGCTTTACATGGACTTTGAGTACCATCTTCTAGTCCCCAAACTTAAATGTTGCCCAGAATCTTACTGCACTTAGTTTTGTGCCCACTGGAGCCACCTTCTGGTATGAGTTAGTCCTTTTTCTTGGGACCACATACAAATAGGGCACCAGCTCTACCCCCTTCAGTTTGATGGCAGAGAATTTTTAATAGTGCTCCCTCCCAGCTTGTTTTCAAATTCAGTACCGTTGTTTCATTGCCATATTTAGGTCTGGCCTGCAGTGTTGCTGTGCATCAAACAAACCTGTCTGATCCTTGCAAGCTGGACCCATCTGTCATGGCTCATTAGATCTGATGCAATAAGGGATCAGCTCCTCTTTCAGTGCTTATGTATTACCCCAGCAGCTGCAAGAGAGGGGTTATTTGAACAGACACATGAAAATAACTGTGTGCTTTAATTAAGGGCTGTTTTAGAGAATGTCAGTTTGGCATTTTGCTCAATCAAGTTAACGATCAGTGATCGTTATGTGTATGTTACCTGGATAATTCACTCCTAAGATCTATGCTTGAGCTCCAGGTTTGTAGCTAGGGCAGGAAATGCATCATATGTAATTATAGGTTCTTTTGGGTTTCCCAGGTTTTGGTGGTATCTCTGAATGTCTGTATGAGGTGAACATCTAACCAAAGAACTTAGTGCACCTTTACTAAACAAAAGAGGATAGTGGTGGCACTCTTCAGTGATCCGTTCGGTCAGCTCCTGTCCTTTCTTGGGGTTAAACAATCCAAAGACGATGAAGATACTAATTTTCTGATACTGTAATGGTTATCTTGTGCAGGGATTCTATCAGCTGCTTGAGCCCAGAATAGCTGTTCGGTGCAGGAAACAGGATCTCCCCATGGTTAAGGTAAGATGCTTAGAATAAAATGAAAATATCCATACACCCAGTGCCCAAAACCATTGCAAATATTTCCTGCCCAGATCCTACCTATGTGATATGTAAATGAGTAAAGCACTTCTGCTGCAAATACAGTGGAAGAGGACAAGTATGCTGTTCAAGTTGGGGATCATTTACCTGTTTGATTATTACCTAGGAAGTTTTAGACATTACCACAATATTGAGAATAAAAAATTGCTCAGTAAATAATGCATCAGCACTGAATTAGATGTTTATTTTGTATCTTAGGCTGCTGTGCAGAAGAGCATTCCCATCTACAAAAATGCCACAAAGAGAGATGTGGATGTTCACATTGACCAAGACAACTTTCTGCCAGAGGACATGTAAGGAAAATGAAAGTCTTTTATACAGAGCACTAACTTAATGTCTTTTTTTTAAAGGCAGCGGCTGCTGCTCTGGCAGTTACAGAAAATCATGTATGGAATAATCACATAAAATGTCTACTGCTGTTCTAGCACAGATTGGCACTTCGTGTGGATTCTGCAGCTTCCTATAGACAAGTACCCTCTCAGTCACGTCAGTACAGGTTTTGTGCAACCTGTTATGTGAATTAATGTGAAACAAGCCTGTTTCACATAATGAAGCAGACAGTGAACAACTGTAGGTAGAAACCTTTAACTACTGACATTTTAGAGAGGGAGAAGACAAATGTAGCTATGTGTTCAAGTCATAAGGAGGAATATATGGTGTTAAAGGATGTTCACTGCATGAGGTTTATGCCACTAGATCTGCAAGGCTTTATTCCCATGTAGTATAGTGAAGAACGTAGTTACTTTTAGAATAGATAGCTTTGTTCTATCTTGTCTTTTATGTGTGAGGAACCAAAACGTTTTGCTGGAAATTTTTCATTTCTGAAAATTTGAAACCTCCAAGTCTGAAGTTTTCTTTTGTAATGACAAATTTCGTAGCTACACTTGCATTTTGAACATGTTAAGGAGGACCTTTTTATGCAACTGTGGTCTCTAGTAACTTCTAAGGATGCTTTGCAGTACTGCTTTACTGCATCTCTTTGTACCATCTTACTAAGATGCCCTTTATTTAAAAAGGGTTCTAACATATATATATATGTTATATATATATATATATATATGATGTTCCCTTAAGAAGGGATTTGGGATAATGTCTCTGTTACACTATGGCTTTGAGATGTATTATGCTTGTCTTTTGTTTTATTTTCTTATTTCCTTTCTAGTGCTGGAGGTGTTGAAATCTTTAACAGTGATGGCAAAATTAAGGTTTCCAATACCCTGGAAAGTCGCCTGGATCTTGTAGCCCAGCAGGTGAGTTTGACTCCTGACGAAGGTAAACGAGAAATAATTATTTAGTGCTGTCTTACAGTTAAATGCTGCTGTTGTCAGTGTAGCAACAGTCCCAGTAATGTGTGGGGTCAGATTTCAACATGCATGACAAGAAGTTTTTTAGAAAGGAAGGAAACTATTGCCTGTGGTTTTCTATCGCAAATGCAACTTTGCCATGTCAGTTTGAATGCTAACCTAGTTATCACACAGTTATCACGTGCAATAGGATGTGCAACAATTATATTGCCCATTAAATACAGCTCAGATTTACCCTCTCTCAACAGATGATGCCAGAAATCAGAGTGGCACTCTTTGGTGCTAATGCCAACAGGAAGTTTTTGGACTAAACCTCTAGGAAAGAAGGTGGGCTCTGTTCCACTGCCATACTGAAGGGATGCAGAAGCACCTGCTGATTTAAAATCTTGAAGTATAACATTACTGTGTCATCCAATATCTGTTCTTCAATGGAATAATTTTGCATACCTGCTGTGCTTAGCCTCTCCACTCATGGTTCATTGCTCAGAGGACATGAAGACACACATACTCATCCAGAAGTGACACTAGAAGGTGGAGGGCTCTTGGCTTGCCTTGCACTGTTGTGGTGCTATAAAGACAAGTGGTCCATTTAGGGGTCACTCTCTTAGCTTTGGCCACGTCTTTCTCAAATTGTCTAATCTGTGAAGTAAATTGCTATGCTGCCCGTGAGAAGTCCCTTTCCAATTAAGGTCTTCAGTGTTACAGAAAGTGTGCATTCCTTCCCAAGGTTAATAGTTTAATTCATGTAATTGATCAGGCACAGTTTCTGTTCTGTATATGTGATTTAAAGAAAAAAACAAAGCCTGAGCGTGTAAAACTTTATTTATTAAAATAAAAATTCATGTGTGTATGGAATTCTTTGTAGCTTCCATGTGGTTGGTTGCCAGTGACCTTGAAGAAGGGTCTTGCGTGTATAAGAACTTATGGGGTTTGTGTGACAACTGTTCTGTGAAGGTGGAATTGAGAAGGAATGAGTACTGCCACTGTTCTTTGCTCAAGCTTAGCTTAGCACTCTAAGTAAGGGACTCCAGGATGAATTTTGTTCTGTCCTAAAAAGAGTATGTGGCTTTCCTATTTAATCCCTCAACTGTCTTTCATAAAACTGTAATGCAGCTGTCCTGCTTAAAATCAATTGTAGTGGTTGTTGCGTCCCCACTGTAAGTTCGTTGCCTCGGGGCAGGAGATCCCAGCCCTACTGCTCCAGAAAGTGTGTTTTAGGATTGAGAAGCACCAGCAGCCTCTTGCAGCTATTCTTTCATCATTAATCTTTAACACCTTAAAGCTTAAGCAAAACAACCATTTTCACCATGTAATCTGTGAACACTCCTCCTTTTCCACTGAAGTGTGACAAGTAATGTCTCTACCTTGCATGGCATAGAAGTGAGAAACTCCTGATGTGACTTTCCGCACTGCAACTCACTGCCAGAATACTGGAAATCCTACTGCTCAGCTCTTTTAAAAAAATTATTTAGTTTGAGTGTATTTTACAGACATGGTCTTTAAGCACCACAGGCAACAGATGGATTTTTATATCATGCCATGAAGAATATGTGCTAATTACTACAATACCCATTAGTTGTAGCAACATTGCGTTACACTGTTTTTGACTCGAGACCCTTTCTTCTCAAGCTGAGGTGAACATTCCTTTAAACGTTAGATAAACCTTTCACTAGCTGCTTTGTCTGAAATGGAGATTAACAGCCAAGGAAATCTCAAATTGCAAGTAGTAAAATCTGTTTCTAAAAGAAATGCATTCAGTTCCCTCTTACAAAATATTCTTGCTTTCTACATACATATGATTTGGTATTTATTTTTTTTAGTGGCTTGTTTTTCCATAGCGTGTTTCATGACTGGACAACAAGTGTACCAGGTGAAGGTTCTACTCGCTCTAGACTTGCAGTTACTGTAATACCCCCCATCATTGCAGGGGCCACTGGTCTGGTAGCGTCCTGCCTCTACACAGGATGCTGCTTTGTGACACTGTAGTGAAGGAGTAGCCTTCACGTGTGCATGTTTCTGTGCTGTTTACAGGCACTAGCCCTTTGAAATGCATCTGAACTTATCTGGGACCTTATTTTCTCTATGATTAGAGTTATGTACAGGAATTCTGAATGAGTGTACTGTCTGTGCATAGAAAATTGAGGGAAAAGACAAAAGGAGGGTCTGTCTTTGGTAGGTCATGTGCACTGAGAAGACTTCACACAAGCCATAACATCACGTGCTTGTGGTACTGCTTCACTTGGAAGACTACTACAGGTAGTGGTACCAAGTATATTGCCAAAGTAACAGAATAAGCTAAAAGTAGGCTAAAAAAAGAGATGGATGGCTCAATCTGATTCCCCTGTAGCTGATTTTGCAGTGAGGGGCAATATTGCAGTATAATCATCCCGTAGGTTTAATTTAGAAAATATTTGTGTTTGAAGTTATCAAGGCTTTCTCCAGTGTCAGTAACATAAGCATGCTTGGCTGCCTCGGGGCTTCTTTGTACAACATCTGAGGTCTTGCTCCTTGAAGCTAGAAAGACCTTCACAAAACACATCTTGTGCATTTTTGCAAAGCAAAATAAAAAGTAATGGAGTGTTTGACTGTGGAGCTCACAGTGAAGCTTATTGGAGTTGCTAATTATTATATTCCGTTCATCTTGTGAACACTTCTTTTGCAGCATATAGGAAGCAGAAGGAAATACCATCTGTCATCATGGTTCCCATATAAAAGAGCAGCCTTGAGACAGCTTTCAGGTGAGGGAGGATGAAGTTTGCTAGTTAATCACTTGTACCTCGGAACAGGAGAGGCCTCAAGAAAGGGTCTGAGCAGCTCATGTCTGCTGCAGTCTCTGAGCAATGGTGCAGTATTGTCCGCACACACTAATAAAAGCGCTTTTGCTTAGTCAGGTGATTAGTGAAACTGCAGACCCTCTCAGCCTGAGGCACGTCAGCTGTGACAGGAACATGCTCCTGGGCCAACAATTCCTCTCAAGAAAGCAGTGATCAGCTTTAATGCGGGATGCGCAGAGCAACCAGATGAGAGAATATGTCTGAGAGACACAGAAATGGGTCTGGGTTGCCTGGAACATCCTTACCCCTCATCCTGGGTACCAGAGGCTATTAGCAAATTTTTATTGCCTTAGAGATGCAGAGAAAAAGTGGAATATACAATCCAGGCTTAGCCAATATGGTCAGTGAACTTGCTGTGTCTTCATCCAGGTCTGTCCTCAATGCTAGGACACAACTTTTTTTAAAGGATGAGAAACAAAAGGAACATTTCAGGAGGATTTCCTAGTTCCTTGTTAGAGTGCTGTGGCACTATTTTGCTCTTCAAGCTGCACTGCTCAACTAAGTAAATAAGATGCAGAATTTTGCTCACCTTTGATTCACCTGATGTCCTCTGCAAATCACTGAGCCTCTTGGTCCTTACCCACCATTTTACAGGGCTACAAGTTACTCTGGATGTGGGCAGTACACAAACCCTCAGCCAGGCCAGGGCATTAAGAAATGGGCCACAAAGCAGAGGAGAACGAAGCAGGCATTAAATCAGGTGAAAGAATTAAGCTGTGGTGGTAGAGACAGGACACCACCAATTAACGGGGCATACTGGGTTTGTTTGGTCTAGTGCTAGAGAAGAAATCAGGGAAATGGATAACACCACACTTGTCCTGCACAGCTGACACTGGAAAATCTGGGAGCTGGTTTGGCACTATGTGATGAGTAGAGGACTTAAAATGTTACTGCACATGTGAGTCACAGCTCCGTTTTTAGCATTGAATTTTCACACAGAGAAGTATTAGTATTAATCAGAGAGACACATACTGTGTGAATGGTCCCTGGAGGTGC
>VZSG01000369.1:137049-180233 GCA_013398315.1 Nothoprocta pentlandii | reverse complement strand
TGATTCTGTGGTTCACTTCAGTAATGCAGCATCTGGGCTGAGCTGCTGGTAGATGGACATCTCCCCTTGCTTTGGTTTTAACCTTACGACTGCTGATTGAGGTGACTACAGAGTTGCACCAGCAATGCAAACCCTTCCTGCGGCCCACACACCAACGCTTGGGCTGTGGCTGGTTTGTTTCTCTTTGCCTGGAAAGGCAGTAGCTCCTATTGCCCCCAGGAGGTCATCTCGTGGGGACCCCACCGCCCCACTCAGCAGCAGATGCTGAGTGAGGCACCCCCTGCCCCAGGGGAACATTTCACAGCGGAGGGCTCCCATCACCAGGAAACACTTCCTTGTGCTGCTCTGGGTTTTTCCGTGTGGAGATCCTGTGCTCTGTTCTCCTCTCTTTCTCCTAACTGAGGGATGTGCCTCAGCCAGTGCAGGGATTTCAGTTTAGGAGGTGTAAGAGAAGAGCCCTGTCCCTCCTGCTCTTCCCCTTGCTCCTCAGCAGATCCTTGATCAGTGAAGAGTTCGTGGGTTTTTTTTCACATTGTGGGCTGCCATGCCTGGAAATCAGCACAAAACTCCCTCTCAACAAATACGCAAATGAATATGGATGACAGTTCCAGCACAAGGGATTGGGCTAAGAAGGCTGTTTTGGATGTTGGAAGCCCATGCTTGGTGCTGACATGAGGTGCCAGATGACACGCTGCAATGCTGCCTCCTGACCTTAAACCTCCTGCTCTCTGAGCTTGACCAGGGGCGTTTGCGCAAGAGCGGTTTCCCCAGGGAACCTTCGTGTGGAAGCAGGGAAGTGCTGGTAGGATGCATTTCCCTAGGGAAGCGGAGACCAGCGGGAGGGGATTTCGGAGGCGTGCTGCCAAGGGGAGCGGGGCAGGCCGGTATGCACAGGCTGCGTTTCCTCGGGGCAGATGTGTTTCATATGCAGGTAGGGCTTCAAAGGGGACAGCCGGCCCCAAGGCAGCAGATGCTCTTCTCATGCGTCTCCCCGCAGGAGCCCTTGCAGACAGGCAGATGCCAACGGGGGCTATTTCCCAGGGGATGGTTCCAGTTTGCAGCTGATTTTCCTAACAAAACGTAGCAGTGCAGGATCTTCCCCAAGCCCACACAAGTTTAAAACGCCAGGAAGGCTCCGTAGCTGGGGCTTTGGAGGCAGTAGGTCTGCAGCCATCTGCTGCTGCAAAGGGAGAAGCTCTGGTCTGGCGCTCCAGGGCCGGCTTTAGGCACCAGAGAAATGAAAAGTCTTTTATGGCTGCGCTGGTGCAGCAAGCCTCTTGGGAAGGAAAATTAAAGTAGATTTTCTCTCCAGTCTCCCTGGCAGGAGCAGGCCAGAGCCAGCAGTCGTGCTGAAAATCTGAGCCCCAACATGCCTGGTCCCTGTCAACCGCTCGCCCTTCTCTCACCTCTTCCATGTCCAGCTCCGAGACGGCGGCTCCGCAGGGTCTCGGTCCTTTGAAAGCCCTCGAGCTGCACCCGAGGCCCGGCGCTCGCCGGGCTTGGCCGAGGCGGCCGCCGCCTTGATGGATTGCGCGGCCCCTCCGCCACGGCCGAAACCGAGGTCACGGCCTGAGGAAATTGCAGACGACTTGTGCCCACTGGCCCCGGAAGCGCTGGCGCATTCGTGCCGAGGGAGTGAACTTTTTACGATCTCTCGATGCTGGCAGGCTCTTAGGAAGGGGAGCTGGGGAAGAGGAGCAGCAGGAATGTGTGGCTTCCCGGTGCTGGCGAGGGAGGAGGGGGCAGCTCTGCCCACGGGGAAGGAATGAGGCTCCGGGCCTGGAGTGACCCCCCGGCCCCTTCCCATGTCTCGCCGCTCCAGGGCTGCTGTTCTGCAGGCACTGGGAGTCCTGGGCCTTCAGGGCTCCAAATTTTAGGTCAGTTTTTAGTCCAGATATCAAATTTATAATTTTCACTGGTACGTGGGAGACCAAACATCTTCATCACACAAAGCAAACCCCACGTCGTTCACTAGGCACATGTACCCATGCAGGTGCCCCCGTCCACCACGCTGCACCTTCAGACTGGGCTTATGGCTGGGGAACCTGGGGAAATGCCAAAATCTTAACCTTGAAATTAAGTAGATTGTTTGTTTGTTTGTTTGTTTGTTTTGATTCTCACACCTACCCCACATTTCTGTGAATAGAGACGATTTTGGTCTCTATTTTGGGTCCTCCTGAGCTGTCCTAGAGTCCTCAGCCCCCCTTTTCTTTGCTGGGGGGCTCATGAGGTGGTGGAGTGACTAACCTCATAGTGTAACTCTGGAAGTCCGTGAGCAAGAGGACTTTGCTGGCAAGGAGGGCACCAAGAAGCAGCTCTGACCCCGTGATGCACTGTACAGCTCTTCCCCCAAACCAGCTTCAAACAAAATCCTATCATGGTCACTGACTGTGGTTTTAGTTCCCAAGAGAAAAATAAAGATTTGTATAGGTATTCCTGCTGTAAAATTCAAGCTAGGAACTTTCTCTGCTGGAATCTTCTCTTGGGTGAAAAGAACTGCCTCCCCACTGCACACACACACCAAAAACTTCTCCCAAAACACTGGTGGGTGCCAAGTGGGCTCCAGCTTTCCCTCCATCCTTTTCCTTCCATCACACCCAAGGTTCGTTGCCTCTAGCAGAGCCCTTCCTCTGAAGGCAGCAGGTTGTTTCCTTGCAGCGGGGGAAACCCACCAGCCTGTCCAAGGTGGTGCTCTGTGTTGCTGTGGCATCTTCTTCTGCACCCAAAATGAGCACTAAATCATCTAATTAAAACCGTCCCATCCATCCCTTCCCAATTCAAGCTTTTGCAGATGAGCTGGTATCGCTGGACAAAAAATAGGGATAATGTGGAGGTCAGAACGCCCTTGGGAAAAACAGGCTAGAAACAAAGTTCACTGTTTAAAGCCTCATTTTTAAGTACTCAGGAAAACCCCTTCTTTCACAGATGAGCAGATTTCCCAATTCAGGGTGGAGGGCAGAGAAACAAGAGTTGGTCCAAGCAGCACGAACCACAGAGGTGAAGAATAAGGCAGGGGGGACACAGGACCTCACTTGACACTGCCTGTTGTGCTCCCGTTAGCATCAGGGCTGGGACATGGCATTTCCTACAGCACAGATAGGCTTTGTCTTTGCCTCGGCTGCTCAGGAGCTCCAGGAGCAACAGCTCCCAGCTCCTATTTTCTTGGGGACTGGTTCCAATTAGTGTCAGCTCAGCTCAGCGCCGGTTTAGCCCGAGGATTAGCAACCTCCCCCTGCCCATCCCCTCTGACCCAGGCACTTCCTGGGACTGAAGGAGCCACCAAATTCCTCCCCTTCCTAAACCGGGCAGCTCACTCCACTTTGGAAGGGGGCAGTTCCCTGCCTGAGAGCAGCCCTTGGGCAGGACTTGCCTCGCTCCCACCTTGGAGGAGCAGGATCTGCCGGAGGTGGCAGCCCTGCCCGAAGCTCCCGCACGGCCGCTGCTCACTCCGCTTCCGCGGCCCGGGCTGCTCGAGCCGGCTCGGAGCGGCCGCTCGGCCGTTTTGCCGTATTATTTGAGGTGTGAAGGGTGGCAGGTCACCTCGCGGGGTCCGCCGAGAGTCCCGGGGCAGGAAGGTGTCAATGGGCGCTCTCACGGGCTTCACACGGGGCCTTTGCATGAACGGGCAGATCTAGCGTGCAGCGAAGTCGCTCTCAGACCAAACCATTAAGGCTACAAACCAGCTCCAAGGGAAAGCCCGCAGGAACTGCGGCAGCAGAAAAGGCCTGGCTGAGCTGGAGATTTAGATCAACTCCCACCCAATTCATTTACTTGTTTCCCATCTTCATAAAATACCCAGGGGATGAACTTGCTGCTTAGGGCACACAAGAGGGAAAGGAGACCTGCAGGGACAGGACGGGGGCCAGCAAGCAGAGGGTCCCCTGTTGCCCACACACATCTGTGCCCCTCTCTTTGCAGGGGCATCTTGGGCGTCCCATGGGGCCGGGGTCAGCCCCCCGGCCCTGCCTCTCAGCAGCCCCAGTGCCAGTGTGGGCAGACGGGCCCCAGGGCCACAAGCTCTGGGCTGCACTGGGAGGCTGTTTTGGCAGGCCAGCAAGCTGTGGGCACCAGCATCTGCTACAGGGGAGGTTTCACCAGCTACAGCTGAGGAGGAGAGGGCGGGAGCTCGCAGCACGGCCCCGCAGCCTTCCTGCCCTCTGACATTTGTCCCCAGCCTTCTGGTTTGCTGACACCATCTTCTGAAGAAATATCATCAATTTTGTGCTGAAGAGAAGCTGCTGGCTCAGCAAGACGCAGTTATTTATTCAGGGACTGGCCAAGCACGGGCCAGGTGAAAGCTGCCTCCCCACCACCACCCCAGCCTATGCCAGGGGCCTTTCCAAAACAAATAGTAAGGCCACTTTGCAGCTTCAGTGCCAAAACCTTCATGAGAAAGTGCTGTGTTGTCTCCAGAATGCCTGTCTGCTCAGAGACAGCAGTCACCACTGCCTCAGTTCATGTGGGAAATCTAATAACTTGCAAATGGCAACTGCCTCTTTGGGTCTGCTATGGATTCAGGCCACTGGACATGAGTTTGAAAGGCCTCCTAGTCCTCTGGCAGCCCTTGAAGGCCTTCATCCCCTACACTACCTAGCATGAAAACAGCAGAACAGGGAGCCAGAGAACTACATTCAGTCCATCCTTCGCAGCAGTGGGTCACCAAAGCCTTTACTCCAGGACTGTGACTCTTCCCAAAACAGAGAGAGGTTTTGGGTGAAGGTGAGGGAAAGGGCTAACTGAGCACAAGGACCATGCAGTGTTTAGGGGGGAGGCAGCTCTTCCAGCACACGCAACTGCAATCAGGCTGCAGAAAACCTGCAGCCTGCCAGCAACGTGTAGCACACGGGTGACACCATCTCATGGGCACTCGGTTGTTCCTGCTTCGGAAGGGACAGCAATCCCAGTTCGTCCTCCAGGTAGTCTTCTGCAAAGGGTTTTCAGGTGGCACAACCACATCAGCTGGAAGCCCAAGGCTTTGTCTCTCCAAAAAAGACCTCTGGGTTCCCTTCTCCCCTTCCCTCTCCACTCACCCCTTGTGAAGGAAGAGGAAGACCATCCAGGAGACAAGAAAACACACATACAGCAAGCATGATCGCTATTTTAAGAACGTACTTTATACAAAATAACCAATTCATATGGAAATAAAATCTACAGACCTCCAAGGATCAAGCTTTTAAAAAAGTTCTTTAAAAAAATTACCCAACACACAGTATTAAACTAACTATTGAGGTAACTGTCGCTCTTGGGGAACAAAGGTAATCAGCAGACCAAGACAAAATATACACAATATAAAAATAAATAGCATTCCCCTTTCCAGTATTGACCAGGAAAGTTCACATAACTTTGCAGCAGAAGCAGGAGAGAGAAGAGGATCCCTGACACTGTGCTCTAAGGATGGGGAGGGAGCAGGGGCTACGGCCTGGGCTCCCAGGAGGAGGCTGGTGATGGTGCCCAGTACCTGGACCCTGTTGGGAGCGGAACCCAGCTTCAGCAGGAGCTGTTCTTGTATTGAAAACTCAGGCCATCGAGCCCAACCTTCCCTTTGCATGAGGACCAAGCGGCACGGGCAGCTCACCAGCTCTTTCTAACCGGGCTGCAGACAAGCAACCCCAAGAGCAATGTCCCTCAGGAGCAATGTCCCACCACCGAACCGAACACCCTGGTGGAGAGCCTTGCTCAGGCACGGTCCCCCCACAGAAAGATGCAGGCAGGGTTTGTATTTTCACAGCTTGGTGCAGGAGGGCTCTGCTGCAGCATCGGCTCACCGGCCTGGGGATAGTGGCAATGAGAGACGTGCAGTTGGTTGACCCAGAAGGACAGGGTTTTGCCCCCATGACTGTTAAGACGCGCTCCCCATCCAACAACAAAAAACACAGCAACAAAAGAGCAGCCAGACCCAAGAAGAGAAAGGCCCTGTTTTGTCCTTATGCCCCCAACAGACAGATTACATTCTTTACAAACTTACAATAACACACAAAAAAACCCCAACATTGACATTGCCCAACTTCAGAAATATGGATGTAGTGGTGTAGGCTCTCCTGCTACCTGCCCCATCAACATGAAGCGGAACAGCAGCAGGTCACTCTCCTCCCCTCAAATGCACAAAATCAGCGATGTACCCCCCAAAGCAGCACGCTCCAGCCCCTGACACCCCTCTTCCACGTGCTTTGCTCGGGGCCCAGCTGAGGATGAGCCTTGGCTTCCCCAACACTCCTGCTTCGCTCTTGACCTGCCCAAAGCACAGAACAGGCATGAGGGCTCTCCTGGCTCTCCCAAGGGACACGTCGGCCACGGGGGGAGCAGAGGCATGGGGTACTCGTGAGGTTAAAACGTGGGCCACAGGCAGCACCGCTGTGGAGCCCCAGGGTGTGTTTTGCTACTCGCCTCTCCCTGAAACAACACGAGGAGGAGAAAGTCGCAGCGCTGCGCGTTATTATTGCTGAGGAAAATCAGGCAGCCGTGTTCGCTGGGCTGTCAAGGAAGGGCAGGAACAGCTTTCCTGGCTGTTCACGATACACTTGTAAGCTAGGCCACCTTGGAGGTAGATGTGCCAGGATGAGGGGCCCCAGCACCAGGGCGGGAACGCTGCGTGGGGCCGGGAGCGAGCACAGGGACACGGAGGCAGGCCCCAGGTACACACACAGCACAGCACTAGCTAGCCAGCCAGAGCACCTTCCTCCCACAAGGAGCAACGTGGACCCCTCACCTTCCTGCTGCAGCCTCGTGCCAAGGAGACAGCGGCAGGCTCAGGCTCCGGGCTGCCGGCTCGTGGAGGCGAGCAAGCCTTCACCTCCGCATCTGACAGCAGCTCCCTGCGGCACGGGGAGCAGAGAGAAGAACCCTGACCATCAGCAAGCAAGCAGATGCAAAATGTTGGTGCATAACACAGAAGGGGGGCAGAGGGTCCTCCAGGCTAGAAGTTGAGGCTCAAGCTCCTGGAGCTAGCTGGCTTCTGAGAGGGGGATCGCTGCCCTGACCTGCTAAACAGTGTGTGAGCGCACGAGGTGCCTGCTCGCCCTTCACCAGTTTGGAGGCCAAAAGAGTCTGTAATGGCCACCTGGTCTAATCCTTGTCCACAACAAGGGAATTTTGCCCACAGTGCCCAGAGTCAGTTCTGCTTTTATGTAAAAGATATTTCAATTACTACCCTTCTGCTAACAGCCATGTGTTTCAAAATAAAAAAGGGCAAAGGACAGAGAACTTGTGAGAGCTGGTGACAATCCCAATTAATCCTCAGCCCCCATTAATCCTTCATCCCCTCTTAAACGATGAATTTAGCTCTTGCTCTCGTCTCTCTCCTTGCACTGTCCTTTTCTCTTTGACATCCATATTTCAATAACAGGAAGACCTTCGCCAAAAGAAATCTAGGCCACTGTTGCACAGCAAGTTGACACAAGGCCAGCAGTGTTAGCTACAAAACACTCCTTGGTTTCTCAAATACTGCGCGCGAGAACAGCAGAGGCAGGGCAGATCACTGTCAAAAGGCTTTCAGCATCACACAGCTTGTTCCACCTGCGGTTTGAGATACACTCGCATGTTATTGCCCAGCTTCAAAGGCAGACACCCTGTCACGGCTTCCCTTGCTCTAGGGGTGGACTGAGCCTCTGCTCTTGCCATCCCATAGCTCCTATTCAGAGACAGCTGGAATGGATCCCTCCCTTCCCACCCCTCAGCTCTTTCTCAGCGCAGCGGGCTGGAGAGGGAGGTGGGCAGTGGGAAGCGAAAACCAGACCGCCGAGTTCATTATGTGCTGCTTAAAAGCCCTTTCCTTCCGCACGGGCAGCAGGGGTCCTGGCGAGGCAGAACGCGCCTTCCCCCCATCTGTATGTTAAGCAGGTACAGATGGGGAAGGGCTGGGAGGTCAGCCTTGGAGATGCTCTCCCGGCTACAGCACGCGCGCGCTCCCAACGCCCGCCGCGCTCTGCAGCTGCGCCGCTCCTTCCACAGCTCCCACCTCGAGCTCGGCCTCGCTCCGCCGCTGGCACCTCGCTTACGGCAAACGGGAATCCTGCAGGAGCACCTCCTCTCCCGCCCGTGCCCCCCGGTGAAAACTATAGTGGGGTAGCTCTTGTTAAGAACAGACCCAGCGGCATGGCGGCTGTGCAATGAGAGGAGGCGGCAGCAACTGCACCGTTGCGGGTTCTCCTGCTTGTCTTCCCCAGGCTGCCCCTCGGGATGGAGGTTGCTCGGCACTCCAAGCGTCTCCTCCGAAACTCCCCCTCATCGCCCTGAGGTCTCTCCTCAGCAAACAGAGGTGTAACCAAGGCACAACCCTGGCTGATCACAGAGGTGTGCACAAGATCGATGAAGATAAGCAGGGGAGGAAAGCGAAGGTTATCTAATTAGGCTTTCACTTTAAATGGAGAATTGCTGGGATGCAGAAACAGACAGAAGCTCTGGGAAAACTGCCTCAGTCAGCAGGATGGGAGACAACCTCCGTCACTAGGTTTCAGATAAGACATAGAGAAGCTGATAGTTCTCCAAGACCTCGAGAAACCACACTTACAAAAATACACACCAGAGATTCGCTTCGGAAAGTCTTGGGAAAGGCATTTGGCAGGGCAGAAAGAATTAGAAGCTGTTCCAGGAAAACTGTCTTCGTATCCTTTAAAGTCACAAATCAAGTAGTTGGGCCATGTAACTTCAAATTTACTTTCCTCTTTTGTCCTCTTCATTGCAGACTGGTGCCTTGGATTGCTACTAAGTGGTTTGGTGGCTAACACTGTGCAATTTATAAACTCTAGACTTCTGCTGGACATAGCTAAAAATCAAATGTGAAGCCTCAGTTACTGATCTTCTCAGAACACTTGGTTGAATCGCCAAGCCCTACAGTGATTATGGTACCCAAAACTACCAGAGTCCCATGGGAAGTTGATACAATGGCATTTATAAAGGCAGCCCAGCATCTAGGCAGCTTGAAAATACACTATACACCGCTTGCAAAGGAGGAGGCTCTAGGGAGAGCACGCAGCTAAAAAGCTAGAGTAGCACACAAAGCTTTTCTGAGAACATGAGAAACTTTTAGCTGCTCAAACATGGGCAGAATCTTCTCTGTTCTACATATTATATAGTCCTGTTCAACAAGAAATCCATAATTATAGCAAAACACATCCTCTGTATAGGAAAAAATAACAGCTATAAGAAATGTTCCCAAGTCACTAGTTCAATACGGTTTCTGAAGAAGGACTCACTGGTTATATGCTATATTACAGCAGTGCTGGGGGATGTAAGGGAGGGCTTCCAATCACAGAGTCCAGAATTTCTCTGTACTGTGTTAAAATATTAGTTAAGACAGTGACATAAGTCTTGACAGCCAAAAGCCAGGATATTTTAAAATGCAGCTATGTTTTGCCTGCACGTATACCAACCCATGGGAAAAGCACCAGTCTGTACATACAGAGCTGCCATCTTCTTCTCTTCTAAATCTCTCCTTAAATCTCTCTGTCACGATATCTACAAATCAGTCCTGCATAGCAGGGGTTGGAAATCTGTGAGCTGTAAAACTCACGTTTTCTGCTTCTCTCTGTACATTTCTGTTGGACTCCATCTTAGCAACCCATTCCCAGCCACTCAGAGCCCTCACTGTGAGGGGCAGGAATTTTTGTGATTTGTTTAGATTGTACCTCGGCTGATGAAGCTCTTGATTTGGGGGGAATTCCTAGATGTCATAATAAAAACCAAAAAGAAACAATATCCAAAAGAAAAAAAAAAAAAAAAAAAGAAAGCATTTAAACATTTATGAACAAAGCATTTGAAAGTCTGGAAACTCAAGAGCTAAGATTCCACATGCAGCACTCTAATCCCAGCAAGTCCTATCCCTATAGCCCAGTCATGGTTCCCCCTACACTATATTAGCAGTTTTCTAACACAAACCATGAATTCTCACAGTAGCAGCTTGTTAGTCACCATAATGAGAAGTACCAATTACAAAAGCCATCTACTCAGAAACCCTCCCAGGAGCAGAGGTCACTACTCTGCGTTTCGTCTACCATCTACAAGTCACAACTTTCCCCCAGATCTCCATTATGTTGCATAAAAGATATCTTTACATCCCATATTCCATACAGGATCCTCAGGACATCTATCACAATCTGACACTCCACCTCTCTCTCTTGGCAGACCACAAGCAATTCTTGCCTTTCTTATTGCTCCTCTGGTTTGATCTGGGCTTCATACTCATGCAGATAACATGACCACTAGAACCAAGTGCCAGTTCTACAGGAAGACGTTTCAGCTTGCCTTTTCCCACCCCCCCCCTTTTTTTTTTTTTTTTTTTTTTTTTTTTGTAAAATCTCCCGTTCCACAGAGTTCACAATAAGCTGAAAGGCACTTCAAATATTTGGGTAACTGTGATACAGAAGATACAGGCTACAGTGTGACAGGGGTTGCGCGCAGAATCTAATTAATGTTTCCAGAATTTCAAATATTTTGCCACAGGTTTTATTTTACATTTCCTCCATTTTAAACATACTTTTAAGAAGGCAGTAATCGTCCTCTCTTTTGTCTGAGGTTCATCATAATGAATAGCAAATATTTTTGCACTGCTTTTAATAAATACCTATTACTTGTTTCAGTACCTCCACTCAGTGAACGGCACTAAAACCTATATTCACATTTGCATTTCCTGGTGACTGGGGCACTTGTGAAAACCCATCGCCAGCCAAGGGGCAAGCAGAGGACCCACAGCCTTGCTCTTGGCGATGGAGAGCAGTTTTCTGCCTCACCTCAAGGACAATCTTCTAGATCATGTTTTCTAGACTGCCACAATCCACCAGTGACAGCTGCTCCCTGATTGAGAAACACAAATGAAAAAAAAAAAAACTTAGAAAATACTCCCTTTAGCAATTTAATGGCATCGCTAACTATGTATTTTAAGCAACTCACATTATATTGCAGTCTTCCTTTGGGGAGGAACCAGTGAAACCAGGCACTCCCTGGACTAAACAGAGCACAGCTGTAGCCCACAGGCTGACTGCAACAAGGTGTACGGAGAACTGAACTGATGTTCCTCATCTTTTAGGTGTTTTTGGGTTTCCAGAACTTTAGATCAGGAGGAGTAATGGTGAATTGCACCTGACTGGACAGCTTGCTCCACTTTGCCTATGCACGATACATGTATGCAGCACGGCAAAGCCCTTGTGGCAGAGCATGCCAGCAATCCAGCTAGTACAGGTGAAGGCACCAGTCAACACAACAAAGTAGCCCCCAAATTCCCCAAAAACGTGGAGATGAAGCCTCTCCTCTAGCTGGCAGCACAGAGTGAACGGGATGCTGCTCTGGCCTCACCTCTGCTGATACCTTTGCTAAAACGAGCACAGTTTGGCTGGCACATCCATCCTGCAGCACTGTCTCCCTAGTCAAACCTGCAGCTGACATGCAGGCTATGCTCCTGATAGATCTTGCTGCTTAGTCTTACAGCGGAGCAGCTCCACCCTGCTTTACCCCTGACTTAGCCCCAAGAATACTCAGCTGTGTTCGGTTCAAGATGTGCATAAATATGCGCAGACTTTGACAGAACCCACTGGTCAGAGATATGTTTGTACTCCAGAGTCTGGTTAAGAACATGGGTTCAGGCTTCCCAGTTGCAGTATTTCTGTCGAGGAAGGTCCCTTCACACTGGAGACAGCCCGCCAGGGAAGCTGCTGTTAGCCCTCTAGTACCTGCTGCCACAGCATTGATAACAACAAAGCTGGTCAGTAAACCCACAGCCTTGTGCACTCAACTCAAGCACACAGCCCTCTCCTCGCTGCACTTGCCGAGCTGCTGCAACTCTGGGATCTCCAAGTGATGCTTTCTGATTCACCCTTAACTCACAAACACCAAGGCCAACACCACAGGCCAACAGCTGGCTTGCACTGCACCAAACAAATCATTCCCACCAAGCAGCTTCATGCTCCTGCTCCCCGTGCCAAGTAGAGCTGGTGTGGGTATCTAGGGGTTCTTTCTGCTCTGCTGCTAAGAAGGAAATATAGTCAGGGGACAGTGAAAGAAAAATGGGGACTCTGCTCCCCTACCAATGCAGCAAGGGATTATGGATTTGCACAATGTTTGTTCTAATACAGACAGGTGCTGCTCCATACTGTAGCTGTCCTGGTTTCACATAAAGAAGTCCAACATGACCAAGTACGCCGTTTTCCGACGTCTAGAGCACAAATTACTGCTATGAGAAAGGTAGGGAGAAGGGTACTGCACTAGCAGAAGGGACAGTGCCATGAGGGTCCTGTCCTGGTTTCAGTTCCTGGTCCTGGTTTCCTTGTTCCCCCATGATGACAGGAGCTGGAAGTGCACTCAGGCCCTGGATCTGGGGGGCAAAGTTGGGGGTGAAGGAGAAAGGAAGAAAAAAGGAGAAAGAGGACACATTATGCTCCTGAGCAATTCCTGCTACTCAGTCAAACAACTACTGGGTTATGTTCTCAGTTGCAGAGGACAGGGAGGAGGAAAACAAGTTGTCATCACACATTCCCTCATCTCTCCCCGCTCACCCCTCTCCTGAAAGATTTCAGTGTGACATGATTGTAAACAGTTAAGGATTCCTCCAGTGCTAAGCCCACTACAAGCTGGGCCCACCCCCTCCCCCGTTATGTACAATACATTCACCAACAACAGAAATTTATTTAAAAAGGCAACAGGTTAAATTCTGTAAACTGGATCCAGCTCCAAAACACACGCGTTAATACTACAAGTCAAATTCCATCATCGTCCTCTTCCACCCTGAAAAATATACCTGAGTTTAGCAGTCAATGAACGTTCCAGTCCCCACCCCCACCCTCCCCACCCCCAAAAAATTCCCTCAAACCCTGAACGAGACGCAGTCTCCAGGCATGGAGAGCCACCAGCTTGGGAAGCTTCCCCCGTGGTGGCGAGCCAGCCGCCTGGCTGGCCGGGGCTCTGTCACCGTTCCGGTTCCCAACGCAGAAGCGATTGCGGCTCCGCGTTCCACGGCCCCGGGAAGCTCCGTGCTGCTCGGTGAGGGGAGGGTGGGAGGAAGGTTTGTCCATCCTCCCCCCTGTCCAAATCACGTGTGGCTTTCGTCTTCGAGGGGCTTCCTTCCTTGGACTAGCTCTGCAAGGGGAAGAACAAGAGTTGGGGAGTTTAGTGGGCAGTTTTACAAAGAAACAGCCTCACGATTTCACACAACTAGGCAGCAGTACACTGCAATGTTTGTCAGCGCAGGCTATGCTTTATAGACAGCTATGGCAAGAGGGATACCCCCAATTCCTCTGCATACCAGAGACTTGACTTTCCAGCTTACTCCAGTGCTATTCACTCTTAAAGCAAATAATTTACTCCTTTAAATGATAGAAAGGGCAAAGGAACCTGCTCTTTTTGGTGGCCCTTACTTGATCCAGAGGCAACGCTGATGGTTTCTGCGGCGTCAGCTCTTCCCGGGACACGGTTGTAGTAGGCATCTTCGGGAAGGGAACTTGAGCCTGATGCATTTGCATTCTGGAGCCAGGTTGAATGGAGAAAGAATTTTAGCACATAAACATCAAGAATAGATCCCACCTGCGTGGTCAAATACAAGTGGTTTGGATACAAGCACGCATTTTATGAACATACTCTTCTCTCTGGCTTTTCCCCAAGATTTTTAAATCCATTCCCATCTCTTCCAGAAGTTAACATAGTTGTAAGTCACATCTCCCAAATACTGGGAAAAGGAAATTCATTTATCTCCTTTTTCTCCACATCTGCCTTAAAAGGGAACAGCTGGAGAACTTACTGAGCTTATTGGGGAACAGCTTACTGTTCAAGTTATGGGGGAACTATGACAAAACAGTGGCAGCATACTTATATAATCTGAATATGGAATTTTTGGTATAGCAGAATTTTCCACTTTGGAATAAAACATGCAAAATCTCACTGAGAATTAATTTGCTTTGAGAGGATTAATTTCTTTTTGAGGGAAGTTTGAAACAGAGAGCAAGAACAAAGGAAGAGAAAGGGAAAAAGAAGGCAGCGTTGAAGTGATCAGAGTTGATCTCAGTAAGCTAACTTCAACTTGTGTTAGCTACTCTGCTCCATTTTGAAAAAGATACAGTGAATTTCTTGCAAAACAGAAAGAGCCCATTTGCTTAAACGTGCAACACTAGACAACACATTAAGAAAATACTGTCAGACACAACTGTGGTACAGGGATGGACTGGGCAGGCTAACAGGTCTCCACACTTGCTAATGTTGCTTGTTTGAACAAGCTGCAGTGAGACTCTCTTCAGAGTCCTCTTACCACAGGGGCCTACAAGTAACACGTTAGCATTTCAATAGCACTTGCCACCTTCTCCCATGTCAAGTTGGACCTTCCAAGGACATCCAGCATTTCTTGTCACCACCCCTCCCACCTCACCTTCTTGCCCAAAACACACTCTTACCCCGACGATCTATACAAGTCCTGGGGCGGCCCCCCCATGCCACCTCCACTGCCTCTCTGCTCCATCAGCAAGGCCTGGAAGTGACCTATGTTCTCCTCTCGGCAGCGGTACAGGGGTCCCTCCTGAGAGAGGCCGTTGGCCTGGCCAGGGGCTGGGTGATGAGACAGGTGAGCATTCATGGGTGATCCATACGTCCGGGGCTGGAAATGACTGCTGGGATGCCGGGATGCGTAAGGAGAGCCAGTCTGTAGCATGACCCCGTGAGGAGGGAAAGCCGATGGGCCAAATCCCATGCCCGAACCCAGGGGCGGCGGGGGAGCTCCATAGAGGAACTCTCCTGCTGCCACTGAGCTCTGCCTTTTCGTGGCCGCATTGTGGTTGTCCAAATCAAGGAACTCTTTGGGACTCTCCGGCCTTTCCTGGGATTCGTCGGACTTCTCATCTTCAGGCGCCAGATCCTGCCCGTCACTCGGAGGAACCTCTTTGGCACTCACCACGTCCACGCGGTTCGGCGAGGCCAGGGCAGCGCTCAGGGCCTCGCAGCCCTGCAAGCTGCCCACGCCGCCCCGCTCAGGGAAAGGGGGTCTCGCCAGGGGCGGGTGGGCGGGCGGGTGCCCGCTGGGGCTGGCCTGCGCGTGGAGAGGCCTCTGCCAGTCCGAGTAGCCTTGCGGACAGGCATAGTAGGGAGGTCGCTGGTAGTGGTGGTAGGAGGGCTGGGGCTGGGGCTGGTAGGGGTAGGGCATGCCCTGGTGGGGCCGGTACCGGGGAAAGACGCCGGGATGGGCGTTGCTCGGCTGGAAGCCCCGCGGTGGAAAATGCTGTGCGGGAGACACCGGCGGCGCCTTCCCACCCATGACAGGGCTGAAGCCCTGCAGGCCTGGGTTGATGTGGTAACGGGCGGCTGAATTCGGGTATTCCAAGCCGGGCATGTAGAGAGGGTGGAACTGGTTGGGGGCGGCCCCCACGGAGCCCGCATCCATGGCGGGGAGGCCGGTGCTCTGCCCCATGCAGGGCACGGCTGCGTCAGGCAGCGCCTTCCCCGCGCCGCACAGGGGCTTCTCCATGAGGTTGGCTGCCAGCCCCTTGCCCTCCGTGCCACCCGAGGAGGGCCCGTCGCCCACAGCCCCGTTCTCGGCCACGGGCCCTCCTCTCTCAGCAGCGGGCACGAGGTCCCTCACGCAGCCCTGGGCGCCTGGGCTGCCGTAGGAGCTCTCGGCCGGCCACGCGCTCTTGTTGGGCATTGCCTTCAGGTCGTGTTTCGCTCCGGAGCCGTCTCCGTCCCCATCCGGAGGCAAGGTGCGCCGGGTGCACTCCATGGGCAGCGGGGCTTTGGGATGAGGTAGGAGTTTGGCGTAGGCCCCGTCGGGAATGCCGATGCACTGAGACTTCTCATCCACGCTGGTGGGCGGCTCTACTGGAAAGAGAGAAGGGAAAAAGTTGCTCTTGGGTCTAATTTTGGACATTAGCCCCCCGTGCCCAATGCACATGTGCTTACTCATGCTCACCCAAAACAAGTTTGCCAAAGAGCAATGCCTGTCAGTTTAACCAGCTATACCAAAATAACCTCACAACATCTACTTTTGGTGGGACAGGCAGGAGCCTCTGTCACTCTGAGTCTCAACAAAATTTTTTTAGGCAGCACTGTCTGACAAATCCCTAATATTTTGGATTGAGAAAGCATCCTCCTTTCTTAACTGGGTAAAAATGGAAGAGAACAAGAATAACTTTCAAAAAAAAATTGTTTTCCCCAAAGCCCATGTAAATACTAGAAGGTCTCTGATAAACCATTCTCTACTCAAACTTCTCTCAGGGGCTGTCAGGGCATGGCACTACACAACTGCTAGACAGATTCTGTGGGGTTATGGCCTTCTCCCACTTCTGACATAATTTTTTTCTTTTGGAGTTCCTTAAGGATTCTTGCAAAGTCAGGGAACATTTAATAGCTAAAAATTCTCCTAAGGTGGCAGCTCTGAATCCATGGTCTGAATCCACAGCATTGCCTTACTATGCAGATCCACAATGACTTTGCAAACCACCAGTTAATGGCACCTCCACCAGACCAACATCACACAGGTGGCTTTGGTTTGACACACGGGTGTGCAGAGGCTGCCTAATGGAGAGGAGGAGTGGGGTGAGACCATAATCTCCACGTAAGAGCTAAGAAGTGAAGGTAACAACAGCTTGATTTTGGGCTCTGTAGACCCTTCTGGTCCACAAACTCTGCCTGCCCCCAGCTCAGGCAGAAGCACTAGCACATAGCAAGATCCTGCAGAGCCACCAACTGCCGTATTTCAACCAACTGTGAGTTGGAGATGCAGCTGCTGTGCCCTGTAACCACTCAAAGTCCTCCCTCTGCCTCTGTTCTATATCTAGCACAGTTATATGATAATGAGTTTTAAGCAATGCCACACAAGGAAAGAGTTTCCTCTTAGTGCAAGGCACACAAGGGATCGATAAAAGATACAAGCTTTTTGATCTCTAGTTTACCAGTTAAAATTAATGAAAAAAACTTTTTTTTTTTTTTGATCTTTGGGGTTTTTTTGATCTCTGCTCTAGGTTTGTTTTATTTTTAAGGTTTTTTTGATCTCTAGTTTACCAGCTAGAATGAACGAAATTCAACTGGAAGGAAACTTGTGGTGGCACACATGACACACTGCCATAGCATCAAAACTGACAGGGCTGTTGCATGGTTTTCTGACACTTCTTTCTTGAGGATTTTGAGACGTTACGCTCATGAGGCCCACGTGCATTTCAAGCAGATGCCATACTGACATATACCAAAATCCTACCTAACTCTTTGCAGATTCAGTTTTTACATTAATGCCAACTGATCCCTAGAAGAACTACAGACTATGCTCTGCATTTGCCCCCAGTGGCAGACTGAAAACTGCCAGGTATAACAGAGAGGAGACCTTTGGCAGGCTACTGCTGGTGCCCTGGCAGACGAACAAAAAAGCCTTAGAAAAATCCTAACTGAGGCTGAAACAGAAAATAAAACACAAAGAAATGGTATGAACCACATCTTCACAATTACTTAATAAAAAGTTTAACTCTTTTCTAGAATAAAACTTGTTTTGTTGCTGTGTCTTATTCAGTGTTTAAAATGGATGCAGGGTAAGTCTAGAAGTCAGGGCGTATATTTCACTTCTCTAGCAGTGCAAGTCCAAATAAAATCCTGTTGGCAGAGAAAGCTTTTGTGCATCTACAACACTTAGGTTTGGGGCCCTCAGAGTTTAGAGGCCAACAGCAGGCACGTATTCCCCAAGAAAGCTGGTCTGGAGGTGCTTCCTCCTCCTCTGCAGCCCAAAACACACTGGGCACAACTCCCAGCCCAACAGTGCAGCTCCTTGCTCCCCGAGGTGCACGCGTGTCTCCTTGTGGGGCCCTACTGCATATTCACACACAGTGAACGTGCGCGGAGCAGCACGAGGATCCAGGCAGCTGCACCCGCTCTCCAGCTCCTGCACGAGTCCCGGCAGCAGCACGGACAAGAGGAGAAACCTCTTGACGGCCTCCAGCCAACGTCCCTCTCCGGCAAGAGAGGATCCGTGGGCAAAGAGGGAATCAAAGCACGGTGCTGCGTAGCGGGGCGAGGAGCAGAGGTGCGGGGCAGGCAGCGGCGAGGCGGGTACCGCACACAGGTTCTGCGCAGAGCTGCGGGCAGCGGCTGCTGGCCGTGCCGGGGGTTACCTTGGCTGCTCTGCGGCTCCAGGGCCTGCCCGGGCTGCTCCTGCGAGCTGCCGTTGCCCAGGGCGGCCTTCGGCGGCTGCGTGCCGGCGGCGGCGGCGTGCGCCAGCTGCGGGAAGGGGCCGGGCAGGTGCGGCGGCGGCGGCTGGCGGGGCTGGTAAGGCACACCCGGCGGGCACACGCGCGACGACAGCTGCTGCATCGCGATCATCTCCGGGCTGTCCAGCATGGAGTCCCCACCCGGGCACCCTCTCTGAACCTGAGGCGGCCCCCCAAACAGGGAGGCTGGTGGCTGCGGCATCCGCTGGCCGGCGGCTTTTCCGGGCGCTCTGATGTATCCCGAGGGAGGAACCCCATGAGGTAGGAAATTCGATTGCTCAGTCCACTGGCTGGGAGGCAGAGGGGGCCTTATGGCCCGGGGGTCCATCATGTGGCCCAGGGCGCGAGGCTGGAGAGAAGGCCCAGGTCCCAGGGCGGGTTTCTCCTCAGGTGCCAGGGTGCCCTGGGCGGCAGCGCCGTGGCTGCCGTTCCACAGCGCCGGGTGCGCGCGGTTCAGGTACTTGTAGGGCCTGTACATATGGCCAGGGGGGACGTCCGAGCTCTCCGGTGGCCGCATGGGAGGCCCGTTGTGTCTCGGAGGAAGAAATCCCTGCTGGAATTGCGCCGGCGGGTACACAGCGTCGGGAGGGGGGCCGCTCATCCGCCCCAGCTGCAGCGCTGCGGGCCGGGGGCCCAGGCCAGCGACGTGTGTGGGTCCTGCACACCCCTGCTTCTCGGGGGTGGCCAGCCTGTGTCCTCGGTGCTCGTTCAGCCCCACGGCCGGCTGCAAGGTAGAGAGAAAGGGTGGGTTTCAGTGAGAGCCACAACAAGAAACAGGAAAGGACTCGTGGTGCCAACTGCACATTCCTAGGAGAAGTGAAGCCACCAGTGTGGCCTCTTATGAAAACGGACCGCAGAATTTCTGAAAGGTTTTTACCTGCATGGCAAAGTGCTGGTGCTGCTGAACCGGATCTCCAGGATGGGGTTCTGGGACTCGCGGCGAGCCATACAACTTAGTGGGATCTGATCCACGCAGAGGGCCAAAAGTCCCTGGCACAGCTGGTCTCTGGGAGAGGCGTGAGAAGAAATGAAACCACTCTTGAGATGCAGCAAAGCAAAGGAGCAGCAGTTATACGTAAGGACAAACTAGGACTGAAGGAATGTCACAGAAAAGCAAAGAGGCATTTTGGAGATACCATGATAAACCTGGGGACATCCCTACAAGATGACACAGCTCCCTACTGAAGAGCCACCCTCATTCACATCCCAGCCACGTGTCCCTGCGCTCAGGCCTCTGTATATCCACCTCTCACCTAACTAGTTGGAAACAAGCAATAAGATTGGAGAGGGCAGTGGCTTGCTCCGAGGAGAGGGGCAGATCTCAGGGGTATGGATTCATCAGAAAGTGAGTAGAGTGAAGGGGGAACATGCTGGATGTCTTGCAAAATACTTGTAGGCTCCACCTCTCATGCTGGCTACCACTATTTGCATCACAAGGGTCGCTGTAATAATTTTGCTTGACTTCCACCTAAAAAAAGGGAGTTGATCGGATCTCTGAGGAGCAGCTGATACAGCAGGCCACACATCACTGACACCAGACGTCACTGGATAAATGGAAAAGTCTGTAAAGGATGGGTGAGGAGCAGTCCGTAAGGCAGGCGGAACAGGTGGCACTCAGAAGAAATGTCAGGCTCAACAGAGGTCACTACGGCTGTCCAGGGTGGCCTTGTGTTTAGTTTTGTTTACTGCTTTTATAAATACTCAAAGCACGAAGTGCAGTAGCACACAGATGGCACAAAGTTACCAGGCAGCCGTAAACAATCGAGACAAAAGACAACTGGCTTGTTCAGCATCATAAAACGGAGGCTAAAGGAGGGGATGGGACTGCTTTATAGGCATAACGGGGTAACTTGCCAAGGAGAGGAAAAAGGTGGGGGACAGTGCTGGCCCATGCACACATGGGCGCATGCTGGCTAAGCAAGAAGTCAGAAGACTAGTCTCAACTAACGAGGCATGGTTCTAGAACTGCCTCCCACTACCCTTAAGATGGAGTATATTATTCCCAATCCTCTTTTCCCCATAAAGCTACTTGAAGACCTGGGAAGACTGAGGTGAATCAGTGCAAATCTAGGGGCTGAAAAGCTTAACTTCTAAAAATCAGTTTTGCCTCTCAGTCCCTGAGGAAGGACTCTTGTCACACAGTGGGGGAATCTAGAGGAGAGAGCTTTATTCTCCCTCTGTTTGCCGGATGGATGCAGAACAACAGGCACCACTCCTTACCATCTGCCCGGGATGCGGCACGGGGCTGGGCATGCCGCCGTACTGCAGTGGGCGAGGGAAACCTCGTCCGTTGGAAGGGCCCACTTCCCGAGGATGCTGCACTGCGTTGCCACTGGGATCCTCTGCAGAGGACGAGGAGAAGGACGAGGAGGAAGAGGAGGAGGAAGCAGGAGCCCTGGAAGTAGCTCGATACGGCGGGGGTTTCCCTCCGTTTTCCAGGCGTTGCTGCCGCTTGCCTGGTCCCTCGGGATCGCGCGAGCGAGTCCAAACGCTGCCGGCACTGGAGCGGCCAGTCCTGCGGCTCCTCTTCTCCCGCCTCCCATCCTCTCTGATCCAGAACTCCTCGTCGGTGTCTCCATCTTCCCCAGGGAAGTGCTTCATCATTGCTCGGTGGAAACATCTCTCCAAGTTGTAGGCCATTTTGGTATATTCTATAGTCAAAAAAACCCAAACAAATAGCAACATGAGAGACGGCATCTTACACAGAGAAGCCATTATGCAACGCCAGACTTTCCTCATCTCTAGTGGTCCACATTCAGAGAAATTTGTAGGAGCAGAAGATGTTTTTATCTGAGAAAGACTTCAGCCCACTTTGGTTCATGTTCTCAAAGTCAATAAGCAACACTCAGCATCAGATCTGTTCAGCAACCTCAGTGGAGGAGAGGCACTTAGGCATGACAAAATAGCATTAGTGGCCTGATTTGCACAGTCAGCATTAACCTATTGTTCCAGAGCAGCGCCAAGATTTACACGATGATAAACACCACCTCTGTTTGCAGAGATGCATGACCTGCACAGTTAGCCAGCCGGAGAGCTGAGAGAAGAAACGTGAATTTCCAGCAATGCTATTTGATTACAGTCAGAGGCTTTCTTTGGGCTGGTTCAGGTCTCCATTGTATGCTACAAAATGGAAAAATCAGAGAGATTTCTCTGTGTGCAGTTTCTAAAGCACTAGTTGACCCTGACACAAAAGCTAGTACAAATGCTACTGTCCCCAATGTGTCATTTCCACCGGACAGTTCTGCTCAGAGAGGCTCACGCTTTTCACTGAAGTGGATAGGAAGAAAAAGACATGTGTGATGTGTTAATGACAAGGCCTTGAAACAAATGACTTCAGAGTTGTTTCCACTGAACTATCCCAGATGAGTCTCAGGAAAAAAAAATAAAAGTAAAAAATAAAGAAAAAAAGAAAAAGAGAGAGAGCGAGAGCAAAGAGCTCTCCTTGTGGCAGCACTGGAATGCTTTTGCTTGGGGCCCACTCTGACAAGCTGTGTAGCTCAAACCACCTTCCTTTTCAGGGTGGTGCTGGTGAGACACAGCCTGCAATGATGACCCACCATCTGGGGATTGATTTCTTACCTAAGCAACACACAGAATTTTAATTGGCAGAGCAATTAAAGCAGAGTTTCCCATTAGCAGACTCATGCTGTTCATCCAATAGCCAAGGAATCCAAACCCCACATTTTCCATCCAAATGGCTACATGCCTGGTGCATTCTTCACTTTTTTTTTTGTGTGGTATTCAACAAAAATGGGGCGCTAATCATGCTCCTATGCTCCATGAAGTCTGTGTTACTAAGATATTATTGAGAAAAAGGAGCACACAAGGCACACGAAGACACATAAAGGAAAGAGCCTGCAAATAAACAGACTTCCCTCTCTTTGCACCTTCTGGCTTTCACCACCTACCACCTTAACATGCCAGGCCCAAATTCAGCAAAACTGTACTAGAAACCCGGCTGAATCTCCAGGTCTTCTTAACTAAAGAGCCCCTACTCTCTCTTCCCATCACAAACATCCTGAAAGATCAATGCTTGTGTTGAGTCACTGCTGTAAACAGATAAACTTAACTTAGCAGTCTTACCACTGCCTTCACCATTGTATTTTAGACAGTTCCTGAACATGGTCTTCATATCACCCACAAATTCCTCCTTGGTGCAGTACTGGCCTCCATTCAACTTCTTCTCCATGCTGGAGATGTCCATAGGGGCCTGAAACGCAATAAAAGCTCTTTTCAGTTACAGCAAAAGCAGATGGGCTCACAAAATTGCATGTATTAGTAGTTTTCTCATAGAGATGAGAGCAGTTTCTGCTCACCATCCAAGAGATGCAATCTCTTGCCTTGCATTTACTACATTTGTAAGGCCAGAATGGACTTTTAGAGTTGTGCAGGTTGACTGTGAGGGTAACATACTCCTCAAAACATCAAAACACTACCCAAATATCTGCACCCCAGTCAAAGAACATCAGCCAAGTTGGCTGCACCAGCCCTACCTTAATGATCTGGTAGTAGTTTGGAGCATATGATTCATCGACGGGCTCCAAGAAAGGCCAGGAGTCCTTGTGAGCCTTTACCACATCTAGAACTGGCAGTAACAAGAGAAAGGCAAACCATTACACATTGATGCCCAGGGGATTATCGTGCTCTTGAAGACTCATGCAAAGCAGAAAGCTGGGCTAGAAAAACTGACCTTTATACATGGCTGTGAACTCATCATCCAGTTCAAAGCTGTAATGAGAAGTGCAACATTAAAGATACCAACTTAGGACATATAAGACATATCCCTCTTACCTCATCTTCACTTCCACCCCATATGGAGCGCAAACTGGCCTTACCTAAAGGCTCCTCTAGTGTGCACTGACATTTCTCAGCCTCTCCTCTGTGCTTTCCAACCTTTCTTTTAGCTCATTCTTGCGAGTGACCATACTCCTATCTGCCCCTACTCACTGCCCAGGATTCAGCATACAGCTGTGCTGCTTATCCAGCCGCATACTCACAGGTCCTTGGTCCTTCGCTCCTCCCTGGTAGGAGAACTGGGATCTAAGTGAGAAAGCTCTGGGGGAAGCTCTTTGCCCTGTGCCAGCAGCCAGGCCCGCTCTTCACGAAGCTTCCTCCTCCTGGCCCGTTCTGCAGTGGGGAAGACAGGTGAGAAAATGGTTCAACAATCCTTGTCAGCAATATCCTGCAGGGAAAACTAACTTAGCTCCTGTAATTCTCAAGAATACCACTGAAAGATTCTTATTTTTCTAGCAAAGAAACAGCAGCTCAGTGCAGAGTGGACAATAAACGCGTATCTTTACTCTCTCTTGACCCTACCACCAGCAATGTTGGTGCATTACTGCGATACAGCTGCTCACAGCCAGCCTCCAGAGAGATTCCTGCCCATGGTGTGGCACAAAGAGGGACATTCAAGGCACAGAGCAGCACTATGGAAACAGCTGTCTTGTTACACGACCACCCTTCAGCTGCTTGCTGTGCAGCTATAGGGCATACACACTCGTCGGTCAGGTGAACCCAAGGCAGCTGCCTCTGCGCTGAAGCGGATGAGGAGTGGTATGGAGGGAAGGGTGAAGTACTTCCACCAGCTTGGTGACAATGAGTAAGAGGGGTCATTAATATCTGCTGTCCTTCCCCCCAGTTTGGGGAGATTTGCTCAGGTAGGCCTTCTAGGCCAGCAGCCAGAGGGAGGCAAGTTGCCACCCAAGAGGGCCACTGGGACAGCTCTGGTTTAAGAGGAGAGAGACAGGAAGAAGCAACGCTAGTAACAGAACCTGTAGCTTGCGACCAGGCAGCTGGCTAACTGATTGCTTCATAATAGAAAGTTTATGGGCGCTTATGAACTTCATTTCCTTCTTCTTAGAGGAAATCAGAATTCATTTGAATCGCTAAACACCTGCAGTTGTACCAACTTTCTGTTGAAGTCGGTGGAAATACAGCTCAGGAGGACAGATGTCGTAAGAGTTACAGCACAGAAAACAGATCCCAGCAGGGGAACACCCAGAAGGAAAGAAAGATGAGGGAGACTCGGCTGTTACCCTTTAACTGAGGCTACACCTCAGAAAAATGCCAGAGATTCAAGAGGCTCCAGTGCTGGTGGGAGATTATTAACTTGCTCTCTCTGCTAGTCAAAAGTAAGTGGCTTGGGGGCTGGGTGGAAAAGGGCAAGAAATCTGGGAATGGGCATTTCTAAAATGTCCCCATCTGCATGTTTTTACAGTCCTTACTCCTACATGAAGGCTACCGCTCACATAAGCCTTCTGCTTCTAAAGTCTTCCAAACTTCTTTTGTAGATACTAAAAACATGCAGACACTCCTTCCTTGCAGAGGAGTTGATGGCCACAGCTTGGGATCAGGCACAAAGCGAACGGATCTGTATTCTGGGAAGGAGACAGTTATGTTGCAATAATACACTGACCTGGCCACCAGCAGCACCACTGCGAATCCTGGTTTGACTCCACAAATAACTGCTTGCTCCTAAAGCTTGCCATGACAGGATGAGGGACACTACCTAGGCATGGCTACAGGGGGGCCATTTCTAGAGTGGTCCATGGCCATATATGACAAAGACTGGTACAAGAAAGGACAAAATCTCTTTTACAGAAGTCTGGGTAGCACTAAAGTTGGGAGGAGAGGCTCACATCTAAGCTGGCTCTCAGTCAGCATCTACTAGAACATTTAATGAGGAGATGAACAACATAATCTTTGCTATCTGCAGTTTTATTAGAGCCAGTGCAAGCACAATTCCACACTGCATGCTTCTTTGGTAGAATTAGCAGTGTTTAGATGACACTTTTATAGATGGCTATGTGAGAAGCTGAGAAAATCTTGCAACAAGGATTTGGGTGGCAAAAGTCACATCTCATGAAAACAACCACAAAGCTCCATGAGGTAGATTTTAGAAAGCCATCAATGCCTGCTGAGGACCTGGCAAGGTAAGCTAACATGGACAGGGAAGTACTACCACATGACCAGGCTTCAGCATCGTTATGGTTAATGGTAGGTCTCTCTATCACTGCAAGTAATTAAAATATCATGGCAGAGCTCACTCTCATGGTGGCCTAGGTTGGTTACTCACCAGCTTTTGGAAACTAATCAATACCCTAAAAAGGGCCACAAATAGCAAGGAAGTCCTATGTGCAAGTGGTAACGTTATAACAGCATCTGGAAAGAGAACTGGAAAACTCTAGCTTGCCAATCTGGTAGAAATGGAGAAAGCTGCTTTAATGCATAAATTCAGGCAGTACAGATGGGCCCTGCAGCAGTCTCCCTACCCAGGGTATGCACTGGAGTGGGGGGAAGTGAAATCCCAGACTGAAAAGAGGAACATGGCCTAAAAACAGACATACAGTCTAAAATTCAGGAGCAGGTGAAGAACTGATCAAGTCTTATCAAAAAGCACAAATATTTCACCCTGTGTTTCACATCCACCCTCTACAGAGTATTGTAAGAAAGTGATGCTAAATCCCAAAGAGACCATGAAACACAAGAAAATCTTTGCAACCCTAAAACCTCTGTTGGTGGATGTCCAGTTTTAACAAGCCTAACAAATGACTCAAATCACTTGCTGTCCACTGCCATCAAAGCAACTGCTAATGGATGGCATGTTTTATATTAAAGCAAGATGGTTAAATAGTCAAAGTTTAACTTGGATAACTACTGATTAGAGGGATGAAAACTACCACACTGATCTAACAAAACAAGTCAGCCATTTAAATAAACTTTCCAAACAGCTTTTACACGAGGTTAAAAGCAGAATTCTCCTGATTAGCCTAAATAGACTGGAGACAAGTTTAGTTGAAACTGAAATAAACTGTTCAAACCAAAATAAAAGCATCCCTGCCAAGAAAAGCAGTAACGTATGCTGAATTGGCTTAAAACAAAATACTCCAGTGCTGTGCCAGTTGCTTGAGTGGCTCTGGCAAGCGAGCACGCAGCAATTGCAGTGTAGTGATGCAGTGATTGTCCTCACCCAGAAAAGGACATGGCTGATAGCAAGCAACACCTCAGCAAGTCTGAATAATAGGATTTATCCTTTGAGGCTCTTCTGAAACTTCAAAATTAATTTTGTCTATACACATGAGGAACTAAGTGCAGAGAATAAGCAATTTGCCAAGTGCAACAGATATCTGTGGCAGATCTGGAAGCTGGATGATTCTGAGTTTAAAGCACCAGATTAGCCAGGACTGGCAACCAGAAATGCATGAAGGCCAGGCAAGTAATTGGATTTTCTAAAGGTTAGGAAGGTAAGTAGGTAAAATAAACTATTCTTAGATCACATCTGGTCTGCTATCAAACATCTGGTGGCAGACTGATTTGTCTTGGAAAGTTTATGGGGTTTATATGAACTATTTTTTTTCCCCTGACTACTTATCCACTTACAGGTTCACAACACTGATACCCCCACGCGTTACCAGGACGGGCTTCTGAAGATGTTTAGTTTTCCTGGAACTGCAACAACCCACCACTTATGGTGGCCAAAGCAGCACATAAAGGAATCCCTGTACAGGAGGCTGACAGAGGGAAGGTGGTCAGGAACAAGCCTTCCCTTTGATATCAGCCCCTACAGGTACTGGCCAAGCGCCTGGTGTCCATGAGTCAACACGACATATTCAACACACCAGAAGAGTTTCTTGCACAACAGTTGAACTTTGTTGTAAAAACAACAAAACCAGGCCTAAGCCTGGAAGTTCTCACTTTCCTGTGCTCTAGTTGGCTCCGTCTCCTCACGTCTAGTTCTCCATCCAATGATGGTGGTAGCAACATGAAAATACTGCTCTTGCTATTCGTGTACCATTCCCTTCCCTTCCTCTCCCCAAAAAAGTTCTCCTTTCACCATGTATTAGGTCAAAAGGACCAAACGTTATGCAGCATGAGCAAGGCCAACAAAACCTGCACACGGAAAAATCCATGAGGACCCAAGTGGGGAGAGGGGAGGTACGAGAGCTGAGGAACAACATCAATATGGTGACATGAATGGCAGGAGAAAGATAAAGCTGTGGAAAGGGAGAAAACAGGGATGATATGAGGAAGAAGGCACAGTTGAAGTGCACGCCACACTCAACACTGAGGGAGACAGACAAGGAAAAAGAAACTACACACAGGACAGCAAGGCCAATTTATCTGAGATAAGTCCAAGAAAAGATATTCTCGTTAGCACGTCTGGTAAGTGAGAACACAAATGACAGATCTTCATTCAAGATCTTAGGCCTGGCTCTAGGACTCCCACCTCCGGTTCACGCTGGCTCGCATACCTTCCACTGCTTTGACCTTCTCTTCCATCTCTCTCTTCCTCTCCTCCTTGAGCAGCTGCTCTTGCTCTCTCTTTTGCACTGCTATGAGGATTTGGCGCTCCTCCTCCTCCTCCCTGCGCCTTTGCTTCTCCATCGAGCTCAGCACGTTCGGGCTCACCTGTAACAGAAGAAGTGCACGGAGAACTGTAATGCGCTGGCTTAATCAGGCCTGAGCAGAGGCAGGATTACTTTGGGAAGTTAACAAAACGTGGGTAAAATGAATGGCTGGAAAAAGAAATGACTTGTACAAATGGGTTCTCAGATGAAAAAGCAACATGTAAAGGAAAAATATTTGTGAAGCAGTGAAACACTATTGATCCAGAACGGGGAAAAAAAATTAGTTAGATAAACTGTCATCCTGCCAGGAATGTAACATGGAGATTTGCCTTCCAGGCAAAGGCTCTGGGCTGTACAACCCCTATATGCCTTCCAGCTAGTTGAGTCATGAGCATTGTCAAGTGTGAGCAGAAAGGACTCCCCTGCCAAATCTATCTTTGCTATAAAACACACAATACTTGGGAGAGGAAAAGACATTGGTACTGCCTGAAGTCAAAGTATCCTTCAGAGTGTTTTCTTTTCTTATTCAAACTAAGGCCTATCATAATTTTGTGCACTAATCTGTCCTGAAGGGGCTCTTACTTAATTGTTTGAATAGTTTTCCTGCTGGGACACCTGACCATGTTTCTCCTTCCAGCACGTCTGTTCCTTTATTGCCACATTTACTTACCTCCCTACTGCCAGCAGGCTGTAAGTGTGGTTTTGATCCTGCTTAGACCACAGACTTCCCAGACCAGGAATCGCCTGCATCTATTTCTCCAATAAATTGCTCAGTTTGCATATGGTTTTGTGGAATTACCTTTATCAGATTAATTTAATTGTAAGACAAAAGAATCAGGCATTTGCCAGCCACTCCCACCTCTGACTTGTGCAAAATCAAGGTACGTGTGTGTCCTATCAGCAGGGAATACCTACCAGAAAAGAACAATGCGTCTATAGTTTTCTCCATCTACATTTTCAGGGAATAACCAGCAACCACCACTTAGGTAAAAGGCATTTCCTGAGGATTAGCAATCAGCTGGAGTCCCTTGGTTGCTGCTCAAACCATCAACTTCCCCAGGCCCATTATTAATCCCTAGGAAAAATCTGGCACCATGATTACTATTTTGTCCCTGTTTCATTGCCTAGGAGTGGAACCTCAGGGCGTTTTGATAAATGACCAGAAATGTTTTTTGGTTTTACTGTAATTCATTCCCTTTCTGCCTCCCCTTCTCCCCTCACAACACCGCCCAGCTAAGTCTTACTGCAGCTCTCCAAGGACAAGCACCATGTGCTATTTCCCTGCCCACCACAGCAATAATGTTAGAAAAATTATTCTTCAACCACCAACAGGTACAGAGAAGAACCCAAGAGAGGGTCATGGGATTATTTACAACATAACAACCACAACCCACACGTAGGGACAGACAGGGCTGCAAGAACAACTATTTTGCATTCACCTTTCTAGGCAAAACCCACAGCATGATCTTTTCTTTTTTAAACCTTTGCCAACTATTAGCACTTCACTCTTCCACTGCTTCCCTGGGTAAGCTGTCCTGCGAGTCCACACTCCTCTAGGCTAGCCAGCTTGTCCTCACATTCAGTCTCAAGTTAATTTTCTTCCCCTCATTCCATCCAATTATTCCTAGTTACGCTCTTCAGGGCCACCGTAAATTCTCTTCTTCTTCAGTCACATTCCAGCATTTACGGGCTTCCTCAGACGCTTAAACAAAACTCCTGTGTTTGTGCAATTAGGTTAAATGTTTCCTTACAAAGCAATCCTTCCAGCTCCCTAATCATTCCAGTTGCCTTTCTCAGATCTTGCTTCCAACTGCTCAATAGCCAAATACCAGGATGCCTAGGACTGAAAACTAGAATGCCAAGTACAAAGGATCAGGACTTTACAGAAGTGGATTCTACATTTTTGTTTTCAAAACAAAATCCCTTCAACATCCATTTCTCTTTCGGCTCTACCATCCATCCTATTTTCTACTCAGGCATTCCAAACCTCATCCTTTCTGGTGTGATCCAGACCGTCAGGCAGTTTCCCTCAACTTTATTGTTCAACCTCTAAATTACATTAGGAAACAACAACAACAAGTCAAATTCTGCAGCAAGTAGGAAGAGGAAAAGGTAAGCAGGAACCAGGCACCAGAAGTTGGGATGTCACCGACTTTATTTATGATGTGACCATCAGCCTTTCAACTCTGTAGGCAGTAGATCTAAGCCAGCCTGCAGCATCACACTGTTCTCTGCAAGTGTTGGTACACCAGCAAACTTGTCTTCTTGGATTCATACAGCTCCCACCATTCCCATCCTGCCAGGATGTGAACACAACATCCAAGTGGCAGTGCTCACTCCAGGACCCCTCCAAGCGTGCTGGGTGCATTGAGCACCCTATGCAGGAAGGGCATAATAGAGAACCCAGAGCATGTCTTGCATTGACTCTCCACAAATACAGCAGTGACAGAACAACGAGATAGTTTTAAATCAAAAGGGACAGTCTTCCCAGCACATCTAGCAAAAAAAAAAAAAGGAGACAGAAACCACAAACTCGAGGCATGCCCACAACATAACTGCATTTGCTCCCTGCAATGCTTGCAGGGTTGGTGGCAGCGTTCAGATGACTCTTCAAGACTCCTGAGATACAGAAATGGCCTGAATGGCAGAGGGACCTAGTGCTCAGTGCCCCCTCCAAAGCCCATATGGACTGCTCTCCATTAGCTTTCATCTCAAGAGCTACTAAAAAAACCTCCTACTAAATGTGGTAGAAGCAGAGATCCACTAGAACAACAAAAGGAAAAAGGCAACACAAGTAAAACTTTCTTCTTGAGTCAAGAGCTGGCAATGGGACGTCCCCATCCTGCAGCTTCTCCATGGCAGCACAAAACCAGCCCCTGGCACCCGCTCCATCACCATCTCCTTCCCTCCGCCAGGGAGCACTCCAGCACACCACATCGCTGCCTGCCCCCAGGCCCCCAAAGGGCCAAACTTCTCCTTTTCCTTTGCTCTTCAGACACCGGGTATCCAACATGGGGAGCTGCAGGAGAGGCCGGGTGCTCCAGCTCTACCAGCCACACACTCCAACCCCCTGTCCACCAAGCCTTCCCCACTCCAGTTTCCGCAGCACTGCCCTAATGAGGGTGCTGCTCAGGCGGCTCTTTAATGAGGAGCTAATCTGAACCACCTGTTGAGAAATCCCCCACAGCATTAGAAGCCTCCGGAGCAGTTATATCCTGCACTGAGGCAGCATCCGATGCGTGCAGCCGGCAGGAAGGGGTCACTCCTGCTCCAGACTGAGGCCCTGTTCTCCCCCGTCGCCGCAGCTCGCGGCTGCTCGCTCAGCACACAGCCCCTCAGACATGCTGGCACCTTCCCCGGCTCCCCCGTGGCACTCCGGCTGCCGCGCCCTGCCGGGCCACGGGCACCCGGCCCCGCGGGACCCCCGGGAGCGCCGCGCCGGCCCACGGGCAGCAATTAGCAGCCCGCGGCCGCGCAGCACCTGCGCTGCTGATTAGCAGCGCGCAGGCTCCATGTGCTTCCCGCGGCCGCCTCCTCGGGGACGCGTGCCGCGTGCCCGCCAGCACGTGTGCCCTCACCTCCGGGACGGCGGCCTTTGCAGAGAGCACCTCCGGCCCCGCGCCCACCGGCGCCGCGGCCCTCTTTTCCTCTCGCAGCCTTTCATCGGCAGCATGATGAGAGGCTCTTCCTTCCTTTTCTTTACCTGTTCTAAGGAACTGTATTTATCACCGGGAACTCCACTTTCTCCTTTGTTTTGCAGGAACCGCTGACCCTGGCTCACGTGAGATATTCCCTGCAGTTTAATTTTCCAGGGTTTGGCAGCATTCTGGGACAAAGCACCAGTTAACTATGTTTTCATTACACCTACAGCGAGCGATTATGCCATGGCTGGGTTTTTTTTTTTCGCTTTCCTCCAAAGCTAATCCTGTGTTGTCTGACCAACTTCTTTTGGCAGCGGTTGCCAGTTCAAAGATCCTCCCACCTCCACTGCACTATGCCCCTGGCTGTGCCAGCGTGACCGCCGGGGGCTGTGTGGTGAACCAGACAGGAAGACTGAGCTGGGTTAAAAATAACCCCTACCAAAGGAAAAAGTTATATTTAACTCCGGTCATTCTCCTGGGTCTGGTTCAGTGCACAGAGCCGCCAGCAACAGTGCTGATGGGCAGAGAGGAAGTGAGGGTGAGGAGGCAGGGAAGGAGCCGTTTCAGCTGGCGGCAGTGTCGTTTTGTAGCCTTTCTTTAGGTAGCCTGAACTGTGCCTTCCAATCCCATCTGATCCCCTCCTCACTCGGCTCTGTGCTGCATCAAGTCATTCTTCCCTCTCCCTCTCTCTGCACACTATCTGCACCCTCATGTGTTTGCAGCCTCACGTTTTCCCCTTGGCTGAATTTCTGTCATTTCCCTTTGTAAGCCAGTTCTTCTGGCCCTCTCATCCTTCTTCAACTTTTCTTTGAACTGCCTCAAATGTGCCAGCACTTTCATTGAAGTGGAATTCCCCAGGCTGAGCACAGATTTCCATATGCAGCTGCAGCAGGGCTTGCGGCAAGGCCCGTTACCTCTGCGATCCAGAGGGCAGCACCTCCCTGCTCGCCATAGAAACCCGGAGTGTCAGCCTGGGTTTGATGGGCATTACCACCCATCTCTCTTTCAGCACAAGCACTTTCAAACGGCTCCTTCTCGCTGAATAGCGATGCTGCGGTTTATTTTTTCCCCCAGGAGGCATCTGCTCTCGCCTCCCTCCGTTGTCCTCCCCCTCACACCCCCCCTCACCTCCTGCTGGATTGGTTTGATGGGCTGATGGTCAGACATCCACCTGGGAGAAAACTCTGTCCGCTGCAGACGCTTCTCCTGAAACAGGGTTGAGAGTTGAGGGAAGGAAAAAGAGAGTGGAGGAAATTAGGGCACAGTGGTGATACTGGTGGGAGAAAGTCTGGGGGCTAGAAGTGACCATGAAATCCCTAATAGCTTTACAAGGGTAGCAAACAAACAAACTGAACTCGATCCAAGAACATCACGCTGCCTGCAGAGCCCGTTCATTGTACCAAGCCATCTATCAGGAGGATCCCGTTCCAAATCTGTCCTCCTTTAAAATATCCATTTGATAGACAATATCTTCCTTACTATCAGGCTTAGCTAGGACAGCTGAAGCAGCAACTGCCCCTTCAGTAGGACCATCTGAGAAACTGCAGTTAAAAGGAAATCAGCGGTGGTTTGCATGGAAAAGCCAGGCTGTAAAGTGCAAATGTTCAAGAGCAGACAGAGATTCCCTGCTAGCAGAAAAGGGAAAAGAACACAGCTGAAGACAGGAACCCCTTCAGCCTTCCTGCTGGCAGCCACGAACCAGACCCTCATGTGTTGACTCAAGCCCTGTTGCCCCATGACAGGGAGTCTTTCTCCTCAACACGCAAGGCCTAACAGCCCCTGTTTCCACAGCGCTCGCACGCTGCAGCAGGGTGGGGTGGCGGCTGCCTGGATTTAGGACTCCTTCAATCAGCAAACGTCCATGCTCTTGGAAGTGGTCAGGGAGAGGTAAACAGGATGTCATGTCTCCTCACCTTCTGCGCAATCATGTTGCAGATCTCCGGCAGGAAGTCTTCACTCAAGAGTTTGTAGAGCTGCCGCTCTCTAAGGGAAGTCCTCTCTCTGAAGCTTTCTGTGACCTGCCTCCACTCCTCTTCCGTCTGACACAGCAGCCACCATGTCCCACGGCCTGGCCCTTGGGACCCTTCAACAACACGAAAGGATGTTATCTCCATGACAGTTATGACCAACAACTTTTCCCTGTCCCTTCTCTTCTCCTACCATCATGGCTTTGGAAAGGGAAAAAAAAGCTACTGCTGGTGGTCACGTTATGGAGAACATGCCCAGCAAGGGAAAGCCCTGTCAGTGTGCAGAAAAGGAGAAACTGCACTGCTCTGACCAAGGCTTTCTTGAGTGATGAGAAGTTTTGTCACCTTCCCCTAGTCACACTGCCGGAGATGCAGAGCAATTACACAGGCAAAACAGTAACAGAGGCACTTTGCAACACATGGGTAGTGTGACATGCCTACAGGAAAGTAACCCTCCGTCCCAGTTATGGCTTTCCATCACTTTGCATGATCAAAGGGTACCAGATAAAAGGTTTTAATTTGTTCCTTGTAACGAAGGCTGTCAGCCAAGGCAGAACGTAAGGTAATGCAAATGTCTGATTATTCTAGTCTGGCAGCAGAATAAAAACATTGAAAACAAACGTTATTTTGGAATAAGCCAAATTTTTAGCACTGCAAACCTTTACTGTGGTGAATAAAAACCTTCCATTCTACCCAAATGAAACATTTTGTTTGCAGGCACTTGAAAGCAAAGAAGAGGAAGTGAAGCACTGCGTTCATCGGGCTGCCAGATGAGGGGGAAGTTCCAAAAGTTCACATCCCATCCCTGCTTGATCCAGAGTCAAATCTGAAGCAGATTTCCCACTGCTCTGAAGCATGTCCTAACTATCAAGACATTCGGAGCTGTTCCGCTTTGTGTGAAACATTTGAATATTCATTGTGAAGGGCAGACTCTCCAGCGTGGTGGTTAGAACACCCACCTGGAAAGGGGGAATGCGGCCCCTGTTGCACAAATGTTTACACAGAGCAGAGAAGCCTCCTCAGTTGCAACTTGCAGGCTTTTGCCCCAGGACACGCTCTAAGCAAAAGGGTTATGGCCCACTGCTGCGGAGGGGGAAGATGCTGGTTCAGATCCTTTCAGGCTCAGGGGTTCCCAGCTCCTTCAAGTAAAAGCATGCTAGCCACTGGCACCAGAAAGAAAGAAATGATCCCCACCCCCCTGGTAGATGCCATGCAGCTTCTCACTGCATTTTCAAACAAATTTATTATGTAAAACACAAAGAACATCCCCTTATCCCGCAGGGCCTTCTCTCTCAGCCCAACCCTGGGCACTTAGTGGACCTGAGCTGCTGGTGGCTCTGCCACAGAAGCTACCACATCAGCACAGCAAGACCTTTCCACCCTCCTCCAGGCACCTGTCCTCTGTCAGAAACCTCCATGCAGCAGTTGTGACACACAGCAAGCATGTGCTAGGCCTCACGTCATGGGCTAGCGTATTAGCTGAGCCCACCATGAGTTTCAGTTCAACTTAAGGTACTGGACTGTTAACTGGGATGGTGAAGGACCAGCCACATGTTTATTTATGTCATCCTGACTGCTCTTCTTGGGTAGAAAGAGGCAGCAGACAGCTGGGGCTGTAACACTGCAAGCTATGGGAGCTAACTCTGTGGCGGAGAGCTTACCTGCCCCTAGAATCTGCCCCTTCTTTTTCCCTTCCCTTGCAGCTGCTTTATGGCTGACTCGTTTCAAAAGCAACCAGGAGTAACGCACTGCTTTTGTGCCACCAGAAGATTACTCCACAGCTGAGGTGACACAATTTACTAGAAAACAATGATCTGATAAAACCCAGTGTCTCACATGTGTAGCTTCAAGCTTTGCCTCCAAACTCTGGAGCAGCAGCCAGGAAATCTGATCACAAAGGAAGAAGAGAAGGAGGCACAGGAAAGACAATGCCCCAGTTGCCTTTTATTGTGGAGGAATGGGCAGGCTGAGCCCATGAGTTATGTGGAAGCCAAGGGATTCTCATGTATGACAAATGAGTCCCAGCCCCCTCAGACTCAGTTTCACATTATGTTGCCAACTCTCTTTTTCTGTTTGCCTCATTAACCCTTAGGTGGGTATCCCCAAGTCGTCATCTATGGAGGACTGAGTCTAGCCACCCAACAGCCACCAAGAGAGAGAGGTGAGGAGAACTGAAAGCCTCTTCTCTGTCTTGGCATCACTAATCCTACTCTCCCTTCCCAGTATGTCTGGTACAAAAAAAAAAAAAAAAAGCTTCAATTACAAACAGGGACTTACATTCACCTCATCCCCTGAGAAGCAGGGACCATTCATTTCTATCAACTCTAGTGAGTAGGAGGGCCCCTAAGACCTAGTGTAACCCAGTACATTGCATTTCTTCATCCCAAACTAATCCATGATAAGATGGGAAGCATGTAGGTACCCCGGCTCCCAGCTGCAAAGCAGTCTGTAATGCTAACCCCTCTTTCTAAACTAGTCAGGAACTGCTAGTGCAAAGACTCTCCCTTTCCTGAGAAACGCATCTCTCCAGGCTTTGATAATTTAAGAGCTGTGTTAGCTGATCATATCAACCCTGACCCCATAAACCCTCCTTACCATTTCTTATCTGTGTCTCACGAATTAGCAAGTTCTCTTCTGCCTTCTCCCTACCAAAAAGAAAGAGAAGGAGTGATAATAATAAATACATTACTTAACATCACTGAAAGACTGACTGCCATGTCTGGGTAGAAGCACGGGGAACACAGAAATTATTTGGTGCATAGCAAAACCATGAAAAAACAGTGTGCAGAACACACACTGTCTATGAATCACAGCTTCATAACATTTTGGAAAGCAAAGTATGCAGATTGCCATTTGGCAAGAGCAGTACTTCAATTCTTATGGGAAGTATCCCAAAATCTACACTGGCTCAAGTGGGCAGGATTTTGGCTTCAAGTGCTACACAGTGAAAGCCGCCTTTATCAGGACCATATTCCCTAGCACTGCACAGAGCAACTGCATCAGAAGTTCAGGCAGTGGGAAGAGTGATACCCACTGTTTCACCAGACTTGGCGGCCAGCTCTGTCAGAGTTTTCTTTGGAGAGTGATCAAAGCAGCTACCAAGTCTAAGCTTGCTTCATTTCAGAGATACATTGAAATTATGGCTGCACGAGATATACATACTTATTGGGGGAACCCCAGAAGTACATTATATTATTAAAGGCAAGAAATATCAGAGAGACTTCCCTCTGGGAACACATGCATTCTACAGCTATTGCAGGAACAACCTTTCCATACCTCAGCAGATTTTCTTCCAGCAGTTTTTTCCGCTTTGGGGGTCGCCCTCGTCTCTTGCCTGTTTTCCCAGGAACATTCGGGGTGTTTGTCTGCCCCCCACCTCCCCTGCAACACAACAAAACCACCATGAAATACTTGCTGAGCAAAGGGGACTGTGGCCGGCAGGAAGAGAGAAGGGTAGGGACATTGAAACAGCTGCTAGGAACTAGACCGAAGGCGGGATTAAACCGGAGCAGCAACAGGACGGAGCGGGAGGAAGCGCAGGAGGGGCAGGATTCCCGCTCGCTGGGAGCCCGGTGCGAGAGCCGCCGGCACGGTGCGGGGCAGACAGCGAGGAATGCGGCGAGGCAGGCAGCCCCCTGTCCCCAGCAGGTTCTCGTGGTGCCACAAAGGCTGCCGAGCGGCTCCGACACAATGCGCCGCGCGGGGCGGCCGGCGGCCCGCCTGGCAGCTCCCGCCGCCGCCTCTCCCAGGCTCCCCCCTTGCTGCCCCCCGCGACAGCAGCAGCCAGGCGGAGAGCCCCTTCCCGCGGGGCTGGCGCCACAGGGCCCCCGTGTCCCCACGCACCCAGGGAAGCGCAGGGCCACGAGGGGCTGCTACCTGTCCGGAGCCAGCTCTCCGTTGGGTGTCGCCTGCACCGGCTCCTCCTTGTACATGCGCGTGCCGTAGAAGTACCAGTAGAGCGCCCCGCTGCTGTCCTCGCCCAGCGGCTCCACGCGGAGGCTGTCGGCGTCCAAGCCCTGCGCCCAGCCACGCGGCGACGAGTTGAAAAGCAGCCACATTGTCACACAAAACAGGAGGACACCCCTCCACACGCAGCTCCTTCCCTCCCTCCCTCTCTCCCGCCATGGCCTAACAGCAGCACAGCTGCTCTGCCAGGCCGTTCTGGGAAAATGCGGCTCCAGGGGGAAAGGCGCCGTTCGCGCTCTGCCCGGGGAGGGATTTAGATTGGCATCTCTAATTTGAACGGCCTCGCTCGTTTTAACATTTCATCTTTGGGGCTCCTGACAGGGAAGGTCTAATTAGTGCTGGCGACAGCCATGCACAGCCTTGGGAAGCGCCCTGGAAACTCCCTCCCCGCTGCTACCCCTTTCCCCCAGCTCTCCCAGTACATCTCAGCCCCGTCCTTTCATCTCACACCATCCCAGAGCAGCACAGTCTCTGTTCCTACAGCACTGCCATTGGCACCTCCAAATTCAGCCTGCTCAAGGAAGGGCTGCCAATGAAGCCAATTTACTTAGTGACTTTTGTGTTAGAAACACATCTGCAGGAGCCGAGTGCCCCCAAGACAAGTCCCATGCACTTGCCCCGGGTCTTCTGCAGGTGAAGGAGCAGGGGAAGAGAGGACACACTGTCAATGCCCTGCGCTGCCACCAAGTACCTGGCGTCCAAACACGCTTCTCTGGGTGGAACTCACAATGGAGGGAAGTGGTCTGGCTTATCAAAAGCACAGCTCAAAACCCATGAACAACCTCATAACTCTTTGATTGGAAGAGTATGGTGAGCCCTGGTCACCAGCACATCAGGAAAGGACAGGGAGCAAAAGCCAGAAAAGGGCCACCAAAGATATTGGCATTGGGGAAGTACCTCTGACCTGTGACCCCAACCTCACCATGCCCTAGCCCCATGCCCAGTGTGTCCCCCACCTGTGTCCCACCACAGCCCCGTGGGGGAGATGGGATGTCCCTCTGCCCTCCCCAGGAAGATTTCTGAATCCATCCGAGCTCCTGCAACTGCACCACCTCCTCCCTGCCCATTCCAGCTGCCCAAAGCACCTTGAGGAGGTCGAAGACATCGTCGGCATCGAGGCGGTAGTCGCAGAGGCGGTGCAGGATCTCGACGCGGGTGCGCAGGGGCAGCTCCTGGAACGTGCACTCCCGCAGCGGGTTGGGTTTCCCCTCTTCCAGCTCCCAGCGGTAGTTGATGATGTCCTCCAGGTAGCTGTGAAACGTCTGGGATCTAGCAAGACAGCAAATCCCCCCCCAGGCTCACTATAGTTTTACCATGCCAGAAGCAACCTAACGCAACAAGGACAGCCTAAACAAACACTGGGACACGGAGATTGCAGGACAGCCGTGCCCTGGGACAGAGACTGGAGATTAAGTTTCCAAGCTCCCCTGCCAACATCGTGCTCTGCTTGCAACGCTGGGATTTCACGTTACACACATGCAGCTTACAGCACTTCGCACTACTGTTATTTTCTTCCAAGCTGCAAGAACAGGCTAAACAGGATGTCATCCCACTCCATTCCCTTTTTATTCCAGTGGGCAGCAGCTTGTGTCACAACAGGCACAGGCCTTTTACAATACAATGCAGCAGAGAGTCTGATCCCACCTGCCTCTCTCCGTTTCAACTGACTCTTACCTTCTTCAGCTTCCCATTTGTTTCCCACATCTGCCACTGCTAAGCTCTGTTCTTTCCTCCGCCTCTTAGGAAGTTTTCCATGCTCCGGGCCAGGAGCCCTGAAATGTTCCGTAGCTGATCCTCCCTGCTGTGTCCTTGCCTCTGCACTCCTCTCACTGCCCCTGTCCTCCTCCCCTCCACGCTCCAAGCTGCTCTCACTTTTCTCCCACTCCACCACCGGTGTCTCTGGCAGGACATTCACATCCACACCAAACGCTTGGGCTCGGCTGCACAGCAAGGCTCATTCCTAACACTAGAGCCTAATAATTAGTGCTCAGCCCAGGACACGCTCTCCTCTCCAGACTCCCAGAAGCTCAGGCTGGATACTTAAGTGCTTCTTAAACACTACTGCTAAACATTTACTTACCACCTGCTTGCTGGACTACCCTAAGCAGTCCTTTCTTTGCCAAGAGGTCACCACCCAACTCAAGGAAACACACTTCTTAACCTCACTTGTATTGATGAGCATTGTAAATGGCTCCATCTGACACATCTTAGACTGCTGAGGAGGCTGAAGCTTAAAAGAACCTATAGCTGTATTTTAGGGAGAGCTTATTCTGACTGTCAAAAAAGAAAAAAAAAGGAAGGGAATGAAGAAGGGATGGTGAGACCGTAAAAACAAAACTTCCTAGAGAACAGTCCTTATTGCTTAGGCACTTGAGACTTCCCGTCTCTCTGAACCTGCTGGAATGAAGTCCAGAGCACAGAAGAGGGGCAGCCCTGCTCTCCTCACGAGCCAGCCACGCTTACGCACGCAGGAAGCCCATATGCCTGGAGAAACACCCCTGGGTGCACATTCCCATCAGCCCGCCAACAGGCAGCTCCACTTGATAGGTTTTTGGCACAGACGGATTCCTCGGTATGATCAATGGAACTTTGCCAGCACTGCAGAATTGCATGTGCCCCAGAAATTGCTAACTACTACAGAAGCTATTATTTTTTTTAACGATGAGGCAGAGAAACGTGATCTAACTGGAGGATGATTTTTTACGAGTCAACAAGAAGTTAGTTATTAGCCAGGGGCCTTCAGACATGTGCTGAACGCTGGATAGTGATGGGGAGAATTGAGATGCAGATGACACGTGATTTCCTCAAGCCTTATCCACCTGGCAGCATTTCTCCTCCTTCCCAAATGGAGGGGAGTTGATGCTGCCACCCTGCAGACTGCTCTCTCTGAGCCCCTTTCTTCCTGCGTGTCAATGACAGCTGACCTCCTAGAGCTAACTCCTTGCACTCCATGAGTTTTATGAGTCTCCCCGTGGTATTCAACAGCTGCCTGAATGCATATGGATCTGGTGGTTTCTGCAGCCTCCAAGCTTCGTTCTTTCCCACATGGCACAAGCAAAACATCAGGCGTTTCCAAGGGCCCATGTTTTGACGTACTGATATCAGCAATTAAATACATGAAACTTGAAACTGCCCCTTTATATCCAAAATGTTCAGTCAACACAAGAAAGGACAGTTTCAGGAAATGATTTGTGTTGTCTCAAGTAAAAATTTTAAGGTAAAAACTACAAAAACATCCTTCTCTTTATGAAGTACTGAATGCAGAGACAACCTACCTTATGTTTCTTATTGCACATTCCCACATCATATACCTCAAGACCCAATCTAACTTTCAGCAAGGATTCCAACTTGGCAAAAAGCACAGAATTAGATTCATTTTATAAACTCTATTTTTAGAAGTGCTATTTGATCACACACAACTTAAATATCAGGAATTTCCTAAAGTCACCAATTACGAAGAAAAAAAATGACTAAAGCTTTTAGAATAGAAATAATGACATGAGTCTTCTTTCCTGAAAGCAGGCCAATGCCTGCATTGATCATTAGACGCTTCTTTCATCATGGAAGGGGATGGAGAGCATCCAAATTCCAGGAGCTCAAGTCCAGCATCATGAAACTCCGTCAGAACTAAGGCAGAAGATTGCCACATCAGATCTGATATACAGGCTCTGGCCATTGCCAGCAAAATTGACCAAATAGTTGGTTTTCCTAGTTCTTTGGAAACCAATGGTAACACAGGATACTAGGATGAGGCAATAGAAATTACATGGCTTTGTCTACTCCTATTATTCATGCTAAAATCCAAAATCTACAAATAAAGGGGAAAGGCATGCATCAGATAGACCCTCCTACCACTTGTACGAGTTCACTTTATCTTTCATTTTAGTAGCACTCAAAAAAAAAAAAAAAAAAAAAAANAAAAAAAAAAAAAAAAAAAAAAAGAACTGATCCAGGAAGCCCCTCCATTCCAGGAGATCACCTGAAACCTTTGCCAATACAACACACATTCCCTTTGGGGCCCGTCTCTGTTGACTTAACCAATTTGGTTCAAGTCTGACTTCCACCTAAGTGGCTTACACTAAAAATTTCCACTGTCCAGCTCAGTGCCCAATACATTGGAAGCTCTGTTCTCCAAAGTACTTTGAGTTTCTACCCCATCAATTTTCAAAGACAGCTACTGTGCATTTGTCGCTTTGAATAAAGATAGAAATGAGAACCAGAGATGGGAACCAGATGTCTCAAGGCATTCCCAATCACTCTCAGCCCCGGCCAATTTATATTTTCTGTCTTCAAGAGGGCTGGTCTCATTTTCCACACAAATACGGGGTTCCAGTCTTCAACCTGTCTGCCACACCTATGCTTAGTCTCTCTTGCCCTGTCTCTATTAAGCTGTCATTTGCAAAAGGCTTCTCGAACAGACGGCCCCGTTCACAGAATAAAATCGGGATGGACTCGTACATTCTGTTTCCGAGTCTGCATCCCAAGCAAAATCCTTTCTCCTGCCATCCTGTACCGCTATTAGCAAGGGCCATGGGTGTTTAACTTCTGAGATGGAAGGATTGGGTTTCTCCAGAATAGCTTTTTCACGTGGAATTAGATTGCTAGATCCAGAGGAGAAACTAAGGAGTTCCAAGTTTCCTCAACTGTTCCCAGAAAGCAAATTTGGAGCTCCTTGTAACAATGAAAAAGGAGAATTTGGGAGCATGGACCATAATGGTTGTCAGCGTATCTTGCTCGTCTACCCAAGCCACACAGCAGCAGCCTTGCCTGCACAGCTCATTAGCCAGGGAACGCTATTAAGGCAATCACCTCCAAGAGGTGAGAAGAGTTACCCTTGGAACACCATGTAACTAAAGCTTCCCCTTTCCCACAGACAGCTTCTCTCTCCATCCCTACTTCACTAGCCGCTGTGCCATTAAAATCTCCTTAAGCACACACTGTGGGCCTGCCCCTGGCTAAAAAGGAACCTTTTTAGGGGGGGAAGGATGGGATCTAGCACACCCACGTCAAGGGGGAGAAACGAGGGCAGCCGAGCCCCAGGAGCACGAGCGACGCTGCAGCTCAGCTTGCGCCGGATCTTTGGTGGCAGCTGCAACAGGCACAGGGCATAAAGAAGACGGGAACGAGCCGAAGGAGGGGCTCCTCCCCAACACGGCTATCAGCGTCCAGGGAAGTGATCAGCGTCAGAGAAATCAGAGACCCTCCCGAGAACCGAGCCCGGCAGCGCGGCCATCTGCCGCACGGCTGCCTCCCAGGAGCAGGAGGGTTCCCGGCGCTCCAGGGAAGCGGGGCCGAGGCCTCCTCCCCCGCCCCGGGATCCCAATCCCAGTCTGGCTCCACGGCAGCTTTCCCCACGCTCAAAGGAACCCTCCCAGAACACAGGGGTTTCATGTGCTGGTCTCTTCCCGTCTGAGAGAGGTTTGCCAGAACCTGCAACGAGCTCGGTCTCATTCCGTGGACCATCGCTGGAGGACCAACTCTGGAGACCTCAGCGTATGGCATGGATGGAGCGATGCATCCGGAGCTTCTGCTGAGCACGCTTGGGAGAGGACAGCTGCACCCCAAGCACCCTGGAGGGCAACCTCCATGGGAGAGCCCTCTGAGCAAACCCAGGACTTGCGGTCAAGACTGCAAGGGTTTGTGCATTGTGTGCACTTACATATGCATACATTTTATATATGTAAATATATATTTTATATATGTACATATGCATATATTTTATATATGTGTATATCTATATGTTCAAGTATATGTGCACACATACACACATACACAGTCACACACTCTTTCTATTTTTCTGCTGAAGCCCAGGAGAAGCCGAGTCGCCTGTGCTTTTATTTTTCAAGCTCCAGAGCGCACCAAATCTTGGCTCAGCAACTGTAAACAAAATGAAGCCAAAAAAACAAAGGCAAAAACAAACAGTGATTCAGTAAAAGGGTCCCTGTGTCAATCTGCACTTCCTGCAGGCAGGATGCCATGGCCCAAGGATGGAATTATTGTCACCGCATACTTCCCTACGTGGCCTATTGCTGCCAGTTTTGTTATAAACTCCCCCTCCTTGCTCCCCTCAAAAAAAAAAGAAGAAAGAAAGAAAAGGCACATACACACACA
>VZSG01000369.1:111658-137005 GCA_013398315.1 Nothoprocta pentlandii | reverse complement strand
CCATGAGACTAAATATTGGATCAAAAGAAATATTAGGATAAAATACCGGAGCGAAAAATCTCTCGATGATGCTCAGATGCTGCTGGTGCTCACAGATAGGCCTTCTGAAAGTTCAGATGCCAAATAATTGCCTGGACCTAGCAGCTAGAATATCTATCATGTTGACAGTGTTTTAAGTCTCTTGTTTCGTTTAATTTACAAAATGCAATGGTAGAGCAAATACCGAAACACTCTTAAGTAAAGCTGCTGGGAAAACGGTGAGCCTGACCTATGTCTTATCCCAGCCAGTATATTGTTCTGTACTGTAGATTAAAACCAAGAACCCTGACAAAACCAAAGGATGACAGAGAGCAGGAACATTAATAGACCTCCTTCACCTTCTACTCAAGAGACTTTCAGAGCAGTGTGAGGGAGGAAAATGGAAAACAAGACTGTGAGAGCTCAACCTTTCTCTCAAAGACTATTTAAATCCTATTTAAATAGGATTATGATTATTCTCATAGTTCCTTTGACAGAGTTTGCCAGTAAGAAGAATAACAGACGTGATACTTCTGGTCAGTAAAAGCTTTAAAAGATGAGGAAGAGGTGGGTTACTGAAGCAAGCAATAGGGAAATTACAGGCAATAATTGCCTTTGCAAGGGTCTCAGTAACAAGTGAAAAAAGATTTCTTGGGCATGCAATTCACAGGGTTCAAGAGAAGGGTGTTTTGCCTGTGTGACATCTCTAGTTAAAAACAACAACAAAAAAAAGTCTAAGCAGAACAGATGTTTTATCATAGATATAATTTTATGGACTAAAGATATTTCACTTTATGGGCTGGCACCTTTTTAAGTTCTGAATTGGCCAAAAGGCACCAGCTTGGTGCTAGGAGTCACTCAGGTGTTAATGAGAGCATTAATTGACAGATGGCATCCAAGATATTTTCCTCCCTCCAACGCAGCCAGCTTCTTTGCAGTGGCCGAGATGAGGAAAGCTTAATTCTTAACAAGCATACAATGCTTCAGCACAAAGGCAAGCCCTCTGGAAGGTAATGGGAAGGATTCAGGGTTTGCTGGGATGACCTCAGTCAAACATCATTAGCAGGGTCAGGAGAAGCAAAGCCTATTTCAGACGAAAAAAAAAAAAATAATGTAAGGGCCCCCATGATCAATCTATCGTGGCTTGTCAGAAAGAGAAAGCATAGGCTGACCTTAGAAGCAATATGAGTTACTACTACCAGTCTGACCTTGAGCTCTCATGTAACAATGGAGACCTTTTTTTTTTTTGCCTTTTTTTTTACTGTATTAATGAGCTTTCTTATCTGAGGTGGGGGAGGAAGGCTTATGGACCAGCTTGTGCTTCAGCTTCCAACAACTTACCTTACTGGGAAACTAAGTCAGCCACGGTGCAGTTGAAACAAAAAACCAGCTCCTGCTGCCGCGGGGAAGAGAAGGGCCGGTGAGGTGCATTCCTGGTTGCCTTGCAAGCCCTTTGTGTGCAGCTCCCTCCGAGGACAGGCAAGGCACCACAAAACACACATTCCTCAGGCCACAGGCCAACCTGCCACCCGGGCAGCCAGACTGGCAGAGACTCAAGGGCAACAAGTGCCTCGAAGGGCCTTGCAAAACACAGAGAGTAAAGTGACCGGGGTGCTGGAGAGCCAGAATCTTGGCCTGAAGCTTTAACAGCCACATTTTGCTTCCAATCCGAACAGGTAGTATCCTGCATTGCCTGCAGGGATGGACTTGAAGACCTTTCGGCAAGGGACAGTCTGGAGGGAAGAATGACTCCCATGGAAGAGACAAGAGAAGCAAGAATAGGGCATCAAGCTGGTGACAGAGCTCAGCAAGGACAGAGCCTGAGAGCCCTTGTGATGGGGGGAATAAACACCTGGGCTCCTGCTGCTCTTCAGTGCCCTCTTTTGACTTGTGCATGGGGAATATTGCCTGATCTACAGTGAGCTGCGGACAAAATAAGGCTCATCTGTATCAATAGACCCTGAAAGAGACCACAAAATGGGAAAAATAATAAGAATAATAAAAAAAAAATCAGTCTGGGCTGATTAAAGCTCCTGTGTGCACTTTCTTTTCCAGAATAAGAAAGGCAGCAGAAATTGCTGGAGTCTGAGGCTATCAGCAGCCATATACAGGCAGGCCCCTCATCCTCTGCTCTGCTCTGGCCTGGCTTCCTCAACGCAGACACTGCCCAAACCTCACATGGCTCTGCCTACGTGGCCTTTCGGGAGCCCTGGCAGCGCTGGAAAGGAGAGAGAGGCTTCAAGAGTCAAAGCACAGATTGCACAGAGCGCTGGGCACACTAGTTTGCCTTCTCACTTCTGAGCATGGGGAGATGTTCTTTCTACCGTATAGCCATGCTTTTGGTGTAAACTGTGGTTAATAAATGTTAGATACCAGCAGTTCTACCCTCAAACAGCCTTGCCTAACCCCAGGATTTTGCAGTCTGAAACAGGAGTGATGAGATGTTTCCACACCCTGGAAAGGTGCACCCATGTCTTCCACCCAAGTGGAGGAAAGCAGGGTGAATTCAGCAAGCTGGCAACTCCTGTTCCCTGCCACCCACCCATCCACCACCCCACAACGCTCCTCCAGAGCTTGAATGGGGCACTGAGACAACCTCTAAGAGCACAGCAAGGAGACCACATAGCAGGAGAAGATATGAGGGTACTGGTATAATTTAGGGTCCTCTCTCCACCACGGCAACACAAAGGTAGGACAGGAGGTCTCCAGCAGAAGGGCTGCTTCATCTTGCTACGGAAATTTGATTTACATAGTTGGGTGCTGGAGAATCCACTGCCTTCCCAGCTGAATTCAGACACCATTCATATTTAGGAGAGGAAAGAAATCTCTGAGAGAAACCAAGTTTGTCAGGCAGCTAAGAACACTCCAGTCGTGGCTCCTCATCTTCCTCCTCATCCTTCATCTTACTTCCTCCAGCAATCTTCCATACACTACAAACTGGAGAAGCTGGAAGGGGAGCTGGCAGATATGCTGTATCCCACAGAGAAGGAGAATAGGAACAGCTATGGAGCGAGACAGTGTCTCAGGGGACGCGGAGAGAATGGAGAGCTGATGTGGGCTGTCTAGTCTAATAAGGGATCACACCACAGGAGCATGTGCTGGCTTGACAGAAGCAAGTGCAGCCACTTAACCTGAATATGACAGCTGAAGTGGGAGTATTGCTCTGCTACCCCCCAAAAAGGGGAGCATAAAGGAAGAAGGGGAAACCACACAGGCACCACAGCTGCTCTCCCTTCAGGAAGGCTCCACTACTGCACATGGAGACTTCTTCCCGTGTCCCAGGAGAAATGCTGAACTGCCAAGGAAGCTCCCAGATCGGGCTCCTCAAACTCCAGCAGGCCACACTAACCAGCTCAGGAATTGAATGTGGACACTGTTTTGCCTGTTATGAGCCAGTACTTGTTGCTTTCCACCTTCTACAGACTCCTCCTCCTTCACATGAGTAGCACAAGCTGCAGGTCCACTCTTCAAAAGCAGAAAACCGCTGGAAGAGCTGAACTTATCTCATAAGCCAGGTACCTAGCTGCTGATGGTCCATGCTTTTTCTGTGATTCTGCCTTTATCTAGCAACCACCCTCCACAGGACAGCTCCTGGGAGTCACTTGTTTGTTGTTTTTCTAAAAGAGGACAGAGAAACATCAGAGATACTGAAGCAGATAGAAAACTGTCCCATAGTGGCCCCTTCTGAAAAGGTTTTTCCCTTAGGCTGGCAAATGCCAGGGGCAGGCGGGAGGGCTGAGATAAGTGTCTATTTGATCTTCTCTCCCCCATTCACCCTGGATTTTTCCCTGCTTTATGCTCACAAAACGCCGAGGCAGCTCATCGGCGCTCTGTGACCCCTGTTAATTGGGCTGTGTGAGAGAAAGGCGGCACCGGCAGGAGAAATCACACGTACCTGTTACTTTGAACTCGCCTGTCGTTTTCCATCTCCCTGCTTGCAGGAGCTCCAAGCACCCTTCTGTGAGCCGTGGCTGCTCTATTTTCGTCACTCTCCTCAGGACCAGCAGGAGAGGCCACAAGTTTTACCATTAGGTTGTCCTACCTCTACTATGCCAAGATAGCAGGAGACAAGAGAGGCATCTCCAGCCACCCCAGCTCCCTCCATGCGAGGAGACGAATGTGATTTTTGTTGAGGGAAATGAGTAGCCTGAAGACACCAATGACCCTTCTTTCACCCAAGCCAAACTGCTCCCCGCTGCCCTGCCTGCCTCTTTATTGCTCCCTATTTCCTCCCCCTGCCTGCAGGACCAGGAGGAAAGGAGCAGGGGCCCAACATCCATTTCCTCGTCTCAAGAGCGCAGCAGCCTATTTGGGCAAGTAAACCAGAGACAGAAGCCAACTGATGTGAAGAGGCAAAGCATGAAAGAAAAGGGGTGAGATCTGCCAAGTCTGGTGGATTACGCAGGATCTGGAGGATGTGGAAGATGCACATGGTAAATTACAGGCACATTGGGCAATGGGTCACATTTGATCTTTGGGTAGCAGGGAGGGCTGCCTGCATATTTCTGTTGTTTGATTAGGGAGTGGGAAGGGAAGAGACAAGAATATGAGCAGCAATAAAACCAGAGCAGCCAGAAACATCCCAAACAACAGCTGAAGACATATGGTAGCATAGGAAGAGAAATTCCCTAGAAGCAAGAGCATGCCTAAGATCACGGGCTAGGCACACTAAGAGAATATTAAAGGAATAAAATAAAACTTAAAAACATAAGGGCTTCCTGTTTGTTTTTCACTCCTATCTCAACTCTCCTCTCTAACTCAACAAATCTCTGTACAGGCTCCAACTAGGCAAGATTTGTGCTCTTAATGCACACAGGATTTGGGGGTTATAGTAAGATGAGAGAAGCAGAACTCTCCCTTCTCCCCACTCAATTGCAGATGCTGCCTTTTGAGCAAAAACTGATAAAAGACAAATCAATGGCTTGCAGAGCTGCATTAAAGGGAAAAAAACAAGCAAACAAAAAATCCCAAGATTTTCCAAAAGACCCTGGTACATCACTCTGGTCAGCACAGAGCATTGCTAGATATTTGTGAAAGCATGAAGTAAGACAGAAACAGATGCACAGAAGTGAACATCTACCCTGAATGAATGCAAAACAGAAATGATTTGAGACAGCTTTTAAAATTTTCTTTTAGGATTCCTTAGTTACAACACTGCTTCAGTATCAGTTAATTAAGTGCAATCACATTATTTTCCACAGATATTGTTAGGATTGATACCATGCTCCCTAGTTGGTGTGTCAACACACTAACCCCGCAGCTCCTCTGCACTTCCCAGTTTATGCAAACTTACCTTTAGGACACTACCCTGAAGCCACGAGTCCAAGGGCACACTAACAGATCTCTTGCCATCAGCGTGACGTGCAACGCACGAGAGTGGCAGGGAATGGTTTAAATTCAAAGAGGAAACCAGCTCTGTAACCAGCCACTAGGATGCAGGTTCCTCCCATCGTGTTGCAACATGCTCCGCGACTCCAGCGTGGAGCAAAGCAGATGATTTCTTTTCCTTCTCACTTAGAATTACAGACCTTATTTCCTTGAGATATGGCTGAACTTCTGAAATACTGTGCATCTGGAAAAGATACGGGAACATCCAGGAAACACGTAGTTAGGGCAGTCTGTCACATATCCTGCCTGTCTGAATGGGAAGATGACTTGAGAGCTTATCACGCACGTGGAGTTTCTGCTGCTTTATCAGAGAGGGAAGATCTATGAGCAAAGACTCTTGAAAAAGAGCACTGGATATTATAAAATAACAGCTATCAGCAAAGTCTTCTAGTATTTGACAGAGGAAGAATATAAGTCTTTGAATGACATGGGACACTCTCTTCAGTGGACAGTCCCTCAGTCATGGAGAAGGAGACAAGCTGCATGACCCAGCAGGATCAGCTGCTCTTTCCTGCCTTGAGGAACCAGGCTGCTAAGCCAAGGGAGAGCAAGAAAGAGGCAACACTGAAGCCCTGCCTAGAAATGTAGGTAGAGCTAGGACAAGAACAGGCTGGTTCTAGTGCAGATGCCAATACACATCGTGTCCAAGGTGGAATGGAGCAAGGAAAGAAGTTATCTCCTCCCAAGCCCCCACAGTAAATTAATGATAGATTTGATAGTTTTCTGTATCATAGCTGTGATACAGATAGTTTTCTGTATCATGGCTGAAGAAAGTTTTATATGAAGGTGATAGATGATACTAAGGGATATCTCAGGGGAGATGTATAATTATACGTCAGCTCTTCCCACATGACAACATTGCTGACAGTGATCTTGCCTGTGGAAAATGGCTTTCATTAAGCAGTGGATTCCCTGGCATACTAATAAACATGGCTGGAGAGCTGAGCCCAACCCAGCCCTGTCCCAGGAAATCTACTACTGCACCTAGAATGGGAATAAGAACTTTCCCTGACAGTGTGCTAAGACAAAGCAGTAAGAATCTGAGACCCTAAATGCAGAGTTTTCTGCAAGCTCCAAAATCAGAATGACAGAAGTTGCTGGCAAAGGCAGAATGGCAGGAAGCAGAACGGAGGACCCAACACCAGGCTTTGTACTGAAGGCCCTGGAGCATCCATTGGTACCAAAGGACAGGAGGATAATGGCAAGGAGACACAGTTACCCATGATACTGAAGTTGGTGATATTGGGGCACCAGAAAGAGATACACAGTAGGAGAGCCAGCTGAAGAAAGAATGCATTAATCCATAGGGCACAGCTGGTAAAATATTACATCACCTAAAGGAGATTAAGCAGTACTGATGCCAAACTGGAGACATTACAAGCACAACGGCACGCAGCAGTCTTGACGACACTGACAGACTTAATGGTATCAGTAAATTACGTCACTTTTCGGATGCAGCTGGAAAGCAAAGAGCCAAGGTTCCCCTCAGAACACATACTCAAAAGGCAATAAATCTGAGACACAGCAGTTCCTGGGCCTATTTTAGTACTCGAGGAGCCATTCTCGGGCCTTCACACAAACCCGTCTGACCCCAACCTTTCCGAGCACAACAAAGAGAGGGACCTTCCTTCCTCAGACAGGAGGCCAGATCTTTCTTCAGCCTTGGAAAGTAAGTCACACAAAGGCAGGAGGGTCCCCAGGCAGGGTGAAATGTTGACCATGAAAGGCCCGGATGAGTCGGTGAGGGAACAGCTTCTCCAGCGGTGGAGGCCTCCCTCCCAGCCCGGCTGGATGCCTCCTCTCCATCCAGCCTCCCCTCCGGCTGCTCCTCAGGAATTTGCAGAGAGAGATTCTTCTCTGGGCCCTTCTTCCCCAAGGCTTATCAGACAGTGAGGATGGGAATCACTTATGGGCATAAAGATCCCACAGCCAAGACAGTGTTTGAAGCCTGGAGGCTTCTGCATTGCTCGCCAAGTACCTTGGGCTTTGAATAACAAAAGACAATGCCTTGAGGGATCAAAAAAACAACCTCCCCTCACCCCCCCACCCAGTTAGAGCTATTTGTTAACTAATTCAAGAACTATTTACAGGTTGCTAGATACAATATAAAGGAAGAGGGAAGGATCTGAGCGCTGCTCCTGCCTTGAAGGAGAGCTGCTAAGGGAGACTTTGATTCCTGAATATGGGGCATGTGGTGGGTACATACCCCTCTGGCCTGGAAGGGACATGCAGTGCTTAAAGCGGGGAACGGCTGCCCTGCCAACTGCATTAGGTGTGAGGATGGATCACTGCTGTGCCCCTGCTCAGGGCACTGTTTGCCTACCCCTCTGCGGCCGCAGCGCGCACACGTCGGCGTTCGAGGCATCGAGTTCTTTTCCTGCTTCTGTGTTTTATTCTGGGTGATCTTGACAACCAGCCACACGCAGCATATGCCCAACAACAAACCACTCCAGAGGTGATGAAATAAAAACCAAGCCATGCCAGCCAGTATTTCACAAGGAGAGAACACGGTCTCCTGGATAGCCCAGGACAAAGGGCCTGTGACCTTGCAGCTTGGTTTGATAGCAAAGGCCTTGGTCAATTCATGATGGCATTTCCCTTCTCCCACAAGTCACCCTCACCTGCATCTGACCCAGCTTCAACCTGTGCTAGCTGATTTTTACCTACATGATTCTCTCTTTCTGTTGCTACCTGATTTTCACCCACATGATCCTTCTTTTCTGTTACTGTTTTTGAGTGGTGATGTCCTTTACTCAAGAGAAGCAAATCTGCCCTGCGAGCTGGAGCCAACCAAAGTAAAGCCCCAAATATAGATGTCATATATATGACATCCCTTCAGCCAGGGACAGGACCATTGCTTACTAAGCATTCCTAGATCCTTTAAGCATAAGTGAAGCCAACTTAATGCTGCGTTGTTTATTACTAGTGCCCATCACCAGAAAGCATGCTCCCAATTCATAGCCACAAGGAAGCACAAGGGCATTAGGGCACCGCAAGCTCCTCTGATTGTTCAGAGAGCAGAGAACACCTTAGGGCATTGCAGTGATGATGATGAGCAGTGTGGGGAATATGGTATTGTGTTGAGGATGATGGGGAAATAGGAGACATGCATGTGTTATGGCACAAATCCATAGGAAACAAGTCCTTATTTGCCTTGTTGTTCATGGGAAAATACGCTCCATGCAGGAGAAGAAAGTCTCTTCTGAGGCAAAAAATACCTAGCCTGAGGTTGTGTTAAAGCCCAAAAACCTCAGCAAATTCATTACTCAGAAGCAGCCCCACAGATCCTGACTTTCTTGGGACAACGTAAAAGATGAAGTCTCTCTCTTCAGGACTGGATTCAGAGCAGGCTTCTTCCTTTCTCTTCTCTAAGGTACAAACTGCCTTTGCTGGTGAACCACAAGGGAACTGAGGAAGGATGGAAGGTAAAATGAAACAAACCAGAACGTATACATGCTCAAGGACAGAGATTGATACGACACACAAAATCACTGTAGCAGCTTAGCAGCTGGCCAGCGCCCAGCCCAGCTGTTCATCAAACTCGCTGGAGCTAAGGAGTCTCCAAGAAAATAATTTCTGAACTTCTATAATGTTCTTGGGCTAAAAATCAGCTTCAGAACCTGGCCAAGTTTCTGGACGTGGTCTGGAAAAAAAATGTAGAGAAATCCTGCACTAATGGTCTGGACCATCACTATTTTGAAATATAAGGCTTAAAAAATAGAGCAAAAATTTTACATGGAGAGGGCTGTCTGACTGCGCCTATATCTGGTCCCACTCTCCCCAGGGCACCTCCTTTGCCTTTTTCCTTGTCTAAACAGAAGATGTTTTAACTTGCTTTCTCACTTGCTTTCTTCATTACTGCTTTCAGCTTTGGAGTATCTGATTTGCAAAATCAAGCGCTCAAAATATAGCTGTCCATTTCATATCTCAAACTCTGACAGCAGTAAGCTGACATTGCCACCTCCCAAGACCCTTCAGTGACTCTTGCTTTATTCATCCTTTCAAAATCAGTCGCCTTCCCTTCTACCCTGTTAATGTTTTGCCTAACTTCCTTTCCCTGGTTATCCAATCTATTTGTCTCTTATCCATCTGCCCTGGCAGTAACAGCACAGCTTTCACACTCCCTCTCTGTTCTTCCACCGTTTGCATTCTTCATTCCCTACCACACACATATGGAATGGTACTTGCAGAACATGCTACCAACTTTTCCTCAAATTCTTCTTTAGAGATTCATTTTATCCATTTGAGAGGCAAAGACATTTACTTAGCTTTATTTATACTTGAGCTCTATAATTTTATTCCACTGTGCTACTCATTAATCTCTGAATGACCGTGTTATTTTACTGCTGTAATCTCATCCTTCCTTCCCCAACACCTGCCAGCTGCCTCATTTTCACTTTTTACCCTTTAAAAGGCTCACCGTGCACGGCTTGCTTATTATTATAATAAATATTAATACTGGATTCAAGATGAGCAATGTAGCCACCTCATCTCCCTTGCCCCCTCAAGATACCTCCTGCATTGATGATACTGGGTTGATTCCAGAGGCCATACACCAATCTGTGTGATGTATGCAAGGCAGCACTTGTTAAAAGGCAGACTGTAAATAATGCTGATCTTGTTGATATTCATTTGGCATTCATGAATATAATCCAGAGTTAGCAAGGTGATATGTGACTGAGCCCTGGAAGAGTTGTTATAATCAAGGTCACTGGCACAACTGTAAGTAAGCGTAAGTGTCAGCTGTTAAACTCCTTCCCAAAGGTGCTGTTCCCCAGCTCGGCTTTGGGTGAGCCTACCCTGTCTGCCCAAGATATTAAGCACTGACTGACCTGCTGAGTCCCTTCAGATTATCATGGTGTCTTAGTTTAGTTATTTCCACAGGCTGGTTCATTACAGTATCTGTGAGACTGAAACCTTGGCATGGTTTGCCAGCTGTCCCAGTCGACCTGCAACTTTATTCCCTAGGCGAGACCACAATAAAGCGGTTGCTGAAAGGATACAGCTCACACAGACAGGTGCAAAAAGGCAATTTTAAAACTTCCAAGCATTTTATTGTGGATGCTTTCTCAAAACAAAAGACCTGGGTAACCACCAAATTGCACTTTAAAAAGAGACAGTCCATACAGAGTAAAGAACAAAGATGAACGAGCCTGACAAAGCAGAAACAAGAAGTGAAATACTCGGAGCTATTAAACACAGTCCCCAAAAACAGCCATTCTGCCCTGATGGGTTAGAAGATTTCGGATTCTCTCTTATCTCTTTTGGACAAGAGCTAAAACAAGTGACTAAAGAACAAACATTAAGAAAAAAAAAACAGGGTAAAGGCTGTATTCTTAGCTGGCAATTCAACATTCAGGGAATACAGTTCTTCAGATACCACACTGGCAGTATTTCTCAATGCCATAACGAAGGGCATGAGAAAAATAATTAAGGTGATATTGGTGGGGAGGGAGGAATGAAGGAATGTCCTCCTGTTGCCCACATTAGAACAAAAAAGGCAGGTGCAAACAATAGGTGAAAGATTCCAAAGTTGTTTTACAGATCCTGAAGGAGCTGGAGGCAGGGGCAAGGGAGAGGATCTACCCAGGGAAAAAGAAATTCCAAGGCGCTAAGTGAAGAAATAATAATAATAAAAAAATGAGGTTCCTAAGGCAGCAAAAGCCTCGTGTGATGCCAGGGAAGTCAATTAGATCATTTCTAGCTTGAGTGATGCTCCAATCTCTTGAGATGAAAGAAAAGAAGAAAAGAAGAAAAAAAAAGAAAAGCGCCTCACGGGGCACAGATGAGAGCAGAGATATTGTTTTTGTTATTGTCACTTTCTGACACCTTTGTCCACTTTGAATAAATAAAAAGTGAAATATGTTTTTAAGAAAAAAATGATTAAAATGTTTTTCAAGACACAACAACATATAGTTCCTGATGAGAAATAAGATAAAGTCATTGAAAATTGTTGCCCTATCACATGAAAACAAACAAAAAAAGTAGTAAATCTGCTATAATAGAGTAGGGAAGAACGAATTTTGCCTAAAGAAATGCAGAACAGCAGGAGCTTTTCTGGATCATTTTAGCTGAATGTACCCATCTATGTCACACCATCACTTCTTACTTAAAAACAGCTGCAGAAGGCTCCTGCTGTGGCCTTTGCCGTTAGCTGCAGCTCTGATCTTCCTGTCTTGATACAAGTCATCAAGTCGCATTTCCTGTTGGAATTAAAGTGGCAGCCCCTAGGGATTATGCAGCTGCCCAATTTATATCAGAGCAGATTCAGAAGCGAGCACGAGTGTTTTTTTCCAACTGCTTTTTCTCTTTTTTCATATTATATTCCATATTCTATTAAGAATTTTACTCCCTTGTCACTCCTCACTTTCCAGGCAGTCGCATTTTGAAACCTTTAAAAAACACCCAGACATTTCAAGGTCTCTGCACAAAAGGTAGTGGCAGGAAAAAAAAATACAGGGTAAGCCCTTGGCATCAAACCAAATCATGCCTGTAACATAAAATGGGGCAGTGAGATCAGACAAAAAATTCTTCAAGGATATTAGTCATTACATGGTTAGTAGTTATATGATATGTATGGTACATAAGTGCTATGCATGGTATTTACTAGGATCATAACGAAAAAGAGGAAAGACCAGGGAAACTGCTGTGACCAAGTGCTCTAATAGCCCAGTGTCAGACAAGATCATCTTAAAATGAAGCCTATCCTAGCACAGAGATGCAGACTATCATCCTTTTCTGTTCTCTTCTTCTACAAGGCTTAGCACAATGAGATTCAGCTCAAGGAACAGTTCTGCTGCTGCTGTGGTTATGGTAAACAACAATTTGGGGATTGTCATGTGGCATCCCATTAACTAATCTTGGTAGTTAAACACAAACACCCATGACTCGAAGGAAGTCCCTAGGACACCTTAACCACCAAACAAGCTAAAAAGCAATTTGTCTTTCATAGTTAACTCCTTTAAAAAGCTGTCTGCCAAAGTGTATCAAAACCAACGCAAAGTTGCAAACCACACTGCTCTTCCTGAAAATCAAGAGTCATGAAAGGCTACAAAATTAATAATCTTATTTTTGTCAAATACCAACAAGCACATCACACCGGAGCACGCTAAATTGTGCATTGCGAGGGCTCTCAGCTAGGTTCCACTTCCCAAATTACTTGAGAGCACATCATAATTAGCAAAGGTATGCGACAGTTTTATACCCCTTTATGATGCATGATTAAAGCCAGGCAACCCAGCTCAGCCCTCAGTTCTGCATGTCGTCAAAGCAGATGTGACAAGAACTACAACCTCCTCCCACACAGGCTGTGAGACAGCGTGGACAGATAATGTTGGGGCCATCAAAGAGGCAGGACGCTGTGCAAAACTAATTAAACCTCAAAACTCTTCCGAGAGGTTGTCAGACTGTGGTTTACACCAAGTTAGATTCAGTGTCCTGTGCTTGGGCCACAGAGCTGCAGCACAAGGAGAGCAGCTACCTTCCCCTCTGAGGTACAACTGGGAGCAAAGTTTATAGCCTCAAGGTTAACAGCCCAGGCTTGGCATGAGAGAGCAGAGCACACATGGCTCTAGAAGCTGCTGCAATAATGTAGCTGTAGTCCAAGAAACTGCTGATATTTTCCTTGTACGGCAGATTCCTTTGACTTGCCTTCAGGCGAGGACTAAGAAGTCCTGGCTCATCATAAGAAGCCAGATCTAAACTGCCCTTTCTCAAAAATTGTGCCTCTCATTCGTGCACCACTGAGGAGTCGAGCAAAACTCAACTGGAGGTTCAACTTCTTACTATTAATGGGGGATATATTAACAGTGGCAAGAAAACTGTGCACCAGCAAAGGCCTGTGCTGCTTGAAATCAGGCTAGAGACATGTACTGGAAATAGTTGTATAACGAACAATGAGAATATTAGGTTTCAAGAAAACATTTATTTTTGGATGAATGCTTCATGGCTGGCTTTTTCTGAGAAATGCATCCAAGCCATCATTTCTATTCACGTTTCATTCCTAGAGTAACTCTCGATGTTTCTTCCTTCCTGCCACCCCGCTGCATACAGCACCCTTCTGTTTCCAGCTAGCCTCCTTATTGCTTCCTCTGCAATGCTTAAGAACCCATCTCCCTAAAATTCCAGCAGCTATGGTCACTTGATTTATTCCTTCAGCCATTGGCACCACACAGTTCCTGCCGTGCTGGTCTCCCCATCTCCTCTGCAGAAAATGCTTCGTTTCTTATTCTCCTTCCCACGACTTGGCCCCCCTATGCAGTACCCACTGCTTAGGCGGCCACAGATTGGACTGTCCAATTGCCCATTTCTCCTTCAAGCACCTCATGCTTTCCCTAGCACCACCTTTTGGGTGAGGTACAAGTCCTCACAGCCTCAATGCATGACTTTGTCCTCCTCCAGTTCCTACAGCACCCTCTTGAACATGCACGGATATACCATTAACGGCAACATAGGTACCAACCTATGCTCATAAGCACCCTCACTATAGACTACACAAAAACGCCCTTGTGTCGCCCTCCCTTCCTTCTGCAGTGACACTATTTCCTTCCATCGTTACCTCTCAGTGTTCATCGGGGTGGTAGTTGCACAAGCACAGACTGGGACCGGCGCACACCGTGGAATAACTGCCCCTTGTCGAGGTGGCCGGTGAGTCACGCAGCCGGGCACGAGTGTGGCTGCGTGCCTGCGTGTGAGAACTGCCCCCGCACACACCGTGCCAGGGCCTAACAGCTCACACATGATTCAGCTCTGATAGTTTGTTAATTAACACAGCTGAGAAGCGGAGGCAATTAAACAGAGCGAGGCAGACGCTCTTAGATCTGCTCTGCTCTTAGATCTGGGGGATTTGTTGCATTTGGGGGCTAGCTCTTGTTTGGGCACCTGAAGTCTAAACCACACAGTGCAGTGAAAAAGAGACACACAGGGACAAGTCTTCCACTGCTTGCTGTTTGCAATGCTTGTCAGATGAGTTGGTTAAGGGCAGCAAAACATTTAAACCACTATTTTCTGGTATTTCTGTGTGAAGAAATAAATTGGTTACATACTTATAGGCTAGATGGTATTGCTCTGAGGATATTTAGATGAAGAAGGTGTAGATGACCGCAATTGTTTTACAATCGAGCTTCTCATCATTATCATTCAGAGCTAGCAAATGCAGCTGCCTGGTTCCTGACACTGGCCCATGCTGAATGTCAACCCAGATACCCAGATATGCAAGAAATCCTACTTAAAGGACAAATATACAGATATCCACACACACTATAAGGTTTTGTGTTTTTTTTTAATTAGAAATAAGAGACTTCAATGCAAGCTCTATGGTTAGGCCCACATAGCAGCCTAAACACTCTGCACAACAGGGGAATCTTTGCTTAACACCTCTTCTAAGCAACAGTAACAGCTGCCAAGACGTCTTCATCTCCACATTTATGTTTTGCTATTAGCAGGATTCACAAGAGAAGGACAAATAAGAAGCCCTGCAACAAGCCCTCCTTCTCACTGCAAGCACATTTCACTGTGTGAGTGGCAATCCTCTAGAATAACATTTTAAAAGATCTTCCATTCAAGGAGTGTCCGCTTAGGTGGACATTAACACAGTGTTTCTGGTTGCTGAAACACCAGGGGAACATTTGAAAGTCCTTTTCAACATCCTGCAACTGAGCTGATTTCAATGCTCCTCTTACAATACAATATTTGCTCCTGCTCCTGCTGCCCAACTTGTCCCTCTGTAAAGCAGTGGGATCTTCCATGAAAATTGCAGAGCAGCAATTTTTACTCTTTGCATTTCAGAAAAAAAGTGTTGAGACCTATGTGATGATTTAAACACTTACTGTGCTGTCACAGAACTGATTACATAGATGCAGAGCCTAACAGCAGATGTGAATGTTCTCTGTATGCGTTGGGGCTACAGCAGGGTACCAGATCCGAACATCATGTTTTCTTCCACAGACATTTGCCTAACCACAGGTCTGCAAAATTAATGCCCGCAACTCAAACAGAGGGGAGCTGGAATTCCCTTCCACTTAGTGAAGAATCTGGCCTGATTGCTGGTGACTGCTGATCCCTTCCATGTCATCACTCGGAAGCTGTGAAACATCCCTGCGACTGTGTTAATTAGCTCTCCTTGCAAAGCGGTTAAGTCCACGGAGCGAGGTTACTCACGTGATATCCCTGCGCTGATAGCAACCTTGGAGAAGGCAAGCGATCAGGTCACTGATAAACTCCACATCATCCCTGTGAAGAGCAGCTTCCAGTTCCTAATGAGCAGAAAAGGAGAAAAAAAAAAAATCCAATCATCAAACTATTTCCTCCAAATACCCCTGCTGGTTGACCAAGACCAGAAAGACCCAAGAAGTACTTGCACAGCAGCAGAGCACACACTGGGTCAGCCAAGCCCTCCTCACCACTAAAAATGACAATATAAACTATTACATTTGAAACCGTTTCATTTTACTTTTAATTCACCTAGCCTCGGCTTCTGCTAAAATTGCCTCCTATTACCTCTCTTCATTGCCAAAGTTTATGAGAAGACCTTGAAAAGCTTTTTACTGAATGACACTCTCTAGCCAGAAGACTATTTTTTTTTTCTGGAAAAAGAAAAATAAGGTTCAGCGAGGCTCAAATACTGCAGTTTAATAAGAAACCCATAACCTGTCCAATGTTCAGGTGATGGGCAGGAATTAACAGGTTCATTCTGCTGCTTTGTTTTCCATTCACTAAATAGCGGTAGTGGTGAGTTCAGTTAAAAGACTCGTTCAGAAAGTGTGGCAGAAAAGTAGCAATTTCAGATGGACATCCAGAAAATGATGAAGAAGCTAGAGAGCAAATGCCTCATCCCCATCTTGCTCGTCCAGGAATTTTGATTTTGATTTTTTTTTTTATTGGGAGAAAAAAATGGGATAGAGAGTTGTCAGGGAACATGACCTGATCCAAATGCTCAACCCCAGACAGAACAGTGTATTACCACTTATATCAGGATCCATAAAAAAGATAAACCTTCAAATATAGTATTTTAGATTAGATTAACACATATCTTACAGCATTCTGAGAAAATATTTGCCTTTCGACTGGCATTTTCAAGTATTGTTTTCAAAATGTTACTAAGTTAACTCAAGATAAATTGTATTTATAAGCTGGAAAATCACTCATGGCAAGAAAATCCACTTTCCATACGAGTGATCACCACAGCATACAGCAGTTAAAAAGATTTAATATGGATAGATAACATAGCCATAAGAGCCTATTCTTTTTGGGTTTCAGAGTAAATAATGGATTGAATACAAATTCCTCCTTGAATGTTACTCCACAGACTGTTATACAAATGACTAAGCTAATGGCTAAAGAATAAAGGTTAATGGCCAGAGAATAAAGGATAAATGTTTTGGCACTTATCCAATAAAGAAGAGGAAGTGCTTTTTTATTAGACTGCGGTAACTGCAGTAATAAAGTTATCGATAATAGATTGCAGATTAAATGCTGCCTGCAGTATTTTATTGGAAAGGTATTAATGGCATATTTTCATTATCAACACTACTCCTATTTATTTCTTGCACGATATCCAGAGAGGTTCGTAAGCCTGACACCTGCCCTGTGAAGTATATATTAAAAACATTTATCCTATGTGGAAACTGAGGCAAAGAAAGGCCAAAAGGCAGCCAAAGGCAGCATGGTGACCATGACAGGGGCTTAGAGAAGGTCCGAAGAACCTCTGTGCTGGCCTCCAGCTGACTACTTTGCTTAATGGGAAGTTAATACAAAAACTGCAGCTATTGCTCACCATATCTTGGATGGAGTGATAACACTGCTATTTAAAAAGAAGTAATTAATAGCAGTGATAAGTCATGAGATGCATAAAACTGAGTTCACTCACTAAGCAGCTAATATCCTGCAGGTGTTGACTTGCTTATTTTTAGAGGACTTTAGCAGTCGCCTGCCTTCTACGAAAGTGAGGGGGCCAGAAAGGATGTGATGTGACAAAACATAAGTGTTCAGGTAAGTTACCGCAACGAACTTGTGGCTTGTGAAAAATGACACGTTAGGATCCACAGTAAAAGGAGGGAGAAAGTGAGATCTCTGCCTCGGGAGCTCCTTTCCCACCCACCCACCCTACATTCAGTCTCTCCCTTTCCCTCATCCGCAGTATTCCTGTGCCTTAAAACCATCAGTCAACAGCCTGCCTTGGCTGGGACGTGACAGCCTTTTGTACCCAGGAATATTTAAATTGCTTCCCGTGAGCCCTTTCAGCTGCTGTTTGACTAATGCTCATTAAACAGTGGCCACAACCCGCCAAGATAGCCCCGTATCTGCTGGGATTGTTTTCCAGGCCCAGGGGCGACCTTTCACATTTTCGCAGCTCGCAGGTCACTGCGGGAGGAGATACGGGGACATTCCTCGGCTGCTGGGCAAGGTGCTGGTCCCCAGGCAGCACGGACACGCAGGCTCGTGCCAACCCACCTCCAAATACCTGGTGTGGGACCTTCCTACCTACTGTCCTCACTGTCCTCCTGTGGGCTGGACCCACAAGGTGCACCCATACGTGTGGTCCCTGCCACAGCCCGGGGGGCACGCTGAGTTAAGGGGTGCTCCCTCGCCCCAGGATGGACAAGGACAGGCATTGCATGGGATAGTGAATGTGGGCACGAGGTCGTGGGGCCCCAAATGCAGCCCTGCGTTTGCAGCCCATTCCCCGGGGCTGCACACGTGCAAGGGCGCTGCTCCCTGCTGTCCATGGCACGCAGCGTCAAGGCTACGTTTAAGGCACAGTCAGAGTGCTGTTCTGGTTGTTTACCTTGGAAAACGACACCGACCCATCACCCTGTGAAGTTCTGGCCTGCTTCTTTTCTGCTCCCGCCTGGGATAGGATCGCGCTGAGCACTGGTTTAACTTCCCCGTGACGGGTCCCCTTGGCTCTAACTTAACATGACAGTTCTCCATCCAGAGAGATTCTCTGGCTTTTTGCCCCAAAATATTGGAATCCTAGAGGTTTACATTTTTTTTTTACCCAGACAAATTCTCTGGCTTTCTGTCTCAAGACATCCAAATGCTGGAGATGCCCCACATCATGCCTGGAGCACCGCGGGAGTTGTGGGAATGGTAGCTATAAGAGGACACCATGCATGTATTAACTTCTAGGGACCACAAAGAATTAGGATCCTCTAATATTTCCACAGCATCCCCTAGCCCACATTTTTTAATAGGGAAGAAGGATCTTGGCTTTCCCGACCCTCACTCCACAGCCCACGAAGCCGCACGGCGCTCGAGCGAGGGACGCATTGAAGCAGAGAGGCGCCGGAGCGGCGCGCGGGATGCTCCTAGGAGGAACACCACGATCCAATAAAACAAATAAATAACTAGATAAATGAATAGAGCAGCAGCCCGTTTCCTGGGGCGAGCGCTGCCCCTGGGCACCGCTGCAGGCACGGCCGCGGTTCGGGCGCCGCGCGCCTCCTCGGCGGCCTCGCCGCCACCATCCCCCCGACGCCTGCAACCCTTTTGTTTTTCCCCCTTTCTCTTTGAGCACTGAGCTGTGAGCGCAGAAATCTGAACCTTGCCAAAACGCTTTGGGGACAGAACAGAAAGGAAACAGAAGAGGCAGCAAATCAGCAGAGGAAAGCGAGGCGGGGTGGGGGGAAACACATCTCCTCCTCCTCCTCCTGTAGCTGGAGAGAGCAACAGACAGGAGAAAAGCAGGATTCTCCCCCTCTCCAGCTGGCGTCACACCTCATTAGGGAAAAGCCTGTTTAACGTCTTTCCCTGCCCCCAGCCCCGGACTAAATCCCCTCTGAGTGCGGCGGTGGCTGTCGGGAAGGGGCGGACGGGGCAGGGTGACCACCTCGCCTGCCCACTGCAGGGCAGGGCTGGCCCGGGGCGAGGGCCACACACTGGTCCCACCACCATTCCAGTGAAAATAGCCAGTTCCAGGGAAAGTAGCCAATTCCAGGGAAAGCAGCCAGCATGGGAACACTGGGATGTCCCACAACGGGCAGGTACAATTAGCCCTGCGGGTGCGCAGCTGAAGGTGACCAGGGCTCGAGTCAGGAATGAGCGGTGCTCATCTTCTCCCGCTAAACAGCCGTGGGTATCTGCTAAGCCTGGCTCCTGCCGGCGCCTCCTTGCGCGTGCCGTTCTTCCCTCCTGCGCAGCACACAAGCGCACAGCTGGTGCCGAGCGCCAGAGCACGCCGCTTTTTCAGTATGAGCCCAGATTTGTGAGAGCAAAGACTGTCAGCTTGGCAGGGAACTGCGGAAACATGGGTCCGCCAACATGACAGCAAGCGCAGAGCAAGTTACGGGCGCAGAGCTGAGGAAGGAAACACAGGGGTATCACTGCACACGGTGGCTTTGTGTAAACAGGGGTGAGCCCCCAGCAAGGTGCCTGCTCCGAGGGCGGTACCACGGCCTTTGGGCCAGGCCGCCGAGCTGCACGGCTGCGGCACTGCCCGGGCCCGCAGGCCGCGTCACCCGCAAGCCGCCGTGAGGGACGTAACCAGCCTAAGCACCGCTAAGCCCTGCCCAAGTTAGCCGCCGGTCTAATATCCCAATCCCTTCGGCTCTATTTCTATACGGCGGCTGTTAGCAGCTTTCCGCCGGGATACGCGGCGCGCTCCTGCGGAGGCCTTCAGGAGAGGGCCCAGGGAGCGACCGGCGGCCACGCCGCGCCAGCCCCCACCTGCTGGCTGAAATTCCAGCACCGTCACTAAATTCAGGATTCCTTCCCCTCCTGGATAATGATATTAGCGATCAGAGATAGCTGGGCAGGAGCCTGGCAATTTCATGCCTTCTGGAAAGCTAACAAATACAGTTTACTGGGACTGGGCAGGAAGGCATGAAGACAGGCACAGCTCTGAAACACTTCCAGGCAAACACCATTCCCCGGAGCGCTCCCTCACGCTGCTGCGTGTGCTTCCCACCTCCGGCGAAGCGCTCCCGCTCCCCTCTGTTAAATATCCAGTTGTCGCCAGCTATGCGCAGAAGCAGCCGGCGGCAGCAGGATGCAGGGATGCCGGGAGACACCACCGATCACTCGGTGCGTTTGTTACGGTGGTTGTTATGATATTCCACACATATCGCGGAGGAAAGGGCAGCACCTTCCATCTCAGTGCAAAGCGCACCCACAAACTCGTCAGGAATAAAGGCAATGCAACGAGGAACAAGGGGCTTCGATACAGTGGGCTGCCACGTAGCTGCTTAGCGAAGAGGATGGGAAAACTAGAGCCATAGGTAAACAGCAGCACTCAGGTTTAAAAGAAAAAGACAATGCCCTCAAGAGTCCGCTTCTGAACTACAGTCAGAAGTGATCTAACTTAAACTCTTAATCCAGCTACCCAGCCTCCCAGGCTGACGCTTGGAATATATCCAGGCATCTCCAAATAAACCCAAGAGCCAAGCCATTTGCCTCAAGAGGATGCGGCCCCAGCGCTGAGGTGAGAGCATTCAAACACCACGGGTTGGTTGCTCTGTCAGCCCACACGCTACCCACGAACCCACCCAGCAGCCAGAGACCGCTCGGTGCAGCACAGTGCCGCCCTCCCCCTGCCCATGGGTGCTGCCACCATAGGCAAGAGCTTTCAAATGCACAACTACTGAAATTGCCCAGCGTGGAATGACAGGCAAGGAGGGTGATTCCAAGGAATTTGGGGCTATCCTAAGGTATTCCTGATGCTTTGGGAACACAAAATGCTGCCGATTTAGATCACCAGGATAAAGACATAGAAAGAAGTTATGGCTCCTGATCCTAATGGAGTCTCCAAGTCACAATCCCCTAATTTTAGTGGCTAGCTGGAGACACCATCCATGACCCAAGTATTTGAGAGGAGATTACACTCCCTGCCTCACACACAGAGCACTATGGTCCCTCATGCCTCCCGACCCTGATGGACAGCTTGGCAACACCATTCAGGGCTGGTCACAGCTGTCCCATTTTTCCCAGCTTCCCCATATCCTTGTTTCCCCAAGGCCCTGCGAGCAATGGCACTGCAAGAGCCTCCATACTACCCTGGGCAGATTGCTCTAGGTGCCCCTGTTTGAGCAGGGTGCTTGGACTAGACTATTTCCAGAGGTCTCCTCCAACCTCTCTCCCTCTCTTGTCATTCTGTGGGAGCCTTTCTAAGGTTCAGGAAGCCATAAAATGCTGAAGCACCTTATGAAGTCAAGGTAGTCTACTAGTCCCAACTTCTCCACAGAGAGGAGAGGTAACCTCCTCCTGGGACAAACCCAGAGGTAACGGTGAATCCCTCTCCCTGCCTTCCTGCTGGTAGGGACTGAATCGGCAGTTCTCCTCGAGCAAAGAGCGTCTTGGGCACTTCAGCCCCTGGAGATCGAGGACTCAAGAGGGAGACGAGGTGGCCTGTACAGTCTCAGGGGCACCAGAGGAAGGGCTTTCATAACAGCCAGGGCTGTAGCAGTCCAGTGGGTCTTATCTGATCTGTTGGACTGCTCTGTACAGGATAAGTAAGTGGGAAGAGCAGCTCTTGAGGGAAGAAAAAAAGCTGTCCTGTAAGAAAAGAAATATGATTGGGGGAGGTAGAAGCAAGAGCAGCAAAAGTCTTAAGGCCCTTAATATCTGTCAGGGCCTTTGGAGACCTTGCAATCTCTGCCTCCCTCCCTTAGCTTTCTCCCAGCGGACTTCGAAGGCTATTTCAAGCGCGTTGTAAATAGGGGCATAATGTTACGCCAGAGCTAAGCAGAGGTTTGAGATGACAGCTTTATATTAAGGAGATGGTTATAAACAGAAAGCCACGGAGAATCTGTCACGTTGCCTCCACATCGCTGCTGTTTGCAAAATCCCCCGTGCTCCTCCATGGGGCTGGCAGTGCGACGGACAACGCCAGCCCTCCTCTCCTCCAGCAGCTCTGCGAAAGAGGCTGCACAAACACTGAGCTTGGATTAGCTCAGTCCCAGCAGGTTTGAAAACACAGACTCTCTCCTGCACTCCTGAAGCTTTTGGGTCAGGCTAGACTTTGAGCCTTGGTTTGGAAACACGCTGGGGTTTATCCTTCTTCAGCCTCTCTACCAGGGCACCTAGTGACTTGGGGCAAACACCAGGCTGCTGGTGCTCCGAGGCCCTGCACCCGACCGCATTAAGCTGCTGGCTCTGCCATTCCCTTAGGACAGAGACTCTTCCCCGTTTGCACAGCACATGGAGGCTTGCTCTCCGACTGGAATTTTTCACTGCTGTGCAATGCAAACAAATACGAGCAGCTCACACTGGGTGGCTAAACTGTATTGAAAAGAGATTTCAGAATGATCAATCTAGTCTCCCTCCTGCCCCATAGCAGTGTACTGACGATAATAATGCGCTCTCTCCTTTGAGCCTAGTTCATCTTGTCTGCCGCGTAAGCGATTTGGGACAAGAACCACATTTGTTACGAATTTTATGCATTGTCAGCACTTAAGAGATATAAAACTGCTGCTGGCTCATACTTTCATGCCGCTGCAAAGTCTTTTCAGATGGACAGCGGTACATCTGAAGCTGTGAAGTAACAAGTGATTAGTTTGTTTAATAGTAAGACAATAACACTTTACTCCTCTGGAGCAGCTTTCATCCTAGAACATCAAAGCATTTTAAAATCATTTAATGAAGCTTCCCAGCACCTGTGAAGTAAGAGGAGGCACACAGCCACACCAAGAGCAATTTTACAGATGGAGAAGTTAACAAAACCCCAGCATCCTCACTGGGGGCACACTTCACACTTGAGGCCACTGCCATGTCTTCTCTTTCAACAATTTTATTAGTAGCTCAGGCACTTGCAGATCATGCTGTTTCCCTCCAAAAGATCATTTCTCCCTTTCAAAATAATCCCCTCTTCCTTCAAAGCAGATAATCTATGCCATTTACCCATAAGCCAGTTATGCTGGCAGTGGGGCCAGCATCACACCAGCCACTGAGCTGGCTTTACATGACAGACGGATGGAAATTTCAGCCCCGACATAACTGCATAGCCCTGTGGGTTGCAGACCTGGTGTAAAGGCTTCCAAGAAGCCTGGGAGAGGCGATTAAGAAATGCAAGTTCAACCTAAATGCATTTAAATGTCTAATCAGGTCTGTGTCTTTACTGCCAAAGTACCAGGGTCACGCCCTTAAAAAAAGACAAAAAACTTGCAAAGTGAGAATGAAGCCACCACTTGACCGCTACTGCCCAAGCTGCAAGTTCAACTACTCTAGCTGCAAATAGCCTCCAAGCACAACAATATGAGAGGAAGCAAGGATTTTGAATTGCATCCTGTTTGCCTCCCTGTAAGAAAGATATCATTTATTGCCCACAAGTATTCTCCCAAGCCAGCAGCACTTGTATAGATTATCAGACGGAGTTTGATTAATTCAGGTAATGAAGCTACTTCTAGAGCCTGTGGTTTCAGGCTCCCCCGATACCTTTGGCAGCGGGAGGACAGGCTGAGGAACCAGGCCACGCTGCGTAACAGCGTTACACATTGTGGAGCTCTCACAACCCAGGACATTAAAACCTCACTGGTAAAACTAAAACAAAACAAAGCAAAAAAAAAAAAAAAAAAAAAAAAAAAAAAAAAAAAAAAAAAAAAAAAAAAAAAAAAAAAAAAAAAAAAAAAAAAAAAAAAAAAAAAACCCTGCAAGACCACTCTTCACAAATTCTGCATTCAGTAATGAAAATGTAAACATTGACTGGCTAAATACTACCCGCAGCTGAAGGCTACACATTTTAGCAATGTTTTACAAAGCGTCTAGGTTAAGTGTAATCACAGATGCAGTAAGAGCATCAGCACAGCTACCTGTCCTGGCTGCGGCTTCAGGAAACAACATCACGGGGTGGGTTATGGTACCTCCCCAGGCTATTCTGCTGCACGATAAATAAAGAACAGCTGATCCTGCAATGTCACCATCTTCTGTGGTAAGAGGCTTCCTGGGTACCTAGTGGGAGCTCTGCTAAGCTTTTAAGCCCATTGGCAATGTGGTGAACAGTCTGTAGCTCCAAAGCCAAGAGGCTCGAAGTAATAATCCGATTTCAAAGCTCCTCCTCCTCTCCAGCCAAAGGCAGCAAGGGAGGATGAGATCAGACTGTAGATGCTCTTCATTTTAGGCCTGGCCCTTGCACTCATCTGCTCAGCGTGAGCACGGGGCAGAGGAAGGATGAGCACCAAAATCTGGAATGGATCGCCTGGCTAAAGTTTCTGCAAAGATTTCAAGGCTCACTGGGGAAGTAACTATTTAAAGGGAATTTTCCCTGCTCTCCGCATATCCTGGACATGCCTAAGCCAGCTTCCACTTTTCTGTTTCTCAAACTGCCCACACTCCTGGGTTGAGCTTTTTGCCTCCGTGCGCTGCTGGTGCAATGTGGTATTCGAGCTATGCGGCCGTTTCACCCTCGCACCACGGCAGTCCTCCTGTGAAGGCAAAGAGCAGCTCCCCAGCCCTCTAACTGTTGCCCCTCTCCCTCCAGGCTGTTATTAGCTGCCGCTTGCTAAACCAGTCAGGAAAAACTATCTTCTTCTGTGTGTTGAAACAAACATCAAGCACGGAGCATCCTCTAACAATTAAGGTGATTCCCTTCTATCTTTTTTTGCCCCTGTAATGAAAATGAAGGCCTGGCTTTTTGAACAGGGAAAAAATCTTGCTCATCCTTGCCTGAAAAAAAGCAGGATGAAGCGGTAAAACGCACTGAGATAAAGGCCGTAAAGCCTTGCTTTTCTCCTTAATCTGATCTCCCCGGCCGGCCATTCTTCTAACTCCCCTTCAGCTGCTGCCTCCAGAGCAGAGCTGAGCTCGGTCCACAGCGGGCCCATCACAAACAAACCCGGCCTGGGGCTCAGCGGGAAGATGGGTCTTAAAGTGCCACCAGCTCTAAAGACCCCTCTCCCTCGCGCGGGGCTGAAGGGAAGCAGAGCCGGCCACAGAGCCTGCAGCCACACACAGGCAGCCCACACATTGCTGCTCTCAGCGCATGGTGAGGGATGTTCCACAGCAGCGACACAC
>VZSG01000369.1:95010-111548 GCA_013398315.1 Nothoprocta pentlandii | reverse complement strand
ATATATATATATTAATTTAGCAAAGAAAAGTCAGAGAAGTACGAAATCCACGCCTACCAACACCAACCTGATGACACAGTCAACTAGTCCCTCAGAGACAGGAGTGAATTTTTGCAACAGGCTGAGTTGCAAATAAGTCTAAGAAATAGTTTTAAAACTGCAGGTCCATTCCACTGCTTATCAGACTGTAGTACCAAAGAAGCCCGTCAGTTGCATCTCCCTTAAACCTCCTTTTGCACTATCCTGGAGAGGAAAAAGCTTTGCTTTTTAACTATCAGCATCTCTGTATTTGTCTGAGCTTACGCAGTCCAGCCGCACCTCGGTGTGAAAATTGTCGGCTTTCACACGGGTTTCCTGTTATGATATGTTCGGTGAAACACCGATGCCACCATATTAATGAGAGGTATATGCACTACAGGAGAGGAAATGAGGTTTTGAGTCTGGCAAATATGGAAAGGCGAGAGTTCTTCACACAGCCATCCTTACAGCACATGCTGTTACAGGAGCCAACGTCAAAATAAATCCAGAGAGAAGAGATGGAAAGAAAGGCCAACAGGACCCACCAATGCTGCCTAGTGACGGCGCGGCGGCTGCGGGCGCGCGGAGCAGCTGAGAGCAGAAGCGGGAACCTCGCAGGAATCCACATTCCTCGGATGGCAGCTGGGAGAAATTTAGCAGGGAGAAGGGTCTGGCTGGAAAAACAAAGTGTTTTTGTGACACGCTCCGAGCGACGGGCCGCTAAGGTTAAGGCCCCGGCAGCCAGTGAGGCGTCGTGGCGAAGCCCTCCTGGCTCGGCTCGCACGCGTGGGCACCGTGGGGCAGGGCGGAGAGCCCTGCGTGGGCTCCGGGAACGGGCAGCCCATGCTTCATTCCGCATCGGCCAACGCCGCTCTGCAGAAATGGTGAACAAAAGCGCTTCCAGCTCTCAATCTTTCCATTGCACGGGCTGAGTAGCTTCTTGGGCATACTTTCCACAGGGGAGTTTTCCTCTAGCTGGGCTCCGTATTGTTTTTATAGCCACTGAGTTCACGGGGTGCTAGAAGCATTCAGCTGTTTCCGCAATAATAGTTATTTGCCAGAAACAGCAAATTATTACTAATGTTAATAACAATAATTATGTCTGTAAATGTTAACGCTAACTGTGCTCATAAAACAGGTATTATAAACAGGGTCATAATTTTAAAGAGGGACAATAAAATATTGCCCAGACACAGAGGAAACTAAGTCTACTGCTGTAACATTTGTTCTACAGACGTTATTTTAGAGGACTTCCCCCCTCCTCCTCTGCTCTCTCCCATTCATTGTTTCGCTATATTTTAAAAATCAAAATGCAGGTTTATTGCATCCTGTATATTGTCACGGCCAGCTTTGCGAATCAGCGCACAAACGATGGCACTGGGTTATCAGGAGATCCGCACAAAACGCTTCTGTTACACGGAGTAGTTGATCTGCCTGAAGCAGGAAAAACAGTAACAGCTAATTATATAACCAGCTTGTAAAAGTGTTATTTATTGGGATCGGGAAAGCCCTGGTTTTTATTCTCACCTCATGCATTCAGTGATGAGAGTTAAATTTCTCCCTCTTTCCTCCCAACATCAACTCCCCAAGTTGGATGCTTTTACCCGGGGCTTTATAACACGTGCAATCTTTGGGGGCAAACAACGCCGGGAATCGTGTGTTAGCAAAGTAGCAGCACACAGATGCTGTTCTGTGTAGATAACAGAATAAAACTGGAACAATTTTCCTCTCTACGGCATGCTTAGATAAGGCAGCCCAAGGACTCAGGGGTAAGCTCAAAAGTTGAACATTTTACTTTGAAAGGCTATTTCTAGCTGTTGGCTACTGGAACTCAGATCTCCACCTCTCAACTAAGTGATAAAATGCAATAAAAAGAGCTTGGCCAGAAAGTGCCTCTCCCTTGCTCACTCTCTCTGGCTCTTTTAAGGAAGAAATGGGAGCACCAGCCATTCTGTCTATTAACTGAGCGTAGCAAAAAAGCACACGTGGACCTTATTCTCATTTAGTTGCAACTTGATGTCTCCGGAAATCTTTCCTCAGGAGTACAGTTTTCTCCCCCTTTCTCCGAAAGGCTGGAAGAGGAGAATCCAAGCGGGAGAAAAATTAAACTAGTGGCAACAGACCTTGAAGGTCTGACAGTGACCTGCAGCACTAAGGTCTTTGAAACTGCTCTCATTTGCCAGAACATAAATTAGATTCCTCACTAGGTACAGCACCCGGGTTAATGGGAGCTTTATAAAGCCTTCTTTGAACATACAGATTATCCTTTGCAAAAAAAAAGGACTAATCTTGTAGTTTAAAGTACAGTACTTGGAGCCAGGAAACCTACTGCCAGCTTTGTCGAGCTGGGTGACTTCAGGCAATGCACGGGAGTGTTCTCTGCTGTTTTTCAATAGACACAAAATATAAATACCTCAATCTCCCATGCAGCTTCATATGTGTGGGACAACGAGCGGCCGCTTTGCGATTCAGGTCTCTCAGAGCAGGAGGGGATTGTGGTCGTGTGTGGGAGGGGATTGTGGGCCCAACAGTCGGTCCCACAATGACAGTGGGCCCAGTGGCCCCAGGCAGTTCACAAAGTCCAGAACTCTGAACTAGAATATTAAAAATCAAGATTTTTCAGCAAAGAAGTATCATCTCATCCTGTTTAGTGCTTATGATCCAAGGAGGTGCTCAAAAGGGGCAAAACAGTATTAAAAACAACTGAAATACTATCACAGAAAGTAAAAACAAAAACAATCAATCAAAAAACACAGGAATTTCAAAGGTAAAATACAGAAAAGTTTCAAAAAGCGCAAGACAAAGGGGAGCATTCAGCATTCTGCACAATCACTACCACTTTGTTTTAAAGGATAAATTCATCCGTGACATGTCTATCACAAAAACCAATATTGGTGTAGAGTTTCCTCTCGGAATACGAATTCCATTCCTCTCAAGCTTCCAAGTTCTTCGTATATCATCTCTTTTGAAATTTCAAAGAAAACGAGGGACTCTTTAAAGTCAATCATAAACCTGCTCCAAATAAATACCGGTCCTTATCTTGGCCAAGGCATTCACATGCTGTCACTGCTCAAAAACATCTACTCGCCCATGAGCACAGGTGACTGAGACCTAGTCACCCCCCAGAGAGGAGCTTGACAGGTCTCGGTAATAACAGAGCTTTAGCAACACTTCAGCTCCAAAGGCTGTTACCGACTTATTCCCTTCTAGCACTGGGAATCCCAGGAAGACATTTCAACTTAGTAACCTCCAGGCCACTTCCAGACAATTAAAGAAAAAAAAATACATAACCCTCCCATATTGCACCCTAGGCTCCAAGATTTGCTCAGTCTTGGGTTATTTGCACAGAAGAAAGTTATCAATCCACAACAGTGTCGCCTTGTTTTCCTCTAAAATAAACCTGGGCATCGGGAAAACTCTCCAATGAAGTGCAGCAAAACTCCCCTGGGGCATTTACAGCAGACACCTTTAATGAGCGCAGAGGCCGCAATCAGGGAACTGCACTGATAGAACTACTCATATAGCCATTTCTAGTTAGGGTAAAAAGCCAGGAATTTGCCTTTTTTTCCCCAGAAATGCCCTTGCTCTGAAAATGAGGAACGTTTTTCAGAAATGCCAGATTGACTTTCAGGTGAAGTATCATGGTTATTTTTCAAATAAAAAGCAAGCAGCTATTTTTCCTTGGGGCCCTTGCAAAACAGCCAGGAGAGTTTGCTTCGCTGCCATTCACTCTTTTGAGTGCTCATCTAAGGTCCCAGTCGCCGTGGGCTCCGGGCTGCCCAGAGGTGAAGCAGCGAGGAACACTGAGGGATTAATTCTCACAACAGAACGGCCAAGGCAGGAGCCCCAGCTCCTGGGGGGCTACGGCAGAAGGCCGGGCCTGCAGAGCAGACTGCCTCGCCAGCCCTCGTACTTCTCACCGTCATTTCGTGCTCTGCCTAAGCTTACCTTGAAGGGCGGCACCACGGATGGGAATTTCGTTATTCCTGCAAAAACCGCGCGCTGGGGTTACACGTGAGCCAGGTGCCAGGCCTGGCACAGCGGTGGGCAGAGCAAGCGCCCCCCATCCGCGCTCTGCTTGCTGGCAGTCCTGCACAGGCGGAACGGATTCGTGATTTAGGTGTTTCAGTGCTGGTTTACACCAATTAGCTCAAACTCTGGGAAAATGAGAGCGTTATTAAGGTTTTGTCCACCCACAGCCCAGCCCTCGCACCTCCTTCTCCTGGCAGCAGGGGCACCCAATCGCTTCTGTCCCCCTGCACCTTTTTATTTTCTCTTTTTTTTTTTTAATATTAAGAAAGGCTCTGAGCCACTTCTACTACAGAAGCAGATCACACTCTCAGTGTAATCCAAAACACGGGATTCAGCTGTTGACCATTTAAGTGCAACCTCATTTATTCAGATACAGCTTGTGAAAGTATTTCAGTGAGATTTGGTTATAGGTGAATTTTTAAGTGTCTGTTTTTTTTCTACCCACAACCATAAAAATCATTTGGGACAGAGAAAAGGCCATCAAAGAAAGGGCCATTTCATTAGTTTTATCTTCAGCCTTTATCTAAGCCAGGTAGCAGATACACAAGAGGACCCCACGCATCTTTACAGAGTTTCACCTCACTGCAGCCACGTGGGCTTTGCACAGATAAGCTAAGTGACTTGCCCAAGATTACACAGGAAACACGACGCAAGGCACTAAAACTGGGCCTAGCAAGTACCAGACTAGACCTCTGCGGCATCAATCCAGCTCTAATTTGGACGGGGTAACTCGATGCTCAGCTAGCAGATCTATTCCAAAGGACACAGCGTGGAGATATCCATGAGAAAAAGAGATGTGGTGGAGAATCCCACTTCTGTGCTTAAATCTAACGACACAACTTAAACAAGTTGTTTACGAGGGTCCTTGCTAGCACTGCCGCAGTCAGGTACTGACCTTGCAGACTGCACCACTGCTAGACGTGCTGGTAGAGGAGGCCAGTGGTGGGTTTATGCTGCCCCCCTTGCCCCATCACAGAAGAGGTACCCAGAGGACCAACGTATTTCCAAGGTCCGCATGGCAGCGCCTCAGCGCAAGCTCCATTTCTCCAGACACTTAGAGCCCACAGCCTCCCACTTGGGCAGCAAATCTGAGGCCCTTTGCTCTTTCAGGGAGCCAGAGTGAGTCTAAAACCCACACAGTTCCTCCTGCTGCCAGCCCCGAGCCCCCCTGTTCTAACTATCCGTGCTGGGTTTGAAGCAGGCGGCGGTGGCAGGGCCGGGCAGGCCTTGCTCACCTAGCACAGCTCTGCAGCGAGGCCTCCCTGGGAGCAGGCCCCTGGAGCAAGGCTGGGCACAAGGCGCAGCCTAAGAGGCAAACACAGGCGCTCGGCGCGTCCCCAAGCTCGTGTGTGTCCCCAGGCTCGTTGCACACAGGGCCTGCACGCGACCAAGAGTGCCCAGAGGGCAAAGCACCGTTCGGACACGCGCGCCTCAGCGGCGCCCGGGCCGACAAGAGCAGCACGCTCATCAGGTGCAACGCGCACGCATCATCTGAGCAACGTCTGTGTGCCCAAAAGCTCCCAGGCTGGAGTGCAGGAGGCCCCAGACTTCCCTAAATCATTTCTTTAAAGTTTGTAATACCGCTTTTCCTTCAGCTTTTACCGACACCACGATGAGATTAAGCTCCATTAATGTGAGATGTTTTTAAACACTGGAAACTGGGGCTAAACTTGGAATTATCTGCGCTGGTGTAAAATTATACGTTAATGCACACAGAAACCAGATTAGAAGACAGATGGTGAAGAGGAAAAGAGAAGAAAGGAGAGTGGATTGGATATACATATGTGGATTTACATTTCTGTGAGCTTGGCACAAATCTTAAAGGCATTTTTTCCTTCTAGCGTATTAGAAAGTTGCCTGTCTGCTGGTACGCTAGATAAGAGAAGAAAGAGCAGATGCTTTTGAAGGGCTTTGTAGTGCGAATCTTTGGCAGGAATTTGGAGATCAAGGTGGGTAGGAGCACTGGAGGAAGGAAGCTCTTCCAGAGACAGTGGAAGCGTAAAAAAGGGAGAAGCGAGAGGAAAAAGGAAATTCTGGTGAGGCAAGAGGAGCTGGCAGAGCTCAGGCCACAAGCAAGGGTGGGAAACGGGCGGCTGAGCCTGGGCAAGAGCAGCACACAGAGCTCTCAAAGAGCAGGAGCAACGGAGTAGCTGTCAAAAATGAATTCAAATCTGTGGGAAGGTCTAGGAAAGGAACATGAAACTTTATTATACTCCTGCACGAAAGTACAGTGTATCTGCACCTTGAACACTACATCCAGTTCTGGCCCCCACATTTGGAACAAAATAAAGTAGAAGTGGAAATGCTAGAGCAGGGCAACAACAAAGATCAAAGGCATGAAACAGCTTCTGTGGGAAAAACAATTATGCGGGATGATAAAGGTCCATAAAATCGGGAATGGCATGGAGTCCTCATGGTCCTTCTGAGAAAAGACATGGAGGTATCACAAAAAAATTATCAGGTTAAAAACAAGCAAAAGGAGGCACTCTTCACACAGGTAATTCAGCTCTCAGTCTCTTTGTTACAGGATATTTTGGATGCCTAAAGCATATATAAGTTCACAGAACAAATTCATGGAAGAAAAGAACCTACCAAGGGCTTTTAATACAAAAGGAGGTCCTTGAGCTAGAGGTTGGGAGCCCAGTCGGGGGAAGGATCATGGCTGGATTGCCCTGTTCTGACACCCTGCCCTGGGTATCCGCTACAGAGCAGGAGACAGGATGCTGGGCCAGACAGACCTTTGATCTGAGCTCGTACATCCAGTCCTGTCCACCAGGCAAAAAGGGGGTTGTGTTTCATGCACAAGCAGAACAGGGGGTAGCGAAACTCGAACAGGAGAGAACACAACTCACATGGCAAACACTGGAAATACTGCTTGCCTAGAGCTGAATGTCACAGAGGAGCTCCCTTGAATGCAGGCCTTGAAGAATCTTGTTAGAGCATTAATATGAAGGTTACGGATGATTTTTTTGGCAGCAGGTATATGTATAAACACAGAAGAGTGTTTCAGATGCAGAAGGGAACAGAGACTTAATTTCACGTTACTTGGGATATAAGGAGGGAGAGAAAAAGGAGGGGATAAAAGAATGGTATTGAAGAACACTCCCAACATGTAAAAACTGCACTCTTCTCCAATGCCTCTAGCTATAAGCAGAAACGAGAGGGGGAGATGAAAAATGCAGCTTGACATGCTTGTTGAGCTTCAAGAGACAACTTTCAGATGAGGCAGGGGAGATGATCACGTAATTAAGGCGCTAGACAGACACAGGGAGATCAGAGTTCATGTCCCAGCTGTGCCACAGACTTCCTTCGTGATGCTGGGCATTTCACTTTGTTGTTTCATAAAACTGAAAAAAAACAAACCTATTTTGTTCATGCACAGGAAAGCTGTGAGGCCTGAGACGCGCTGTAGTGTCTGAGGAAGCATAGTTAGAATAGCAAAAGCTGAATACTTGCATTCCAGCACCAGGATTCACAGGATCCTGGAGCCAAATACAGGACGGGATCTAACTGAACTGTGGAGCTCCAAGTGAGCAGGAAATAACTTTATCTCAGGAAAGCAATCCAGGGAAATTAAACCTGTTAAGGTACGAGTGGAGGAGATATTGCCTGCCAAATAAGACACGGAAAGTGCATTTAAGGAGGTAAAAAGCTTGCAATGCTCCTGCAAAACAACACGGCCAACTCGGCACAGGAGTTAGGGTGGCCCGGCAGGGGTGGCAGAGAAACAAGCTTGCTGGGTACAATGGGCAAGCCCTGTAAGAGCTGAGTCCACACCCAAGATGCATTGAATTCTTAGAAATACAGAAATAATGCTTGACCTAAATTTTGCAAAGATATAAACTGTCTGCTGAAAAAATAAATCCCAACACTCTGGAATATAAACCTTATATCATATGGATACAGCTATTTCATGAAAGGACGTATAAGCTGACTGACCTGGGATACCACCGTCACCACAAAATTTTCAGTAGCAGCAATAAAAGGCTGTTTTCATCTGCTTGGATGTTGCACTCAAATACTTAAGCCACTCTGATACCTTTAGATTTGTACTTATCTAAAGCTAAATTTGAACAGTGGCAATAGCCAGCAACAACGGAAGCTCTTTCTGACTTATAGCAGTCATTTAAGATATATTTCGAAACACGCAAAACAAATATTTGCCAAAAGGTGCAAAACAACTCAGAGACTGAACTGGCAGAAGATACAGAGAAGAGCCCAGAACAGACCTTACTGACAGGATAAATTAAGCCTTGACATGTGTGGCTCCCATCTGCGAGCGCACAGAGGAATTCATAAGCTTGGTTTCTGTGTATTCCTTGGGCTGTGAATGAAACCTCGTGTCTAACTTTGTAGCGTTCGAGTTAGACGTCAGGCTCACACCACGTGCCCCTGCCCGTGTCCCCTCCTTGCCCCCCACCACCCCTCGGCCCCAGCTCCACAGCAACTTCTCCCCCTGCACTGGGGTCACCACACGACACATCCAGACGGGTTTGCAGCCTCCAAAGGGGTCGGCTGGTCGAGGTGTCTTTGCTGGGTTATTCTGTGCACGGATCAGCCTTTCTGTGGCCAGCACAGCACAGGGCGGTGGAGGCGGCGACTGCGGGCGCCGGGCTCGGCAGCGCCCCTGGCAAACGCACCTGAGGATTAGCAACGAACCCGGGCACACAGGCACAGAAGGGCTGAGGTTGGAAGGGACCTCAGGGGTCATCTAGTCCAACCCCCCTGCTCACGCAGGGTCACCTAGAGCACGTGGCACAGGGCTGCATCCAAGTGGGTGTTAAAGATCTCCAAAGAAGGAGACTCCACAACCTCTCTGGGCAGCCTGTTCCAGGGCTCTGTCACCCTCACTGTAAAGAAATGTTTCCCTAAGTTCCTGGGGAACTTTTGGTGCCTCAGCTTGTGGCCGTTTCCTCCAGTCCTATTGCTGGCCACCACTGAAATGGTAAGTAGGACAATTTTACGTGCAAAATTGGCCATAGTAACAGCCAGCTCTTTGAACACAGCTCAATCCGCAACAACTTCACCAGGACAGCTCAAAAAGTTGTACTGCATTTTAAGTTGGATTCCACTTTTTATCCAGAAGCACGTTAATACCAATCCCGAGCAAATGGTTTATTCTGTAAATAGGAGGAAACAGTCATGGTTTGGTATCTCCAAATAGTAAATCAAGAATCCAAGGAAATATATATTAGAGCCGTAAACAGCTTAAAGGTTTATAGAAAAAAAAGTATTGAATTTAGTATAAAAGCTGAACTTTGTCTGTAAATCTCCACATCTTAGCAAGATCGAGTGACAATCCACCTTTTACTAAAATCACAAATGGCAAAAATTAAAATCAGATTTAAATGAAAATTCACCATGGATTTTCATCTTCCAGTTTAAATAAACAAACCCATTTAAACTCCCTTGAGGTTCAAAGAGAAGGGATGATCAGAGCATTCAAAATACCTCTTTTTCAAGCGGATCCACACCAACAACCTTACAAGAGAGGCTGAATTTACTGAAATACAGAGATGGATATTACGAGGCAAAGCAGATACCGAGAGCCTAAGGATGCTCTGCTTTTTGCTTTGGCCACCACGTGTGCGAGAGGCATCTGCAACACTGGAACAGGTACTGTCAAAACACAGAGCAAACCTTCCCTGTTGCCTTAAGTCACATACAATTAATTCAGATTAGAAACAAGCTGGCCCGGGTGGCCCTTGCCTCAGTGTGCCACGCAATGGAAGAATGAAGTGGCACACTGCATATTTTGCTGGCAGCAACATCGTTGAGATTACAGAGTAGATGGCAAAGCCCCGGGGGAGAAAATACTGTAACTTTGTGAACAAGAAGTGGCAGTGAACCTAGTAATTCCAGGTACTTTTATGAGCCTTCCTTCAGCACCAGGCAAAATGGCTCAACTGGAGAGTTATGGAAGCTAAAACTAACGGGTACAGGAGGCACAGATTAGCACGGTATTTGCTGAGGAAAAAATAGGCACCTCCGTGTTTCCTATAAGGAAAGTCAAGCCAGCAGCTAGCGAAAAACTGGTAGATATAATTAATTTGAATTTTCCAAAAGCCTTTGGTAATATTAATCACCGCAGCCTATTAGGGAAAGCAGTCATGGGGTGAGAGGTAAACATCTGTCAATAGATTAAAGCTAATTTAGAAAAAAACGAACAGCATGAATAAACGGCCAGTTTTCAAGAGGGTTAATGGGGGAAGTCCCAGGGGCGGATACGACGATCAACATTTAATATATTAAATGATCTGGAAAAGGGAGCATATACTGGGAAATGGGGGGAAAAACGTAGATGATGCAGTTTGAGAGGGAAGTTAAAACTGGAGAGTGGTCTGAAAAAAAAAGTCTGAAGGGTCTGCACAAATTACACCAAATAAAATTTAGCACACGCAAGCCCAAGGTTATGCAAATTGACATGAAGAGTCCGAACTAATTGTGGACGCGGATAGGTTCTAAATTAATTGCAGCCAGTTGGAGAAAGATCTGAGTGCCCTTTTGGACAGCACAGGGAAAACATCTGCTTAGTGTCCAGTCATTGTCAAAACTGCAAACCAGATGTGTAACTTGTATTAAAGAGAGAGAAAGGATGATATGGCAAGCAATTTCAGCCATGAGTGTTACATTCAATTCTGCTCTGTCTCTGCAATGAAAGGAAATATCCAAAACTTGAAAGTCAAGAAAGGATTGACGAAAGTTAAGAGTACTAGAAAGAAGCTTGCCAAAGAACCCATTTACAAAATACATACAATTATGGTTATGATCAGACTCTCTGCAATCTAGTTAGCATGAATTTGGATGACCAGTGACTCAGGAAAAATAAAGAAGATTTGCTGAAGGAGAATTCTAATGATTTTCCAATATCTGGGCTACAGGCTACATTTGAGGCGAGATGAGTATAAGAGGTGAAACGATCAAGCATATAATACATAAAGCAGGCAGAGAAACCCATCTGGATGCACTTACGCTCTATTCCCACCCTCTTTTTCTCCCAAAGAGACAGGAGCAAGGAGTTGTCCAACAGAATAAAAGACAATAGATTTAAAAGTCATGAAAGAAAATATTGCTGCACCCATACATTATTAACCCACAGAACTCTTTTCTGTAAGGTATTTATTGAGGCAATAACCCTAATAAGATTAAAAATCACAATGCATCAACAACGTCAGTGACAGGAGCGAAGAGAATTCTGCAGTTTTCTCACTTGTCTTTGCAGGATTTTACTCTTTCTTCTAAGGTATCTAATATTAGGTATGACTCAGGACAGGAAATGAGAACAAGCTGAGCCACTGGCCTTATCCAGGACCTGCTCAGGAGATTCAATGTGAAGAGGCAGACAAACCCTGGACATGAAAGTATCTCAACATGAAAGAGGAAGGAAACGTGGAGGACATGATCTTAACTTCATTGTGTGGGATCCATTCAAGGAAAAGATGGTTTAAGCCGGCACAAGAATAGGCGAAATAATGCTGAGAAACAGGGCTTTTCATGTCTAAAATTATTCATTTTTCGGCCTTCTCTAAAGAGTTGAAGGAGATGATATCAACTCTACAGTTACTGTAACTGCCTCTTCCCACCCAAACCAAATAGGAGACAATTTCTGCCTACGTTTTTCCTATCCTCGAATATCCATTTGGATCACAACAAGGATTTAAGGCAGAGTAGCTGTTGCTGAGCGATAACATGCACACACAAAACCTGCAGTGGCCATTGAAAGCAGAGCCAGATAAAACAGGAAGGAGGGCTGCACATCTACTCTGATGGTCCCATAGTGTGGTCCACTCTGTGCCCATGCGAGCAAAGAGAAAGGTGGGTTTGAGATGATGACCTTGACAGCCATCCAGCCCCAAAGAGCAAACAAATTATTGAGAAGATGCCAATCTTGTTATGGCAAAAGGAAATCTTCTCATTGAAAAGGAAAAGTATCTCCATCAAAAACCGAGCACAGAGCACAGCCAGCCAGCTTGTGTCCTTCTCAGCGAACCCTGGAGCACTGACTCACACAGCAAGACCGCCACCGTACATCTGGTGTCTGCTTCCTCCTCATCCCTTCCCGTAAAGCCCCGAGTCACTCGCTCAGTACTTCAATTTTGCCCAAAGAAAGCACCTCTCAAGAGCACAAAAGTGGCTTCTTTGTCAAATAATCACACATTGGTTAGTGGGAGGAACCCACTAGTGACTCATAACACTAACCAAGCACCATCTTCCAATCCAGTGCATTGAGCGTGAAATATGCGGAGGAGCAAAAGGCATGTCAGGTCCCATTTCTAAGCCTGGACTATTTGAGAGATGTTCTATGCCACCTCTTTCTCACCGTGACGTATTCTAGTGCAAATGCTCCGAGTGGAGTTTCCTCTATTTGCTCAGAAGCCCTTGCTTGTATTCGGGACCAATTTTTTTTCCTCCTACAGCTTAGGTTGTTGTTTCTGTCACCCAGTTGCCTTGGCTCTGTTTTAGTTACAAGCAAACATCACATACATACATACATTGGATATACTAAGGTCTCCCCACCCTTCTTTACTTTAGGCTCATCCTTTCACTGTTCTTACTGGTGACACTCTTGACTTCCTCATAAGTTTAAAATCTTTTTAGTATTCAGAAACAAGAACACTTGCAAACACAACAGGCAGTTTTAAACAACTGGTTTGCTTAAGTGTTCCAAAACATTCAAAACAAGATGTCCAGCCCACAAGAAACGCAACCTAGTGGAGTCGCAATTTATTTTTTAAGGTGATAAATATTGGGTTCATTTAGATTCTCTGATTTGGTGGCATACTTAGATCATATTTTCCAAGCATCTTCAAGAACTGAGGTTTTAAGTAAAATCCTCGATACCGAGACTGTGGCCACAACCACAATACATGATACTTGTTCTCAAAACTCAACTGTTTCCACTGAGTAGCTCTGGGAGAATTTATGTCCAGTTACGACAGCATACAACTTTCAACTTGAATTTCTTTCTGCATGCATTTAATCTCTGCAAGCTCTTATCCTAATGAGCAGTACTCCTTTAGCATGTTTAACATCCAGGAATTTAATTAGTACACTGCTTATTTCTGTCTCTGGGTCACCAGTGGATTTAAGGCAGATTCTAACTCTGTTACCTATAGCACCCTGATCCCCATCCTCTCACAGTACCCTGCACTTTACGATCACAGTTTTACCTAGAGTGGGGACACAAGACCTGTTTCTTTGTGGGGGTGGTTTTATTTTTTCATTTGTTTGCTTGTTTATTTTGATAAGCATTGTAAACAGAGCAGTATTACAAAGTGCTAAGCATCATCTTATACAGTCTGATATCAGCATTGCTTCACTTAAACGTCTCAACCAAAGGAAGCTTCTGAAAGCATGAAACTGAAGGGGAGGCTAAAAGTCATGTTATTTCCCATCTAAAGCATTACTTTGCTCTATGCATCTACATAGACTACTGTCTACATGACACTACTAATCAGCATTAAGTCTTATTTTAAATCCCTTATGAAAGGCACTGCTTGTGTATGGAATGCACTGGAGAAAGCAGCTGGCAGAGGAGGGCAAGTTACTGGAAGCCAGGGCTCACACAAGACTTTCTGGAAGCACGTAAAGCGCCTGGACCGTGTCCACAACCACCACCCCGCACGCTGGGGCAGCGCCACCGTGACTGAGCAGCCCCTTTCCCTTCCCTTCCCTTCCCTTCCCCACCGCCTCTCCTTCTCCCTGCTTCCCTCACGAGCACAGAATGGGACACCCTACATTGCTCTGAAGCACAAGGGAAGAACAGAGTCCTCATGCCGGGTCAAACCACAGGTCCACCTAGGCCAGCATGCTGCTTCAGGCAGCAACCAGCAGCAAATGCTTCGAGGGTGCGTAGGAACGGGGCAAGCAAACCATGAGGCTTCCCCCCTACCAGCTTCCAACAAGCTGTGGCTTAAGGCTTCCTGTGCCAGAGATCCTATCTTTGTGTTTAATTGCCCTCGATGAACTTCTCTTCCATGAATTTGTTTAATTGCTTTTTGAACCTATCTAGACTTTTGGCACCCACAACATCCTGTGGCAATGAATTCCAGGTTAATTATGTCTTGCATGAAAAAAAATACTTCCCTTTTGTGTAGGAAATTGCTTCCTTAAAAAAAAAAAAAGAAAGAAAGAAAGAAAAAGAAAAAATACCACTAGGTAGGACTACAAGTTCCAGTAAAAGATGCTGGGACTTTAGCAAAAGAACTACTGCATTCAGTTGTCCTCTCTGGCCTTCTACAGAAAGTTAATGCCCAGAGTATTAGATGGCTGCTGGTGGAAAAGATGAACTGCTACATGGTGGTCTCCTACATGAGTTAAGAACTTGCAGTAATAATGAAAAATAAACGTGTCTACACTCCTGGATGCAAGGCTACAGCTCCCCACTAGCCTGCGGGATGTGGCTGGTGTACTTAAAAGTTGCCAATGTTACACTTTCACAGCTGAAGCCATATCCCAATGAAAACTCTTCTTACTTTCCCCTCCTTTCCCAACTATCGAAACCAAAATGGGGATTTTTTTAAAATACAGGGGATATTTGGCAAACTGTGCCCTCTCTGCAAAGGTAAGTCCAAGGAAAAAAGAGCAGTTATTGAGGTGGAGAATCATCTTTATAATGAACCCAAGTGATGATGGTCTTTGCAGAACCATGTATTTTTTTTTTCAGCGCGAGACATAATTAAACTGGAATTCATTACCACAGGATGTTGTGAATGCCAGAAGTCTAGATAGGTTCAAAAAGCAATTTTCACCAACAGTTCCTTCCTACTGCGAAGCAGGATATTAAGAGGGCTGAGTCCAATTCCCTACCCCTAACCTCCTAATCTGCAACAGTGCTCAAAGTGGTCCATTCAACACTATAAATAGGTTTCTGCCTAACTCATCTGAACACCATTCAGCTCAACTCAATGTGAGTGCAAGTGGCTACATGGCAAAATTACACACAAATTGTTGGAGTTACAGACATGCTGCTCCCGTCAACACTTTCTGGGGCGTTATCTCACAGCTCCTACCTGCAGCTATTCCGGGATTATTTTCCTCTAAACTGTGGGAGAAACTCTTGTTTTTTCTGGGACAAAAGATGAATTTGGGGAGGAGCTAGAAGATTTAAGCATGCCTGTATCATTACTGCATGGTCAGAGGGTTAGCAGCCTCGATGAACGCAGGGCTTTCACCTTGCGTTGCACCACGGTACTACCAAGCTCATCAGAGATACCGGAGCAGGGGGCTCCAACAGGAGGCAATGGGAAGAACAACGCTCAAGAGAGACTACAAGCTACCCTGAAGAGACAGTCGGAGCCGACAGCTGGCGGTCACTGCCTTCCAAGGGCTTCAGAGTACTCCTCTCCACAAGTAGCCTCCCCTTTTATTTATATTTAATATTCACTGCCAATGTGTCACAAGAGTGAAAGTCAGAACCAGCCTCAGCTTGGATGGGTGACAGTAATCTGACAACTAAAACCAGGACAAAATTCAGCATTCATTTTCCCATGAACTGAGACCCTTCTTTTTTCCAATCAACCGGATGCCGAAGTACGCTCAAAACCTACTTTATTTATTTATAAATGTTGCTGTGCTCACTATTCCCGGCAACTGGTGCTCATGACATAGTGGCCTGGGACATGCTGGAACGGGGCTCTGGGTCACCTTGTAAGTGGTTGCAGCAGCTGCCTCTCGGATCAAGCGCTGATTAACCAGCAGCTCGGGACGCTCTAAATTAAGTTCCCCGCTCCAGTCCCACAGAGGGGGAGGGAGAAAACACTCGGCCACCACTGAATCCCTACTCGCTTCCCGTGGGACACAGCCAAGTTTCCTCCACTGCTCACTTCTAATACGTGAGGGATCTCACTTCTCATAACTGGGATCACCAGCTCTTAGACCGGCAAGCCCAGGTTTCCTTCGGCAGCCCTTTCGGCTCTGCTCAGACACCACGATTCACCACAAAGCCACCGCGCAGCAAACCAGGCTGGTGCCCCGCCGCCCTAGACCCTTCTGCAGTTTTATGTTTTGTTTTCCTCGCAGCAGCGCTTGGCTTTTTGCACCGTGCCCAGCGCCTGCCCTTGGGCGGCATCCGCGCAGCCTCCGCGAGGCCGGAGCCAGCAACGCCGTCCTGACAGGCGGCAGGGGCGCAGGGCGGGCGGCACGGGGGCTGCGGGCCCAGGGCACGTTGCTCGTGAGAGGAGACTCTAGCCGGCACGCACACAGTCCGGGGGAGCAGCCGCGGAGGGCGCAGGGGAATCTCAAGTGTTGGGCCCCGGCTGTGAACTCCTCTTGTTTTTGTCTGAGCGTAATTAACGCTCCCTTGGATAGAGCCAGGCCACGGGCTCCCGTTGGTGCAGCTTTCAGTGCCACGGGCTGCCCTGAGCGGGCTGGGCCGGGAGCGGCGGTGGGGGGAAGGTTTGGATTTCCTGGCATCCCCATTAAACGAGGTTAACAGGAGTGTGCGGAGGCCACGGCGAGGCTGGCACCGTCCCAGGCCCCGAGGCCGG
>VZSG01000369.1:82669-94683 GCA_013398315.1 Nothoprocta pentlandii | reverse complement strand
GGCCCCGAGGCGCGAGGCCAACACCGTCCCGGGCCCCGAGCCGCTGCCACGAGGCCCGGCCAAGCGCCCTCCGCCCCTTCCCTTCCCGCTCGTCGCTCCTGCGGCCTGCGAGGCCGGCAGCCCACCTCAGCCCGCGCCCTCCGCCTGCCTTTCTTCTCCTGCTCTCTCCCACCCCGCGCGCTCCCGAATTAGATACATTCCCCCTGCGCTCCCAGACGTCTCCATCCCCTGGTCCCCTGACAGAGAAATCATTTATCAAGTTGTTTCACGCGTTGTCGGGGAGGGGGGCCCCGGGGGACGGGGGGTTGTTTCGTCCCTTTGTTGCGGCTCCACAGGACGGTCCAGCTTAGTCTCCAGCCAACTGCTGAGAGTTGCCGGAGTCCAGGAGCAAATGTTAAAGGGGCTGCCTTTCATCTGCGTGCTGATCCTGCTGCCTTTTCATCTTATTCTTCCAGCCTCGGAGATGGTACCAGCCCGCGCGCCCCCGCACCCACCCCGCTATCATCCCGCATGCGTGGTTTTGGAGGGAGCAGAAGCTGGTTTTCCACGTGCGGGTCCCCCCCCAGCCTCACCAGCCGCCCCTGCCACCAGCCCCGTCAGGCTCTGCGAGGTAGATTTACCGCCAGCCCCTTCCTCACCCTTCAGTGTGAGATGCGGTAAAACCAAGTACACATAGCAGCAGGCCCTGCTCCCGCGGCTCATCGCTTCCCTCTGCGCACTTTGGGGTATCGCAGGGGTTCTCCTCCCTCCTCTCTCTGTGCTTGAGGGACCCTATAACTTTACAGAATGCATTACCACCAAAAATACATTTTTAACTTTTTTTTAAAGACTTTTGGCAGAAGAACTAAGTAACCCAGCTAAAGAAGCAAGAAGTGTTCTCGTGCCTCAGAACATTCCTGCTCCTTGCACATGGAGGGCTGGAAGGCAGATGATCGGGATCACACGGGAAGCTTGGGGCAGCTCCCTTCACCCCTCTGTGCCTCCATCCTTCACCTGAGGAACAAGGACATCCTGCCCCACCGTACTCATTAACCTGCTGTTAATGCCCTCGGGATCCTTGGGTGGAAGGAAGCTTGGAAGTACAAAGTGCATTGAAAGCAGGGATGTCCCCCTGGAACAAAGTTGCCATTTACCTCCCTGGGAACAGCTGAATAACAAGAGGGTGGCCCCATAAACTGTCAATCCAGACGAGTCATTTCCTTCATTTGCCAAGATACACACAAAGTAAATGCAATTTATATGGTCACATACATTTATTTTTTTGACAACTAACTATACATAGTTATAGCCAGTTTTCCAGCAAACTGCCGGGCTTGTCCTCTGAGTCTGAGCATTCCCAGCTGTAATTTGCTGCACTTCTTAACTTAAATGACGGACAGAGTTTCAAGGCCAAAGAAAAAAACAAAACCCAACCCCTCACTCCTTCCCTCCTTTAGCTGCTCAGCAGCCGCTGTGAATTCCACACGTTTTAGAGCAGAGAGGGCAGGAACTACCCGCGATCTGATGTATTCCTCTCAGCACCTTGCCTCCATAACTCTTCCTTGCGGAGGAGCGCTGGATTCATTTGCCTGCCGAGTCAATCAACAGAGTTCATGAGTCAGCCAAGGGAATGCTGAAAAGCAAGAGGGTACGCGCCTGCCCCCAGGAACTGATTACGCTGCTGCTTAATTGTTCCCAGACTCTATTATCCTGGAGAGACTGCGCAGCACCAGCCAGCTTGCTGGGAATATCCATTCCATACAGTCTACCTCATCAGACATACAGAAATTTGCATTTTTTCAAACCACAGAGCTGTTGAGACTACAATAGTTAGGTTATTAAAAGAAAGTTAGGTCCAAGAGATGCTTATCAGATAAAAAAAAGTCATCTGTCTTGTGAATCAGAGTTGCAGACTCTGTAACTTTGAAGCTGCTGGTAATCACGGAGCTGAACAGCCATCTGATACCGGGACGGTTCAAATCTGCAACCAGTGTGATATTCTGATCTCACTGGTCCAGATAACTCCTTCTATTCTCCTTCTGTACCAATTCCAGATAAGCATTCAGGTTATGCCCCCTTCCACCCCTCCCATTTCCCTCCTTCCCTATTACTCTTTCCTCACCCTAATGAGGTGACCCAGATGACACCCAAAACTTCATTTTGCTCTTAACTCATTGCTAACCAGAGCACTTTGGATTTTTACACTATCATTCTGCTTTACTTTGCTTTTACTTCACTTATTACAACTTCTTTCACATTATTTGTGCAGATTGTTGACCCTCCATAACAAAAGTTTGGTGTCAGAATGAAACGTTACATTTAGGACTACAAAAACAAGCCAAGTTCCGTCCCATTATTCAAACACTCTATAATAGCTATTAAATAAGTGATCACCTACTTCTCTATTACACTTCATTCAGTACATGGGAGAGTGACTGGGAGGCACAGACAGCTGCTCAATATTGATTTTTATCCTTCTCATTCTTTACGTATCCCTGTGCCTAACACCCTGCGTAGCTTCCAAGCCCTGCCACCAATAAGAGGCTATTAATCGCTTCATAGCCTTTTTTCTCTGGTGGTCTTCACATAGTATCTCAATCAAATGAAGATGAATTCTCTTCCCAGCCACTTTACCAGCTAATGATTTTTAATCCTATTTGACAAATGAGAAATTGAAAAGAACACGACCAATCCTTGCAGAATCCACTTCTTAATTCAAGTTTCTAGGGATTGCACCTCAACTTTTACGAGTTTTTTTCCTTTCTTCAGAAGAAAAAGAAAATAAACTAAAAAATCCTGCAAACATTGCAAATTGGCCAAATGTTGCCAATTGGCATTTTTAAGGCAGTATTGAAAACACTACAGATTTTACATGTCGCAGGACCACGAGAACACAGGCAAGTAGTGTTAGATCTCCAAGCCTGGGAAAGCAAGGAAAAGACCTTGAGCAGAGGCGCTCTGGGAGCCTCTGGCAGAGGGACTCCTGCTCCTGCAGCGCTCAGCCCAGCCGTTAGCACCGGTGTCAGCTTTAGCAGCAAAAGCCCTCAGCACTTTCTAAAGATACACCCTGGCAACACGCACAGCTAAAGACAGCTCCTGGGTTTTCAGTCCAAGCCCAGGACACCCCGCTGCCTGCCATGCTCAGCCCTCTGGCCCCTCAGGTTTTTACCATGTTCAAACTGGTTGACTCAAGGCTGGCTGGCACCCGCTGCCGCTCCTCAGCCGGCGTTAACACTGGCTCATCTGGCCAGCAAAAATGACAGGGATTATTTATAACCCCTCACCTGGATCTCGGCAGTCTGGGGTAGGGGCCCAAGCACTCAGGATGGGACCGTGTCCTCCCCAATGCTGCCCACCCCACAGCTCATGGTGGGGCACCCATGACACCAAGAGGGACCCCATGCCCAACTCCCCCGGCTCATGCAACACCTCCAGCTCCTCTGGGGGCAAGTGCTGCCACTCAGCACCCATAGCAGGAATACAACCTCAAGAAGGCAGAAAATGGGAGAATGCAATCTGCTGGAAGGTCTGCCCAGGGGATGCCAGGTCCCTCTTGGTCTAGCAGCAGAGCAAAACGAGGGGAGCAAAGACCTCAGTCCTGCTTTGCCAGGGGACCGATGAGAAATACGGCACTACGCTCCCATTTAATCAAACGCCAGCCCCTTCTTTCCCTGTAGCAGCCCCCGTCCCTCATTTCCTGCCCACCTTCAAACTTCTTGAGTAAACAGGGTGAGAATCAAATAGGCAACAGCTTTATTCAGTGCTCAGACTTGATTTATATACTCAGCACCATCTGCCCTACAGACTGAACGCTGCCATTTTCCCATAGAAAAAGCGCATGGTCCTGTAAAGGATCGTCATCTGCAGGTACAAGGCAATGGATTAAAGGTTGCACAGACAACTGCAAATCCACAGCTCCCTGTTAAGTAACTGAATTTGTAACCATTTAGCATCAGATTCAGCATGGAAAAGAACAGCGTGCAGTAAACCCCTCACTGCCATGCCAGAGCAGTGTTTGGAAACAGACACCTCAAGCACTGCTACCACCTGAGCTCTAGTACAATATAATATTTAGCAGCCACAGAGAGAACATGCACTTTTAAGCAGACCCTATGGCACTGAAACACTGGGAAGAAGCATACAGCAATAATCCCATTCGGTGGGCTGCCTTGCTAGCGCAAGCAGATCAGACATTTTCTGGGTATTTTTTGTCTTTTGTTTTTGTTTTCTTCCCCAGAACTCACAGTTGGTTTTCCAGTTTGTTGCACTAGGGTTACAGGTTTGGTTTTCACGCTTACCTTTCTGCTTGCGCTTGTCAGGACAAAAGTTCGGGATTGTGCTTCTACCTAGTGACATCTTCCTTGTTTATATCAGTAATGAAGAAAAAGCATTATGAATATTAACTAGGCATAATGCCTTTTCCATTATTAAAATATTAGTGTCAAAGTGAGGCTTGAGTTAGATGCCTCCTGAGCAGGTGCAAGCCTTTCCTCTCTATCACCTACAATGAGAGAAGAACACCTCCAAAACGATTCAACCCGGTCTAAAACAAGCTCCTCACCTCTCAAGCATCCATTCCTTTGCACAGACCATGAGGAGCATGACGAGGGACGCAGGGACTGCGGCTGCGAGCGGCGCCGTCCCCAAAACACACGCCGAGGAACCCGGCGCTGCACCAGTCATCCCCATCCTGGGCGTGTAAAGTTGGACGAACTGAGCTTGGTCTTAAAAAGCAAAGGATATAATTCTTGGGCTATCTTTTCTTAGCTAAAAAAGAACCGTCCTACCCACCCCAAGAAAAAAACAACAAACCAAGAAACTCTCCTTCTCCTGCCCTGAATCCCCAGTGAAGGAAGGATGGATGACCAAACAACCCCCCACTTGCACATCTGGCAAGGCAAGAGCTACTTTCTGTGCTCCCTACCCACAGGTCCCACATAATGGCTCCTGAAATGAAGTATCTGAGTCCTGGCACCAACCACCCTCAGAGACAAACTACACCCTGCAGAATGAGAAACACAACAGGCATTTCCCAACTGCCCCTTAAAAACAGCCCCAATAGGAATGAGATTTCAAAACAAAGAAACAAAACAACCAAAACAAAACAAAACCAGGCAGAAGGCATATCCTTCCCTCAGAACTAAACCCTCTTCTTTCTCTCAACCCTCCTGCTTAATCTGGTATTTCAGCCACTAAAGTTCTAACATAGCATTTAGCACTGTGTACAATTCTTGTGACAATGCTACTCTCTTTTTTCTAAGAAAGAACTGGATGAGGTTGTGTGCTACACATCCTCAAAGCCATGATCTACTGCTGGTGACAGCCCCGCTGCAAGCAGCAGAGCAGATCAGAGATCTCCAGAGGTCCCTTCTGAGCACACATTTCTGTGATCCTGCACTGGGACTTCCTTGTCGGTCTTTCCTGACGTCAGTCGTGACTGGCTTTCCAGTCATCACGCTCATCACGGATCACCAGCAACTTTGAGGTCTCAGGCACCCTCCAGCATCACCTCCCTGCTCAGCTGCCTTCTTTCCCGACGTTCTGCTCCGCAGGTGCTGTGGAACAAAGCCAGTTCCATGCCACACAGCCCAGAGCCAAGAGGCAGTCACAGCCACAGCACCCCTAGCAGGACATGACTGAGGCAGAACTCCACACACCACGGCCAAAGCACTTGGGTCTGTGTGCATGTGTGGACAGGGATGCCAGGGGATCCGTGAAGAACTAGTTTAGTAACATTCAATCCACACTGGGTCTTCTGGAGTCCTGGACAGGGTTCAGCATCTTCCTGTTAGCAAGGAAACGCCCCGGAAGAAAAGGAATTATTGCAGTGCAGTTGTTGCTCTGCTTGGAGGGACATCCGCATGCACCCCGTGCATCCCCTGCCCACCCCACGCCACTGCCCCCTGGGTGCTCACGTGGGGTGTGACAAGGCCTGCGGAGCTCGTTCCAGCCAGCTCCTACGTGTGTGTCCAGGCTCATCCTCATCGCTAAGCTGGGCTAATCTGGAGTGAGTGGATGCCCACTCGAAGGGGAGAAAACAGGGAACCTGCGGAGCCCCTGCCATTTCCTTAGCTCGGGCACCTCTCCAAGCTCTGCTGCAATTGCCTAGGAATCAAATAAATGTCCGAGAGCCCCAATTCACACCTTGCAGCCTAACAATACCTCCATCCCTTTGCTCCCCTCCATCCCATTGCTCCCCTCCCCTGAGCAGCTTAACTAGCACTCGGGCACCCGGAGGACCTCTCGCCCAGGCAGCAGGCAAACAATCATGCAGTCAGAAGGGAGGAATGAGGGTCTTTGCAGTGCCCTAGCAGGAGGAGAGCGGCAGCACGCAGTACTAACTGTTATAAAATCCTGCATATCAGAATAAAACTTAGGAGTTGACCAGTGACAACCAAGGTTGGTTTGGAGGAGTATGTTTTACTCAGACTTGGAACTTTTTTTTTCTGATAATAGCTACAAGCTGCAAAGATTTCAGAGACAGAGCTTGATGCAGATTACAGTGCCCTCTTCAAACAGGGAAAAAGCCATACAACCACTTCAACCTGGAACTGCGAGGAGGATTTCAAAACAAACAAACAAAAAAATCGTGTTTTTCTAACACTACAGGAGCAATAAACACATGAACTTATTTGTCCTAAAGTTATCTTGGGAGTTCCTTGTGTAAACTCGAGTTTGCCAGCTAAACCACATGTCTTACATTACATGACCACAGAATACTGCTTATATAGCACTCCGTATTTACTGCACAAATTGGGTAACAAATCAAGCTGAAGTCAAGACCAATTAACAAAAATCGGACATCCCAAAGATAAAGCTCCCGTATCTTATGTTAGATCAGCAGCTCCAGCCAGGAAAGCGAACAGCTTTGGGATGCAGAGTCCCTTTATTAGGACTCGTGCCACAATTCAAGAACAATAAGGAATTCTCCCTGGCTGGCAGCAAGGCTAGCTGCAGCTCCTGGTGACATTGCCCATCTAGCCCAGGGTTTTGCAGCTGAGGCTTCGTCCAAGCAGCCCCACCACTGCCAGCAATGGGGCAGCGGTCCCAGCCCGCTAAGCTCCCCAGCACACCCCAAGGGCCTTTGCTTCAAAGGCGGTAACATTGAAATGCTAATCCCATATTGTAAACCCATAAACAAAAACAAAGAGGAGGACAGAAGAGGCAAAAGCCTCCCCCAACACCGCCCCCAAAGCACAATTCTGGCATGCAGGCATACGGGGCCCTACAGAGCTCGATTTTAGGCCCCCCCTGGTGAGCACAGCCCACAGCTCTGATATCAAAATTGCAGGCGGGCAACATCTTTATGGTTAGATGCATTTAAATGGCCACTTTCTCCACACACTAGGACAGGCTTTGTTTCAGAAGTCTCTACGGAGAAGAGCTTTTTACAAGAGCAACTGATGGGGCACAGACCTGCCAGCCTTACTTATCGCTCCCGTGCAAGAGGATGGCATCAAATATTTGGAAGACTGAAACCCAACCGGTTTCTGCAGCTGGGCTCCAGCTTGACCCTGCCGGACGCTCAATTCACTTCCCCCAAGCTTGTGCAGAATGTGCCCACCTTGGCTTCCCACCAGGGATGCCGGCTCGGAAGCAGGTAGGTGCCCTGGTTTGGGTGGGATGGAGAAGACAGCACATGTCCATTGGTGAGGAGCGCGGGTGGGACAGCTTGCCGAGCGAGCGCAGACTGCTAATATCCAGCATCAATAGGAATGTGCTATCCCGAGGCTGCCGGGCCCTCTCCGTGCCTGCTCCGCTCTCCTTCCCAGCGCTGCCGGCGCACCCGGATCCAGAGCGAGTCAACGCGGCAGATCATTCCTTGCAAGCAAATGCCCCGCGCTGGGCAGAGCGCTGAAACTGTCTAATTACCCTGAAAGCCACCCTTTTGTTTCGCCTCCTCCCTGTTTTCCTCGGTCTCCTGACCCCTTTTCACAGGCATTTCTGGCCGCCTGTCATGCGGGAGCCGGGGTTTTAAAGACAAAGCGGCGCCGCGCGCGCCCGGCCAAACCCGGCCTAGGCCGAGGGCACCGCCGTGGGCACCAGCCCTCGAGGGAGAGCGCGGGTCTAGCAAGGCCGGACCTGGCGAAGGGGAAAGGCTCCCGCGCGCCCAGGACGGAGGAGCAGCCATTCAATAGCAGGGGGAACTGAAGCCAGCCGTGGTTAACTTAGGCCAGAAGGTCCGAGGGCTCTTTTCTGCCAAGTTTAGTCTTGGATGACAGTGAAATGTGCTTAATTTGACAGTTTCGTTTTAACATGTATGGGCAAAGTCCAGAAGGCGACAGCAGCAAGGGAGCAGAGCTGGATTGTTGTAAGGTGGCTTTTCTGCTGCTGTAGCCTAGCGCTCAATACTAAAAACTGAAACAAAAAGGAAAAAACAGAGAGATAGATGCAGCCTGCTCACTCTAGCATTGAAATAATCAAAAGCAAAGGGACTTCAACAGTATAACCACATTCTCACAGGTATATGGGAAGAGTTACAAAAAAAAAAAAGAAAGAAAACAAAGAAAAGCAGTTTTTGGCTATGAAGTTCAAAGCCAGTGACAAGCACAAGTTTGCTCTGGAAACCAGCAGCTTTATACTACAACTGTTTGCCAGCTACCACCATACAAAACCTCCTTGAATCTGTATTACTTTCTCTCCCTCCAAATAAAAACACTGCCACAGTGGGGAAGAACCGTAGGGTCTGTTAAATGGCTTCTCCCTATTGCTCTTTTGACATCTTTTTTGGTCTACCTTAAAGGAAAGTTGTGGTCCTCCTATGACACGGGTGTCCTCCTCCCACTTGCATCCCCATGAGCACGCATGAGACACAGGTCCTCAAGTGGCCATCGAAGCAGCGTGTCGTTAACCATAGGTTTAATTAGCGGAATCCTGCCCAAACCCCGGAGATCTTTGGCTTGCCTGGGGTTGTGTCTCTGTGGGGACGGGAAAGGCGACTCTTTCCGAGCCTTGGGGTCTGCTCGTCCTTGCCACGCTCTGCGGGAGGAACACACCTGGGATGTCCATCCCCAGTGCCGCGCCACTGTTCCCAGTTTCCGCCCGTGGTCCCCCCATTCGGCGAGCTGACCTCTCCATTTCACACAGGCGCACCCCAGGCACGCAGGGCAGCGAAGGGTTAATTTAATTAGTCCTGTGTGTGCTCAAAGAATTACAGGCAACTTCATTTAATTATTAAGTAGCCAATCAGGTAATCTCTGTATCTGATTAGCAGGCTAATGAAATAATGTCTTCCAGTTCAAAGCTGTCATTCCAATCAGGAGACGGCCCTTCAGCTGGAGGGGGGAAAAGCTGGCCAGGTTTCCACGGGCTTGGGCTTTGGGGCAGGGGAAGGAGAGCAAGGGCAGGAAGAGCCTCTCCCTGCAGCCGGCACCGGTGGAGCCGCGTGGCGGAGTGGCGCTTCCCGCCAACGCGGCGGCACCGCGAGCGGCCTCGGAGCGGCCGCTCCGTCACCTGGGCCGCCACACGTGGGGCCCGGCTCGGCGACGCTCCGCGTGGGCTGAGAGCCGCCTTGCAAAGCCACCGGGGCGCCAAGCGGAAGGCAGCAAAGCCTCCCTCCCCCACGCGGCTCTCCCTGCGCTCCCGTGTCATATGCAGTTATTTCCAGCCTGGGGAAAAGTGCAAGGCGGCAGCTGTCACACGAGGCAAGGACTTGCCCCTTTTAAACAGGGATTTCAGGACTAAATGACCCATTACAATTAACACAGCTGCAAGAACTGGGGCACTTCCACGCAGCGCAAGAGGGGGGCTTGGCGGTGGGGGAGGAAAGGAGGAGAAAAGCCGAGGGCGAGCGCGGTGCTCGCGAGACCTGGCGTGGCGGCGCTGACCCCTCCGCCGCGCAAGGGCGGCCGTCCCGGTGCCGCTGCCACCGCTCAGGCCCGGGAGCAGCCGCTTCAGGCAGCCCTGCTGCAGTCGGACGCGCGCGGCTCCGCATGGCCACAGCTTTTACCCAAGGACACGCTGCGGTGTCCGAGCTCGACCCTGCACGGCTACGTCTCCGCAGCCGCTGCCGCCTCGAGTGCTGATTCACTGCAGTCATGGGGGCTGCCACGGGCACCTTGGCATTGCAGGGCTGGGTCACCTTCCTGGGGACCCAGCTGCATCTCCCAGGGAAAAAAAAGAAAAAGGAAAAAAAAAAGAAACCACCGCCTGCAGGATACCCGCACCAAACAGCAATAGTTTTGTTAAGTCACCACATGGAAAATGAATGCACTTAGGCAGAATCCCAAGAGGCGGCAGAAAAATTGCAAGCAGCCTCCAGACAGCCAGCGAGACAGCTGGCTTTCCACGAGAATGCTGAAGTGTTGACACTTTTTGTTGACCCTTTCTTCCTGAGCATACCCCATGAAGAAGAAATAAGACTGCCAAATGGGAAGACACATCTCCCTCTCTTCTCTTTGCTGACTACAGCCATTGCAAATGAAGGAAACTGGTTGCATCAAGAAATTCAGGCTTGGACAGCACAATGAAGCAGCCACTAATAATCAATCCCTTAACAGCCTCCCTGCCAACTGGCCACAGATTAGGCAGTGATTATAAATTGTAGTTACTCTTCCAAGGAAGAACAACAGAGCATCCTATGGAGGTTCATGTTTGTCCTTTAATTCTTTAAAATTTCAGCTGAAACCAGTCCCAGCTTGTAATTACCAAGAGAAAAGGCTCCCTAACCCCATCCTGAAAAACTTCAGTCCTGAAATCCAAATGGGCTCCTCCAGCTTCTGCTTTATGAGTTACAAAACACGAACAACAAAAGAAAAATGACAAAACTTGTGCCACTGAAGCTCGAGATCTGCGGAGGGAAGGAGCACACGGGCTACCTGCACAGTTCCCCTGTATTTCAGGCATCCTGCTACCCCGGTCAGCACACAACAGGACCTGCCAAGACAGTGCCACTCTGCCACTTATTAACCAGCACGCAGATGCAACTGGAGCGCCGGTTCAGCACGAGCTGGAGCAGCCACCTGGGGACCGGCATTCCTTGACAATCCCGTGGCGCATTCCCGTCCCCCAGCAGTGAAACCGGGCCAGGGAGCCAAGGCATGGCCTGATCTCCACCTCTGATAGCACCAAGCCCCAGCCCATCCCCTGCGGCCACCCCGGCCACGGGCAGCAGGTCCGACCGCACGCGGCCGACGGGATCGGGATGCCCATCCGCACAGGGCAAGGGGCCTCCCGTGCGGTGCCGCGGCTGTTTGCGGAGCGGTCATTATCCAAAACTTCCCCAAATGAGAAATTCCGGGCGTTTGGCAGGACAGGCACTTACTATAGCGAGCAGCTTGTTCTGCCGAGGGACTCGTAACACCCTCCCAAATTACATGCTGCCCTTTAGGGGACACCGCAGCAGCTGGAATCGGCTCCCTTCTCACATTCCTTAATGAGCACTTGCATCGCGGCGCGGGCTGGACGTCGGGCAGCGTTTGCAGTGAATCACAGCCGAGCGCCGTGCTCCCTTTCAGCGCTATGCGCGGCCTCAGAACGCCCAGCGCTGCCGCGTGGCGTGGGGCGGCCCCATCTCGGGGGCCTCGCAGGTCCCCCCAGCGCCGAGGACTTTCCCTCGGCCTCCCCCCAGCAGCAGCCTTCGGCAGGGCCCCCCGATAGCTGGTCGAGATCCTGCAGATCATGGAAAGATAATCCATCGCGCTACTAATGCACTACTGCAGCTGTCCAGGGAGAAAATCCCCTTTCAACCAAAAAAAAAAAAAAAAAAAAAAAAAAAAAAAAAGAAAAAAAAAAACCCTCAAGCCCTTTGATCCTCTCCAACACACAATTATCTTAAGGGCAAAGTAGTCTTCTGTGCCCCGGCACCTTGTATCGGGCTAGAAGAAAAGGAATGGAGACGGCTATTCCGTGCTTATTCTACATGGCTGCCCTGTCCCACAGGGCAATCAGTTCAGGCTTTCTCACCACAGACGAGCAAATCCCAGGGGACAGATACCTGCATGGGCTGGGGGACCAGGGCCTGGAAGAAACTTTAGGGGGAAAAAAAAAATAGGCTGGTTTATTTGGGGAGAAAAAAAATCCTGAAATTCTAAGAA
>VZSG01000369.1:42585-60739 GCA_013398315.1 Nothoprocta pentlandii | reverse complement strand
AAACGCAGGGAATCAGCCCGCCCAGCTGGGAATGCGGGCACCCCCGAAACGTGGGGAATCAGCCTGTCCAGCCAGGAATGTGGGAAGGGAAACGCAGGGAATCAGCGTGCCCGGCCGGGAATGCGGGAAGGGAAAAGCAGGGAATGAGCGTGCCCGGCCGGGAATGCGGGAAGGGAGTCAGCGAGAGGCGGTATCCCTGCTCGGGGTATCACCCCGGCCGTGAGGCGGCACTGCGCTGGAGCGGGCTCACACGCGTGCAGCTCGGTGCGGCTGCTGCTCCTTTACCCACCGAAGCCCAGCTTCAAACCAGCTGCATAGCTGCCCTCGTGTTAGGATTTTACATCTAGGGAAGGCCTTGCAAAGTCTATATCCATCAACAGTTTAGGAATCTTTCTGTCTTTCCCACCTTCCTCTCCCTCCTACTTTCTCCCTCCTACTTTACTCTCCCTTCTACCTTCCTCTCACTGGGGACATTTTACATCAGTACTGCTTTCCCTTGTCCTTCCTCTTCTTTACCCAGCCGACTTTCTCATCTTTAGCCTCTCGCCTCCGCGGCTCCCCCGCTGTTTCCCGGACGGTCCCTGCCTGGCAGAGGACACCGGCCGCCGCTCTCCCACGCGCAGTGGCCGGCGCAGGAAGGCACCGAGATGCCTTCAGGCCGGGCTGCGGGGATAATGGTGGCGCTGATAACGCCTTCCAGTCTGGTGATGTCCCCAGGCGTGTTGTGCTCCCCGTGCCGCTGGAAATGCCGCAGCGGCTGCTCAACATCATCCCTGACACCTGGGCAAGCTCGGCTGGAGGCTTTTGGGCCATCTTCAGAGGGACCCTGGGGCACAGTTTCAGTTACCCCCAGTCCAGCTTAGGTTGCCCCCGAAGGAGTGACAATTTTACACCTGCCAACAACACCCCTGCCCTGGAGAATGAGTTTTCCCTCCTATCAGCAGAACAGGCTTGATGAATGCCCTGGCCATGCAGTCACCAGGGCTGCTGCAAAACAGCAGTGAAATGCTTGAGGAGGCACGGCAGGGAGAGCGCAGCCTCCTGCCTGAAGATGGACTGGATGAGCCTAAGCAGAAACCACATCGCAAATCCCCTGCTTTGTCCCTGCTTTGGAGGCACGAAGGAAGGAGAGGCTGGAAGCCTCAGGCAGACGGCAGCCCTGTTGCTGCTGATACCTGCTGAAGTGGAGCAGCCGTGGCTCTCCGAGGGGTGATTTTAGACCCTGCAGTCTCAAGTATCCACTTTCGATAATTCTCCGGTTTCCTCTCCCTGCTTCTTCTCTAAATGGATGTTTCTAGATGGGATACAGAATAAGAAGAAGGCATGAGAGCTGTGCCGTAGCCTAGGCTGCTGCCATGAAAACTTTGCCCAAGGGAAAGGGCAGCAGTTGCCCAAGGGAAAGGGCAGCAGTTGGGCTATCAGCAAGGAAAAAAAAAATCTCTAAGTTAATTGCCCCTTTTTCATCTTTCAAGATCAAGGGACATCTAATGACACTGGAAGGAAGCAAGTTCAAAATGGCACAAGGAAATACTTGTACTGTGTAGGGTTAACACATGGTGTTTGTTACCATAAGGTTTTGCCAAGACTGGGAGACGAGCAGGATTCAGAAAAGGATTAGACATTTATATGGAGCCTAGGAACATTCATGGTCATGCTAGGATATAAATAAATTTTAGGAGGGATATAAACCATCAGATTTCAAGGCACAGCATAACCACTAACTGGTGAGGGATTAGGGTGAAATCTCCCTTGCGGGGAGGTTGGTCTGTCAGGGTTTCTCACACCTTTCTTTGAAGCATCGGAGAGCAGCGACCATCCAAGTGAGCACGCTGGGCCGGCGGGACCGCCACCTTGCTCCGGTATGGCCATTGCCACCTTCTTTTGTGGACAAGGGCTGCCTTAGCATGGAGCGGGGACGAGGACAGGCAGTGCCATGTGCATCACCATTACCCGGGGCAGTGCCAGGCACCAACTGCTGCTTCTGTGCTGCAACAGGGATTTCCTAGGCCTTCCCTGCCAAGATGTCTCCCAAAACATAGGGTCTTAAGCCAGTTTATAATTTACCTTTCTACATAGAGTATTTGTATCTGTTTTCCCCAAACTACCTTAAAAAAACTTTTGCCTTGGGCAATTTATTATCAACGTGAGACCAATATGTTCTAGGGAAGCGCTGACTCCGTTTCAAGATACAGTGACTGTGAGACTTGGTATTGAGCAAGGAAGTATCTGGTCTCTCCTGTGTACTGTATCTGCCTGCACTGGATCAAACCAGCCCCAGCTAAGACATGGTAACTGCTAAAGAAGGGTTTGCAGCCTGCCATGTAATGCTTTAACAACACACAGATCAGTGTAAGATACCAGTAGCTCTGCACGAGTTCTCTTTGGGTCACAAACCCTCAGACACCGTTTTCTCTTGGACAGTTACTCTAGTATCACTTGCCCTTTAATTAAGTGCCTGTTTTTTTTTTCCACTGAGCAATCTTTTGGCCCTATTACTATGCAAGGGGTGTTAACGTTGCTTTTACGTCTTGTGCTGTCCTGACATTCCTCCCTGGATTCCTGTAGTGTCCAGCCATGGCTTATCTTAGTGCTGCATCTTGGCTTGTTCTTGACACGAGGTCAAATAGCTTTGTAGTATCGCCACTTTCTCCCCCATTAAGAATTTCGTGAATCTTAATGAAGGCTCCTAATCTCTCTTTTTCTTTTCCTTTTTTTTCCCCCTTTTCTTCCTTTTTCTTTTTTTTTCCTTGTTATAAGAGCTACAGCACTAATTTCTCCTTACTTTTTTGAATTAATTTGGCTCCCTCTATCGTCCCCATTCTTTCTATCTGATTGCGTCTTCTCTTAAATAGTTCCCTTTTATGCAAGGAAGCTGTGAGACACCCGTGATTATTTAAGGTGTATTTACTTTGCCAGATTCCTGCACCGTTCTTAAATCACTTCCTTGGATTTATTATTCAAACACAAAAACCTCTGTTCTCCTGCTGCTGCTCAGTAGAGAGCAGAGACTTGGTGAACGCAATCCAGCATTTCCTCTGTGATACATATCTCCATTTACAAATCCTGTGTGGTTTCCCCCTCCATACTGCTTTTGGTGATGAGTTTCCTGCTCATAACCTGACAACGCCAAAGCCTCTTCTGACCAGTGTCTTCTCCTATCAGGCTGCGGTCTCTCTTCCCTTGATCATCACTTTTCTAGGCTATTGGTTAGACATCACCTACCTACCTATTCCTCTATTTGATATTAACCCCTGGCTGTTCCCATCCCTCCATATACACAGTCCTCCCTACACTTGTCTTCTTTTTCTTCCTTTCCTCCCCAATGGGCCATCAATGGAAGGTATCTACCATGCACAGTCATACTGAGAAGGAACTCTTAGCCTGATGGAGTAAATCAAAAACATTTTTCTTGTTCAGATTGACACTGGATTTTTGAGTTAGTTCCTTAAAAAAGAAGCCAAATTCCAAACGTCAAAAAGAAACAAAAGAAGTTCATAGGTGATGCAAGGAATAAAAGTTCCCTTTCCTGTATGACAAAATCTTTTATCTGTAAGTAGAAAGATGGGCAGAGTGCTTTGCAGTTTCTCTGAAAAGACCTAAAATATTTGTCTAACTTGGCAAAGATTAAATGTAATATAAAATTATTGACAGGGAGATCTCTTGTCAGGGACTGTAGCTTGCTTCTGAAAGAGAATGGATTCCTGATGGTACAGGTCAGTTCATCTCCAGCTGAAATGATAGTACCCTTAACAAGGATCTATTCTTAAAAGCTCACAACTTCCTTACGTTTTAACTTAATGACTCTAAGTTCAAGTCCTACTGACTAGGTTTCTGTAACTTAGTTGCAGATACATCGTCAGTCTTCCCTCATAAGGACACAGAAGCAGATGCAGAAAGACCAGCCAAACCTGAGACTCACCTCTCAGAAGAGCAGGGCTCCAGAGAGGCTCTGTTTTTCATAAAATCATCTGAAACAATTTAGGAATAGATTAAAGCCCCAGTTATTTCAAAACAGGCAGAACTTCTGTACTTCTCTGTGCGAATTGATTCTGTAACATGCCCAAATTTTATTGCTCTTTCCCAAAGGCTTAGCATGAGCAAGTCTCACCGCCTTTGCTTCTTTTTGCTCTCCAGGTTATGAAGCAGGAGACAGATTCAATTCAGTCCCCTGCTCACTTCACATTTTGTGGTTTACACATCACCTTCCTGTACACAGCAAAGACTGCAGCTGAAGAAAAGTATTTAGCATCAGGGATGAGGCTTTATTCCTTGGATCTGCCTTTCTGACTCAGGCAGCAAGCCAAGGAAACTGAGGCACAGATGGTGAAAACGGGCACAGAATTTTCTGTACAGGGTAGTGGTGCAGAGTTTTGATAATTTCTTATTATCTCTCTACTTGTAATTTAAAGAAGAGACAGCAGTGGCACATTGGAGGCTGAGAGAGCACGCATGAAAATCAATAGGAGTGGAATAGTCTTTTCTTTGACCCGAAAGTGCTGAAAGAGAAGAAAACAGATTCAGAGTGGAGGGAATTGTAATCAAGGGACTGTGTAAAGCCAGAGGGACGAAAGAGAAGCTGATCGGAGAAACTGGTAACTCCTGGGAAAGGTGATAAGTGGGACAAGGAGCCTGCATGCCTGCTTCCTACCTGGGAGGGAGGATGGAAAGGCTGTAGTCACAAACACTCAGAGTGGAAGGAGCAGGGAGGTTGTAGAAGGAAAAGAGCAGAGAATTATTGAAAGAGATGAGCGAAGGGCAGGGAGGGAAAACCTGGATATAGAAAAAGGACAAAATGCGTAACAGAGACAAGATCAGCCAGGCGGCTGTTCTGGTGAGTGGGATGGCCCTGGGTGGATGGCCCTGGGTGGAACAAGAAGGTGAGGTGAGAAAGACGCAGAACGGGAGGTCTCAGCAGCCAAAGCGTGTGACAGTCACTCAGCAAGGGTAAGTAAGGATGGGAGAGCCAGGGAGAAGGAGGGAGAGCCAGCTCCAAAGTCAGAGAGCAAATGGGGAAAAGACAGGTGGGCTGGGACAGCTGTGGTAGGAGAGGCTTTCACTGGACATGGCTTGCATGCAGGCAGGATGGGTTGGAGGCAGAGGGAGGACAAGCAAAAACTGGTTTTCTCACTTAATTGGCACCGTGTTGCAGCTTGCACACTGCTGCCGAACTCGGGTACACACTAGTGATACTGCTGTGTTGGAACTTTATCTAACACAAACCAGGCTACAGGTTTAGTTAGGACACAAACGTTTCTTCCTAGCTTCAGGAGACTGTGCATGATTCCTGCCACCTGCATCGTGGCCTACAGAGACATGTGCCCCACCACCCCAAACCAGTTGCCTGTTCAGAGGGTGCTCTTGGGCTTCTCCAGCCCAGGCCTGGCTTGCTGCGCCATGGAGGCTGCAGTTGCTGAAACGTGGTGCAGCATTTCTTTTGGACATTCATTGGATCAGCTAACGAGTTAAGGTGAAAGCACTCAGAAAACCTGACTTAGTGCTTGAAAAAAATGGGCAATGTTTTTTGTAGTGTCCCAGGAAAATACTTCAGGACAACAACAAAAAATTCAGTCAAGCAAACTAGTAGTAGGAGTTACGTGTTGGTTGCATGTGACTGAGGCACCACCACCATTTCTGTGAAACAGAACAGCAGTCAGGTATCCCACCACAAGTTTAACATCACCAGGACATTTCTAGCTTACAAGGGCTCGCTCGGCTAGTCAAAAATGATCTATCTACGTACTGTGAACCTGGCTAGTGCTGCTGCAGCAAAGCATCCTCCATCACTTCTCCTCTTCTGTGTGTTTTACTGAGCTACATATCAAACCAAGAGATCTGGGCTGTGGGTCTCAACAGATTTTCTGCTCTTAATCCATGGGGGGCTGAAAACCCCAGGTTGTAACTTGATGTTTTGTCCCCCTAGAGAGCAATTAACAGGCCAACAATAATTTGTGGCAACGGATTTCAAGCTGGGGAATCTGGATCTTCCCGAATTCTCCCCAGAGAGCAGCGGCGAGAGCGGCCCAAGGCGCCCGCGTTCGTTGGTGCTCGGCCGCGCTCGCGGCTGCTCACGAGCACTGGTGGGTGCAGCTGGCACAGGGACCCGTCCGGAGCCTGATGGCTTCAACGGCAGCAAAGCAGAGGATGGGGAGCCACCAATCCGCCCTGGAAACCACAGCAGGAAGCGGAGCAGAGGCCCATGCAAGGCCAGATGCTTTCATGTCTCTCCAGACCTGTTGTCTCTGCTCCTGCGGGCCTCAGCTATTCCACAGACAGCAGCTCCGGTGCATAAACAAAGAGATATTTTAATTGTTTCCAGGCCAGCGGGTAGCAATGGTGCTGAACCTGCGCTCTGCCCTACCGACTCCTCGGAGCAACTAGTGGGAGACCCGAGGGATTCACCAGCACAGCCTGAGGTTGTCCTGCCCAGGTGCAACACAACGTGGAGGAACAGCATTGACAAGGAGGAGCAGCCCCAGCACGACACGTGGAGCACACAGCGCAGCAGGGCAGCGCTCCATGCACACAGGAGCTGCCCATCACTCACTCCAGGAGAGAGTATCTATGTTCCTTTAGAGAAATTTAAAAAAAATATTTTCATTACAACCCATTAGGTCCTCTGTCTCACCATAATCTTAGATAGGGACGAGCCTTATCAAAGCAGCTCTGACAGTGCTGCTGAAATTTCCTTTGTTCTAACAAGTCTATCGAGGTGTGAACCTTAAGACACAATGTGAGAGAAAGTCTGACTTGTTATCTAAAACTACTGATCGCATGAAGCTTGGAGAGGTTTTACTTGGCAACTACCTGTGCAGAACAAGAGGGTTCCTGTTCAGATGGGGTGTAAAAGTTGTGCTTCCCAGCAAGGTTTCTGGGCTGCACTCAGAGCTGGCCTACAAAACTGAGTCCATAGCAATCAGCAAAGGGGGATAGACATGGGCAAGCTGATTGCTGCAAGTGTCAAGCAGGTTGGAGGGGAAAGACCCAAGATGGTTTAGGTTAAAGCGGTGTTTTCCAATACTGCTTTTGACCTGTTAATCACTTCTCCTGCCTCATTACTTCTGTTATCATCACAACTGCTGAATGGTAACAGTTTTAAGTTTACCAGCATCCATTTCTATCTCACTGGTAACTCTGCTTGCTGCTCCTGAATTTGCCTAGGGAGATGCACAAATCCCATTTCTTTCATAGAAGTCAACAAAAATTAAAACTAATGTTTTTATAAATCCTTCTAAGAATGGGATCCTAGATTAGACCGGCGCATTGGCCTACAAATAAGGCAGAGCCTCACGGAGGACTGAGCAGCCATTCGAACATTAGCTGCACTGAGCTGTGATCGCAGCTCCTTCACTGAATTGCTCTGTGCCTTTGAGTGTATCAATTCACATATATTTTCCACATCTATAAGATGGGAATAGTCATATTTATATACCTCAGGGAAGCTGTGAGGCTTAATTAGTTAATGCTAGTGCCTTGTCAGCTCTCATTACCATGGTACCTCAGTATTTATTGCTTTGATATTGTAAAATGCTACTTACATATTAAATAATATTCTGTGTAAGATGGGAGAGCCTAAATCAAACTTCTCTGTATATACCAAAGGCAGGGAGGTGATATTCCCAGTAACAACATTGATAATGAAATCTAGCCTTGTTGAAGGAAAGTTTTCCTGGCATATAACAATTGATTTAACTCCAGATCCCTAATGTAAATGCTCTTGAACCAGTTTACACTGCATTTCTACTGGTCTGCTCAATTCAATACATGTAATAAAACTCACCCAGCATAAACACAATATATGCTGGTTTAGACACATCTCTGCTAATATTTAGTCCCAGTACGATGAAAACAGCTAGGCCCACTTCCCCTATCATAAATAATCCTGGAATGTCTCATTCATGACGAGACCCATGGAAAGCTTTCCAAAGCTGTCAGTGTGTCAAACCATTTGGAGGAAAGCAGTTGCCAGCCTTGTAGGCAGCAGCAAGGGGGCTATGGCTGTGGACTGTCCAGCCATAGAGGGAAAGGACTCATGACTAACTTGGTTAGTCACCTCCAGACTCTTCCCAGAACAGTCCTTCCTGTAACTGGGGAGCTGTAAGACATTCAGACCTTTCTCTGTCAACCAGTTAAGGAAAATCCCAACTTCGTACAGGAGCGCAATCCTGACCTCAATAGCTGCTTCCATGAGTGCCAAGCATGCATTAGAACAGACTTTAAATGCTGGCAGCTAGCCCCAAAAAATTTCCTTCATGCCTTCACGCCCCAGCCTCTCAAAGAGCCTTGTCTAGTAAGAGTGGTAGAGTGGTGTGGGCCTGGTTGCAGTGAGCACTGATATTAGCACTCAGCTTGCTTTCCCTGCTGCATGTACGCAGGGGCTAGGAAATGATCTTACAGGTTGCAGTTTGCAGGCACCACGTTCATTTTCCCGAGGCCACAGAAGCACGTTGCTTGTACCTTAGCCTCTCGCCAACATTTATCCTTCATGAGATGCCAGCCTGAATGCCACGTAGTCAAGGGGCCCACAAGGCTGCAAGGCACAGGGTGCATGGGGCAGTACTAATAGGGATGCAGAGCACTAATATCTCCCTAAAACTCCTCTCTATTTTCACCCTTCCTTCAGCATATTGCCTTGTATGCACATCTGCGGTCTAACACTAAATCCAGGAAGCTGGTGTCACCAGCGAAGTTCTGCATGTCCTTCTGCAAAGTTTTGGCCCCAGTAGCCATGAAAAACAATGTTCTGAAGCTGCACAAAGGATTGCAACCTGGGCAGTATTTGCATGGCAGTGCATCCTCAAGGATGAAGAAACTGTCTCTTGGGAAGCAGCCCTGCCTATCTGATGTAGCCTTGGTGTCATCAAGGGCAATTCTGCCACTCAGGAGCTTCCAACAATGTGAAAGAAGACCATGTAACGTGTTTAGCACAGGTCACAGCATGACAGTGGCTGATCACCTCTCTTGGTCACTAGATCAGTCTAAAACAGCAATCTAGGAAGAAAAGACCTGCTTGTGCCACTGCTAACGCTGTAATTCACTGGCTCTTCCAGATGCTTTTCATTTACCACCTCTCATTAAGCACTTCGGGCTCAGTTCCAGGTGCTAGTGCTCCTTAAGCTGGACATTAAGTGGAAGAGATGCCACAGGCTCCTGAACAGAAATCTGATAAATATATCACAATCTTGTTCAGAGAAATCTCTAAGCTTCAGCTCCCAGCCCCTCAAACAGCTCTTCCAATTGAATTCAAGATGAGGGCCAGATTAGCTGGCCTTGGTGGGATGGTTTCTCCCCAAGAAAGCACCTGACTCATTTTAAACTTGTGACTTGAGAAAAAGACAAGAAAGCGTGTAATAGGGAAAGGCCTGCACTGGCAAGGAGAAGAGCTGGTTGATTTAATCTTTCTTCTGTGCTTAATAACTTTCCTTTCAAGCTTTGGGTTCCCACATCCAGCTCTCCAGGTTCACCCTCCACCCTGAGGCTCGTTTTCCTGCTGGGGCAAGGGGTGTGGGCTTGTGGCTCGGTGGATCTGTCCCAGCCCCCAGGATGCTGCCAATCCTACCAGACTACAGCATCCAAACAAAAGCTGGAAGTTAGTGCTGCAGGTAAACACCTAAATAAACAGTCCGATTCGCACACGTACGTGGCACCCAGCCGTCTGAGTGACCACCTGCCCTTTGCCTGTTCTCAGGGGTGTGCACATAAAATGGGGTAACTCCACTGCTAGCTGTGGGGCTGAGTCACTTTAGGCCCTGGGAGAGAGCCCCGCAAAAGGCTCAACCTTTTGCCCTCAACCCCGCAAAAGAGCAGCAAGGCTCTGATTTATATATCTAGCCAAGTCCCATGGGGACCTCTTATAGTGAAATAAAACAAATTATGCTTTACCATTAGAGAGTGAGAAAGGCTTATGGGTTAAAATATGAAGCGGTCAAGCTATTAACCTTCTAATTTAGAAGAAATGGACACTAAATTACGGAGCAGGTCTCCTTCCTCCTCCTCCTCCAAAGGGTAGGCCTCCGAAGACGACACCAGCCCATTACATGGGCAAGCAATAAAGAGTAATTAATCGTGCTCTGAAAATGCGATCAAATACCAGCAGTGAGTCAGGGCTGAGCCTGAGGGGGCTAAGGGACTTAAAGCAGAGCGGCACAGCAGGGAGGCGAACGGCAAAGGCAAACCCTCCCGCTGCCCCCTGTCACCGCTGCCTCGGCGCCGGGGCTGTCCCCGCCGGCCCGTCACGCGTGCCACCTTGAGAGGGACGCGGAGGCCACGGCGGGAAGGCTCGGCTAGCGCGCTCGCGCGAGGCCTCGTGTGAGCAGCCGGGTCAGTGCCTGGATGGGAGGCCCTGAGGGAGTCCCGGAGAGCACAGGAAGCTCACCAGGGCTGGAGCTTGGGCTTAAGCAGGCCCCAATCCTCCTCCTGAGTCAGTGCTGAAGCAACCGCCGTGTAGCGCTGGGAGGCAGGCGTGTGTTTGGGGAGGGCAGGGAAACGGGATGGAGATTCCAGAGATCCTATCTTTTAAGAAGTAATATTGCACATAGGCCCCAGCCGGTCCTGGTGGTTAAAAATCCCCTGGCATTGTTTGGGCCCTTGTGCTCTGGGCGCATTGTAACCTGCGCAATTGCCTTTTGCTGGTCTTAAAACAACTCCAGACAGCTCCAGCCGGAGGAGAAATTAATCTTCCACTTTTCTGGTGAGATGTGCCCTGCTGTGCGCAGTCTGCACTAGAGGCAGCTGCGCTGTTGGGAGGAGGAGAAGCGGCTTGTTAGCACATACTGCGGAGATGCTTCTGGGCGAAACGTGTTTCGTACGTTTAATCAGCGGTCAGAGCGGCCCACGAGACATCTCGGGAGACAAGAGGCTTCTCCTCCCGCAGCCCAGTTCAAAGGAAAGGCAGCGCACGGCTCTGCTGTCTTGAACAGCGAAGCAGGGCAGATCACCCCTTGACTAAGGCCCCCAAATGCCTGCTCTCAGCCAGACCCACTGGCTGCACACCCTGTCGGCTTGGCAGACCTCTGCCAAAAGCAAAGAAACTAAATCCACCCTTTTCTTTACATAGCACCATCTGTAAGGAAGCATTGCCTGGCTGCCAGCCATATTTAGAGCCACTGCTCTTTGCTTGAGGGCTACAAAGAGGCACGAGTATGTTGCTGTACCTGCTGAGATGGCACAGGCATATCCAAGCAAACACCTTCCCGTGGTATTTGTAGGGTGAAGATGGGGAGCATGTCTGCGAGCCAGCACTGAAGAGGCAGCAGCATGGACTTCAGCAGGACTTGGATCAGCCCACTTGAGGATGATTTTGGTTTATCCAAAGCAACATGTGCCTTCCCTCCTGCTATCACTGGGTGAGTTACGTAGAGCTCACGTGCTTGCTGTGTGCAGGCGCTCCCATTTGCTTGTGTCGGTGCAGTAAACATCAGCATGTTCCCATCTTTGATGACTCAAGGGCACAAGCAGGTAACATGCTGCAGGCAATGTTGTTCCAGGAAATTGAAAAGATGCTAAAGTGCTGCTTGTTTAATTAATTAAATTAGTTGACCTGAGGAGTCAATTTTTGCATAACCTCAAATTTTCCTCAATTCCAAACTTTCCTCAATTCCAAAATTTCTTCAATTTCCAAACTCAAAGAGTTTTTCGGTCTGGATGACAATACACAATCTTTTGGGCATTCTTCAGTTTGAATTTCTGAGCAACCGTAACATCTCTCAGGAGCGAGCCTTCTTCCCAGTTCATCTCCTCCCTGGTCTGTTCGCATATGACAATTGTGTTCATCCCGTGATTTCCCACCAGCTCTGCGGCTGCAGGCAAAACACTGTCCACAAGCTCTACACTGAGGCCACCACCCGAGTGACTTCTGTTCCTAAGTACAGTTGTAACTATTTGCAGTCTGCCAAGGCCTCCAAAAGGAGCCCCACTCACAGCCAGCCTTTTCCTGGCAAGTCACATTGGTGACAGAGGCAGAACTTGATTATTTTTTGCTTTTATTTCTGATGTAAATAAAGTTTCTAAATGGCCATCGCAACTCTACTTACTACTTACACAATTCTACTGCTCACCTTTCCAGAGCAACTAATTTTTCTTTCTCAGGAGAGACAGGTACCATTGTTTTAAAAAAGTATTATAGGAGTCAGGTTAAAAACAAAAAGAAACAAAAAATCATTTAACAGAATATTCTGATGACACTATAGCAGTGGTATTGCATACAAACCAAACTGCCAGTGAAGTATTCCCCTGCAGTCTTCCCAATTCAGACTTTGAAGACTGCACCAGAGAAGGTTAACAGAAGGAAAAGTGAGGCGGACTTGAGGTAAAAGAGAAACAGATCAAATTAATTCCTTTGATCTATCTGGGAAAAAAATATAAGAGGGAAATAGCTAGCATAAATAGATTCCTTTAAAAAATGCTATCAGTTTTAACAGTCTAAGCTGTTATTAGTATAAGATATATCTGTGTATCAAGATCATTGTCTGCAAAGTGAACATGCTGATCTAGAATTTTAACTATATGCAGTTTTATTAAAAGGATTTTGTTAAAAGCCTATGTGTACAGGGAGAAGACTGTACAGACCGAAGCAACAAGTACCTCAATGAATTGCCAAATATATTACACTAGCCACTACAAGATCTGCTTAACTGTGTGTTATAGACCCCATACTGCTAATAGTCATATTTTGATGATAGGGAAACCATATTATGTATTTTCATTGTGTGGTTAGCATAGGCAGGAAATTCATACAGTGTTATTAATGGGAGGAGGCATGCGTGTGCATGAATATATATATATGTATTGTGTGTGTGTGTGTGTGTGTGTACACATGCAGCCTATGTAATATTTCAGGCTAGCAAACTGCAGGCAACCCCTGAAGCAGCTGCATGAGGAGCTGTCTAGCAGATCAGGCTAGGCTTGGTCCTTCGTTTGAAGTGCCATGGGAGAGGGCAAGGTTTGGGGAGGAATGTTTTACTTGCCAGCTACACACAAAAGGCTGCTAGATAGCTCAGGTCAATAGCTGGCAGCCTCCTGTTGCTGCTTCAATCCCTGACACCTGCGATCAATGCCTGGCAAAAGATGGACCTCAGGAAAAGAGTCTAGGAGCAGTTGCTGGGGGCAAGAGGAGAAGAGATCTCCCTGGAAGTCCCTGGTCACTTGCTGATTTAATGGGCTGCTGTCCCACATCAGGTGTGCGCCCTGCCCTGGGGGGCTGCAGGTGCGTCTCCATAACTGCTCAGTCCCAAAGGATGAATGAGGGATGGGACTGCATGTTTCTGGCGCAGCTAGTAAAAGTGCCAATCTTGGAAGTGGCTGCCTTTCATCCCTAGCAGACCCGAACACTGGCCCGCCTATGCCCCATCATGTCTATATCTCTTCTCATGGGGTGGGGAATGCTGAGAAGAGACCTTCTCTTCAGCCCCAAGAACTGATGGGTCATGAAATACTGCAAGCATCCCCTCTCCTTTTCCTGCTCTGCTGCTGTGCCCCAAGCTGTGTCTTTGTAGCTGGGGAGAGAGGGAGAGCAAGTATCATGTTCTAAGTACTCACCGCCAGTACTTGCTGCATTTCCTAAAAATCATAATGAATTTTACTAGACAAGGAATCACATACTCGCTTCCATTTTCCTACTTATCTTACCTGCCTGCCCATTTGGGGTGGACTTGGCCAATAAATGCCTTTCTTAAAAGGTACAAGCTGCCTGATGGTGATTGATTCACTCTACGTGGGTAGGTAGTGGCAGACACACAGACCTGACATCTGGGGCCTGGATGTGCTACCACAGGTGAAACAACACCTGATCTAAAACAAGCTGTGATATAGAAAGGAAAAAAGCACTTGTGCACTTGTGTGATAGCATCAATGATAGTTTAGGCCCTTACTTTCTCCTAGTGCCAAAACATTAGCAAAAACATACCCAAGGTTTTTTTTTCATAAGCTGGCAGTTGGTTTTGTTAGCCCTGAAGCTGCCACGAGCTCAGGACTGAGGAGAAGCCTCCTGAGGCAGCTGTACCCATCAGGCTGGAGCCTGCCCCTCTCCCCATGCACATGCACTCCGGGAGCCTCTTTCAGTGCTTATGGCACAGGAACAGCTGAAACTGCCAAGCTGGGCTGTAACCCATCTCTCCCGATGCACGGCTAAGAGCAGAGAGAGATATCGGACACCACAGAGGACCCAGGCAAGCAGTGTCAAGATGCTCCACACTAACAGACTTACCCTAGAAGGGCCTGCTCCCTGCTAACAGGGTCAGCACCACCAGGCTGGGGGCTGGAGAAGGCCCCACTCGCCCATTTGTTGGGGAGTCGCGTGGGGGTTAATGCTCCTCTCTCCCAGTTGCAGAGTGACCCAGGTGGGGCTAATGAGCACTGGCCTTGCTTAGCTAATTAGAGGCTCTGAGAGCAGCAGACTGCACTTTGAGGCATGGGGCATTTGCAGAGGGAATAGTGTGTCTGTGGGTTTTATTTCCAGCAATTTTTTTTTTTGTGTGTGTGTCAAATAAAAAACCTCTGGCAGGAGTAGCACAGCACAGATGGGAAAGAGCAATGAGATGGGGCACCATAGCACCCCTCCCTTCCTCCCTGTTGTAATCTGCATTATTGTGGGGTTTCAGAAGGCAAGAGCAAAAGCCTAGGAAGGCTGGGCAACTTGCTCCCCTTTGCAGGGGTAAATTTGGTCCCCCTGCTACAGCAGGGACTGCCCCCGTGTGGTGTCCGGTCCACAGCCCCCCTACTGCCACCCAAGGGTGAAGGACTCAAGGCTGCATCCCCCTGCTTGAGCTGAAAACCTGCTGTCAAAGGTGCCCAGAGCAGGCTGGTGTAGGGGCTGGGCTTGTCTTACCCACTGCGGTGGTGAAGGCTGAGGCTGCGTTCAGCATCCCGCGTGTGGCAGCGAGCAGGCAAGCACGACAGCTCAGCCGGACCCGGGCTTTATTACAGCATCACCTCTATCGTTACACGCCCAAGAAGATCGTTAAATCCTCTTGATCCTGTCCTGTATTCATAGTCTCAGCCTCCCAAAGTTGTGGCCTGAGCTCTTCCTTGCTTGCCCAGCCCTTCAAATACAAATTAGAGTCAAAAGCAGCTGCTGCTGAGAGGTGCTTGTTACGCTTCGTGCTATTGCAAAATGCATTTCCCTTGCCTCTCTCTAGCTGTTATTTAGTTCCCCTCATGTTGTTTTCCCCTGGCTTTTCCTTTGTTTCCTTCCGAGGAAAGCGGCACATCATTACAGCTGGGCTTTCTCTAGAGCTCTCCTAGCCGAGGTCATTACTTAGCTTGTGAGATCCAACGAGGTTGCTGTTTGTATGGATGTGAGGCCTCTGAAAAAGCAGCTAATCAATTCAGAAAATCATCTGGGTGGTAACCCCACTGTCAGCTTATTTTCTTCCCTTCCACTTAGACATCAAACTGGCTGAAGAGGGCTCTGGGGAACGAGGCAGGCACTGAGAGCTGCTCCTCTGCAGACACATCTGTGTCTTTCATCAGCAGGGCTCAGGGAATACCACTAACGGGAGAGAGGAAAATCTCTTTGGAGCAGATAGGTTCGCAGCCTCCATCCTCTGCCTCTGAAGAGCCCCGGCCCAGCGGGGAAGCGATCATTTGAAAAGTGGCTAATGCACTAACGTCCTTTGGCAGAAACTGTCACATTAGATACAGAGCTGGGGGAGGATGGGGCAAAACGCACAAGCAAACGGGGCCACGTTCCAGTAGCCCCACATCAGCAAGCAGCGCCCGGCTGCAGAAAGAGCTCGCGACGGCGAAGCGGAGCCACAACCCGCCACAGCCTGTGCAAACTGGGTTCTGTCGGATAAACTTACTAATTGCTGCCCTTTACTTTCACCCCCTCTCTCCCTGTTTTGCATCCCTGTGGGCTGCACTGGGAGAGCGCCCCGCGAGGGCAGCGAAGCCTCTCCCTGCCGGCGTGGTAATTAGGAGTGTGGATGGGTGGCTCTTTGGGCGCCGGGGCTGGCTGGTGTCACCGCTCGTTCAGGGGAGATGATAAGTCACATCTGAGAGCCGTTCTCCCTTGCACCAGCTGTGCGTTTGAAGCTGGGGGCGGCGGGGCGAGCGTGTGTCCTACCCGTGGATTTGGCCAGCAGTCTGGAAAATGTCAAGGTTGGGAGAAGCTGAGCTTCGCCTGCTTTTCCCAGATCTGGGTAATGAATTTTTCATTGTAAAGTATTGTTCTAGCCTGAAAAGCAAGGCTGCAGCGCTGGCATCGCGGGGTTCCACATCTGTCTCTCCATTGCTCTGGACCACATTTCCACACTTTACTAAACAGGGATTTGTGTGTGTGTGTTTCGCAATCCTGCAAGCTGAACAGGAGTCATGAGGCTTCAGCGGGCACTTTCCTCTTCACATGCCTTTACCAGTGCACTACATTTTGCCAGCTCTTTAAAGTAATTTCATACACTGATTTTGCTTTTGCAGGCAAGACTGAAGGAAGGAAAAAGCATCAAGAACTTACTTTTGTCACTAGATGGAATAACTGTAATTCTGAATGCGAACAGGGAGCAGAACCACACAGTAAAAACAAGGCATTTTCCCCCACAGTCATCACAGCCATGGCTGAGTCAAAGCCTCTCCTTTGCATTCTTTTTTTTTCCCCTCATTTGTGGCTGCATTTTGATAAAACTCCATAAGAAAATCAGCAGGCTTGAGAGAATCATTGGAAGTGCCTCCAGTGCCTCATCTCCCTGTTTAACTGTATGAAATCTAGAGATGTTCAATGTTGTTAGAAGCAGCTGCAGAGCGATAAAAGGCAGTATCTTTTCACAGCACTCACATTTTACCTGAGGATCTTGCTTCAGTCAAGTGTGATGGAGACCAAGAGCCTTAGTAGGATTCAGAAAAGAGTTCAGCGGGTCCCAAACACTTTCACTGACAATATTATGGCCCGTAATTGAACAATGAACATTTCAAGTGATGTGAGCCTTGCTTGTTGAAGCTGAATTGTCCCTCTGCTGATGTAGTTTGGGGAAGGATTTCTTCAGGAGGCACCTTGTCCTGCTCCTGTCCACTGGAGGGTTTTGTGCCCTTGCGTGTTCTGCAGAGCCCAGCAAAAGCCCCATACTGGAGCAGAAGAGTGAGCTTGATCCATGGCGAGCAGCAGTTCCTCTGTTTCTACTTAAAATCCCAAGCACCGAACATGCTCCTTCGCTCCTGAGCCGGCCTCCTTTGTGCTCCTGCAGGGGAGGCAGGACGACAGGCACGGCCAAAAGGGCGATGCCGGGGGTCCTCACTCCCATAAGGGCTTGTATTAGATCCTTACGAAAAAGTGCAAAAAATCCTTTGCCTTAGAAGGTGCTTTGGGCCAGGAAGTCCCACAGGTCAGTTACCTGCAGGAAACAAACAAGAAAACTATGTTTGTAACAGCTTTCCTTTCCTCAAAATTGCATTTGTTGATGTGCATTTGCTTTTTGAAACACAGCACAAATTCCCCAAACGCTTTCTCCCAGCTTCTCCTATTTCGGGTGTTTTAAGCCACCTTGAAGGTACAAACTGAAGTAGCCAAAGGCGGCTTCTAGGCGCGGAGAGCACAACCTCAGTTGAGAACAAGCTGCTCTCAAACGTCATGCAGACCCAGGACCTAACAGGATCCGAAAGGGGGTTCTGGCTTGTGTCTCGTGGATCGTACGAGAGCAGCCGGGTGGCAGGGCCCGGACCTGCTCCCTCAAGGGCGTTGGTGCGCGTGGTGCCTGGGAAGGCAGCATCCCAGGAGGGGATCCCCAAGAGAAGGCATAATAACTGCTTATCGCTGGCAGATCGGGACTGACTGCTCCTATCTCCAGGGGTGGCCGGAAGGCGGAGGCCTCCTCATTGCTTTTGTCCCTGTACATCCGCCTGTCCTGTTGTGGTTCCCCTTGCCCTTCCCGCCCGTTTGCCTGGTCAGGAGGGAAGCGCCGGGCTGGTTTGGCTCCAACATGGCCGGGCACATGCATGGGTGGCTCTGGGGGTGCCCTCTCCTTTCCTGCTTGCACCGTAGGGGCCAAGGGCTCAGGGGAGGCAGCGAGGCCGAGCGGGCTGGCCCGGCGCGCGCGGCACGGGAGGTGGGAGCAGGTGGCGCCGCGTTATCTGCTCAGCTGCCGCGGGGCTGCGGAGCGATGGCCGCAGCTGGGAGCGCTGGGCTGGCGGCTCCCCGCTCCGCTCGGCGGGTCCGGAGCGCCGCAAAGCC
>VZSG01000369.1:26965-42375 GCA_013398315.1 Nothoprocta pentlandii | reverse complement strand
TCCCTGCTGGGCGCCAGCGGGGCTCCTGGCACCGCTCCCTGGGGCACGCATTGATAGCTGCTCATGCAGATAACCTGGAAGTGTCCCCTGGAGGGGGACAGCTGGTCCCCGGCAGCGTTTTTGGGAGCATTCTTTATCGGTCGGTGCAAGCGCCCTGGCAATGCCTTTTGGGGCCTGCCAGCAGGGGCCCTGGCGCAGGCCGGGAGGCAGCTCTCGCCTCGCGGGCGCTGCCAGCTGAAGCTTTCCGGCAGCAAAGCCTTCGTCGGCGCCTAACAAAGAGCCAGCGAGCCCAGCGCCGCTCAGCTACCGCGTGCCTTGCTGCTTCTAACGCGGCAGGGAAGCACCAGGAGCAGTATTAATGTGCCCAGATGATTTTAGACAAGGTTAATACAACTCATCAATAAATGCCACTTTTTATTAAGTTTTAATTACAATGTCATTTCAACAGGCTGGCCTTGTGCTGCCCGCCCAACGTGGCCAGGGGGTTCTTGTTTGAGGTGTGCTTCCTTGAGCTTCAGTGAGTAATTCCCAGGGCAGGCCTAGGAGCTGGCCTGCCGCGGTGCCTCCCTGCTGGATGCAGCAGCTCTGCTGGCAACGAGGGCTTTGCACCCCAATGGGGCCACACCGTGCTGGAGCGGCACTGCAGGGCTGCCGTGGGTGGTGTGACGATGAGAGAGGCATTACAATGTATGTGGGAAAAGAAATGCAGGTGTTGGATCTTTCTTTGCACTAATGGAGATTGTCCCTTCCAGCAAGCGGCGGCCTGGCTCTGTGTCAGTGGCTCTGGGACAGCTCGTGGTGGGTTTTGTTAGGCTTAGTTTCTTGTGCTGCGGAAGGGCCTCACCTGGGCAGATCTGGATGCAGAGCCTAAGCCAAAGCCTTTGAACCTGTCGCACTACTGTCTCTACCTTCATACATCTTCCTCTTGGTCCTGGAAAAGAGCCCAGAAAGCCTGCTGGTACCGCGTAGTCTGCTTTTCTAAACAGGGCATGGAGAAAGACAAAATGAATGCTGACTGCTTAATCTTTGCTATCTTGCCCCAGAGGTGGGTTTTGAAAACCCAGGAGAAGCTGCAGATAGGAGCTCTGTCTGGTCCAACTCACAATAAGATGAATAAATACAAATGATCAAAAAGAGCAGAGTCAGAAGTACAGCTTGGTTTTGAATTCTCACTCTCCAGTCACTGTTCGTATTGAAGCTTGTTACTTGAAGGGCTTCCAAAACTCACACTTGTCGTGCACTTTGTGTCTCCCTGTTGCTCATGTAGGGATGGGTGCATTGAGGACTTCTCTGCATGTCCTGGTGATGCAGATAGCGCTGTCACACAGCAGCGTGAAAGCACGAATCAGTGTGATTTAGGAGAAGGTAAGAGTGCACCTAACACTGTCTCCAGGACAGCACTGAGAAATGCTGGGGGATGGAAAGCAAAGTTTTGTGAGCTGGGCTGAAACGTACCTGAAGAAGAGAGTGAAGCACCTCTATCTGCAGGGAAGGCCATGAGCTTCTTCTGTAGCTATCCCAAGGGGCTGGGCTCTGCTCTTCACTCAGTACGTGGCACAGATGACTGCTGTGGTGACAAGCACTCTCCTTGCCTTAAGCTCTCTTGATCGGGTGCTGCTCTAGCAAGCAACAGTATAAATCACCACAGAGTGCAACGCTGCCTGAGTAACTGGGTGGATGCTTGGGAGAGGAAAGTGCTATTTGGCTGGCGGTGCCACTGGCAGTAACAGAACTAACTGGCTTGAGGCCAGGGTCTGCATTTGCTATGAAGCTATATGGAGGTGCCTCTAAAGAGGAAGAGGCAGAAGCCCTGTTTTGACATTTCCAAGCCTTTACTACAATTTGGATGTTTGCCTAGGCAGGATGAAGCTTGGCTACAAGACAGACACTTGTGGGAAGCACAGGCTAGTTCTAACTCAGATGCTCCTCATGGTAGTTAATTTTGTAGCACAAACCAGGTCTAAATGCCATCTTCCTTGCTTCATGAACAGAAGGAAGAATAAATATCTGCCATGGGGTGACCACTGAATAGCTGAAGTGTAAGCGTAGCAGAGGTGCTGGGGTGCTCCCCAGCCTTTGCTAGGCTCTCTTCCAAAACATCTCCAGAGTCCTAGAGTATACATTAGGGCCAGAGTTTTGGAATGCAGTAAAAAAAAGATTTTTAGTGAGACTTCTGAGAGACAGAGACTGAGAGACAGACAGACAGACAGACCGTGGTGCTGTGGCACTGAAAGGTGCAGTGGTTATTACTGGCTGGCTTTGGAGTTCAAGTGACGTTGGAGTAACCTGGGAAATGTAGATGCAGAGAGCGCCAGCCAAGACTGCGGGGACGCAGGTTTTCCTGGCAGAGGGGAGGCTCACGGGGGCACAGTGACAAATTCAGCTCCTCTCCTTCAAAGCATGAAGGCATCTGCCTGGGGCAGATGTGGGGAATTGGGAGTTTAGACCAAGAATATGGAATATGCTTCAGGGGGTGACGAGCAGGGGGGTAGAGAAGAGAGCAGCTTCTGGCTGAGCAAGTCAGGTGGGTAGAGTAGGAGGCATAAACCGAGTGGGGGGGTTCACAAAGGATACAGCTTTTAAGGGCAAGAATTTTGTCCTCCTCGTTATATGAAGGAGAATCACCTCAAAACGACACTAATCTGCACAAGGCAACACAGCCAATGACAGATGCATATCCCAGGAAGGATATAAGACACCTGACATGGCTAATGGAAAAGGCAAGAAAACATTTCCCACACCAACACTGGGCTGCTTCCTCCTCTAAAGTCACTTTTGGTAACTGGGGATCTTTCGGGTATTTCTGTTGCCGAGTTTTCACTCATTTTTGCCTCTAATAGGTAGGAGAGAGAGGAGACAAACAAGCTCAAGGTTGTGCTAACATTTGCTGGCAGGCTCTGCACAGAAACCTTGGAGGCAGCTTGGGACGTGTCCTGCCTGGCTCTGAGCCCCTCTCCTAAAGCCCCAGTGCTCTGAGCTCCCACCACGAGGAGCCCTTGGCAGGCTCCAGTTTGGTCCCAACGTGGCAGGGTGCTCACAGCCACTGGGATTGCTTTGTTTTGTCCTTGCCTGCCGGGTGCTCGGGTGCAGGGTGACCGGAGCAGGGAACAGCCCTGGGGGGTGCTGGAAGGAACGATGCAGTTTAACTTATGTGAAAGCTCAGCTCAGCTGCAGCCCAGCACGGGGCTGGCGGGCGCCGCCGGCCCCTCTTGCTACAGCGCTCGCATTGACAAAGCTGCAGAGCTCCCCGAGCTACGAGAGCTGCTCTTGGGAGCAAGGCACATTCGAATCGTCCCAGTTGTTCCCAATGCGAATTGCTCCTTCCTTGGCTCCCTCCATTACCTGTTCCAGTTCTCGTAGCATCCTGGATCTCTTATTTATTTCAAATGTCTTCGGAGGGCTGTGGAGGCAGCTGAGAAGGAAAGGGAAGACAGATGGATGGAGGGACAGTTGGGCAGCTAATGAAAGGGAACACGGCGGAGCACCTTTAGGCGACCTGAGCTCACGGCAGGCCGGGAGGCAAAGCTGCCAGCACAACCCACGGGGCAGCCTGGCGTCCTCGCAGTGCAGCTCCCCAGCTGACCTCCTCACTTCTCTAGTAAATGACCCATATTTTTGCCTGGCACAAAGAGGGGGAAAAAGGCAAAAAAATACCCACCTATGCCCAGATAGAAGTAGGCCAGTGGGGAGGTTTTAATCATCCCAAACATCTTGGGCGAGTCTATCCTTAATTTATAGTACTTTGCACTTTTACATGTTCTAAGCATTTTGCAGGAAAAAAAAAAGAGGGGGTTGGGAGACTGTGGATACTTTGGGCAGAGGATCATCACAGTGTTTTGCTGCATGGCTAGCACGGATGGGCCTGCGTTCAAGGAGACTGTCTTTATCAAGTGCTGTGTCTGCTCACCTATGGTCGCCCTCCTCCTTGATTCACCCCACAGTTTGCCTTTCAAAACTAGGCTAGGCACTCTGCAAACCTGCTTTAAAAGGGCAGTCGTGTAGCATCTGGCTCCGGGAGTGCAGCTACTTCACCAGCAGATACAGTGAATAATCACAGCTGCCAGCAGGGTAGCTGCGTTGGTAACTGTTCCCATTTTACTAATAAGGCAGCTGGCACACAGAGAATATCTCACTGGTAACGCTGGGAACACATTTTCCAGCTCCAGCCTCCTTCTCTTGGGCTTACAGTGATGTTTCCAGAGCAAAGCTTAGATTTAAGTGGGTTCTGCATGGCTAAGAAGCCAAAAGACTCTTCAACCCTGTGTGCTTTCAGAAATGCCCCTCGGTTTGGAAGGGCAGCGAGTTTTGCAAAACGTGTTGCAAAAAGAGGAAGTGCCAGAGGGGGCTGAGCCGCCCCTAGTTTGCCCACTGCTGCCTTTGCCACTGCTCTAGTTTCTGCACTGGTCTGCAAACCAACTCAGTGCTCTGCAGGCCCTTCCTCATCGTGCAGGTGCCCACAGTGGCATGCAGCAAGTGCTCCGAGGTTAGAGCAGAAAGGGGAACCCTGCAGGACACTGTAACATCCTGGGTAACGTGCCAAGCGAAAGGATGAAGTGCAAAATAGGTGCCCTCAGACCCAGCACTGCTGTCCTTGCCACCCTGCGCCTCTCCCTGTGCTCTGCACCTGGGCACAGGGTCAGTGCCCTCCATCCCACTGCTGCTGCAAGGGTCTGAGTGAGGGAGCAGAGACCTTGGCGCAGCAGCAGGGGAGACCCAGGGGGTGAGCTGAGAGGCAGGTTGTGGTGGTGGGAAAACATGTGGCAGGGAGATGGCAGCAACTGCCTGAAAGAAACTTTGAAGAGCAGCACGGGTTTGCATGTGGAACCGAAACTGAAGCGAGGGGCCTTCACTGCATGGTGGCCACCAGCTATTTAAAGATGCAGCTTAAGATGCAGCTGGCTGTAGAGAAGGGAGCAGCTAGCGTGACAGGGCAGCTCGAGGACAGACAGAGGCATGGGGAGCAGTACGGCTGCAGCAGAAGGCCTGGGAGTCACCCTGCTCCCACCAGCCTCAACCAGGGAGATTATTTCAGGAGCTAGTCAGGACTGGAGAGAAACTGCAATAGTGGCTGCAATTTTGAAATGACTCCTATAATGATTCTTGTTCATCCTTTATACAGAGAGAGCTCCCTCTCTCAAGCCTTGGCTCCCTGCAAGGCCTGCCACCCCAGCTGTGAATACCTGCAGGCGCTGGAAGAACTCAAGACCCCTCACAAATGGGGCTTTGGACTAGGATTTGGCTATGACATGGATAGGATAACCATATTCCGACTTGCCTTATCCTATTCTCCCTTCCTCCACCCCTTCCATCCTCAAGGGTCAGAGGAGACCTAGCTAGAAGCGACTTAATTCTTGTTGGGCTAGGGCAGACTCTCCACATGTTTTTTTTTTTTGGAGCACAGGTCATGATTTAACAGAGAGCAAAGCATCTTGAACACCTTATTTCTTAGCTCAATTCTCTCAACATCTGTATAGCATTCTCCCAGCAACTGTTACAATGGCTTATGTGGAAAAGTTCCATTAGAGCAGTGTTTTAGCACTGGACTTTGCTTTTGTTTTTCAGCCTCAACTTAGCAGGATGAATCAGTGCTGCAAAACTGGCAAATATGTGAGGCCCCTCTGGCAGGCTTTTTTAAAACCACTGCCTAGCTGTGGGCTGCTGTTGGAGGCCCTTCACAAAGCACTCTCCCCAGCCTCAATAGCCTTCCCTGCAAACCTGTCTCTAGTGCCTGGTTTCTCACTGCAAAGACATTTTTCTAACTGCCTGGCCTGAATTTGGTTTTATGGTCCCAACTCCAGGCTTTACTACTCCGAGATAATTAGAGCAATTCCCTTCCTTCATTTATATTGTTCCCTTGAAGGTATTTATGGGCAGAACGCTTGTCTCTGCTCAGCCTTCCCTTTTCCACGCTGCATGCCTCACTCCTCAGTCTCTCCTCCTACCTCTGATCCTTAGGTTGTTTTAATGGACTAAAAGCTGCTGTGGAGCTTTCCGTAACCAGGGCATCCTTCAAGTTCAGGGGGCCCGAATACACTCCCTATTCCTCTAATTCCTCCCTGAAAGCAGGATTATCTCAGGCCTCAAGAAAAGCCCTCTCCTGCCCAAGAGCAAGCGGGAGGGCACTGCAACCCTCCACGCACGTTCTCACATTTGGGGTTCAAAAGAAGAGTCAATCCCAGTGCACAGGGCTAGAAAACCCTGATTTAACCCTGAAGGTAGCAGGCTACCCTTCTTATTTCCTACCAAGCTTGATCTCAGTGACAGCCAATGGTGAATAGATCAGAAGAGGGGGGATGGCACGGTATATCCGGATGGTAACTGGAATATTTGGGGTGGCCTGTCCACAGTAGTATCCAGTCTGTTGCAGTGGTACCTGGCAATGAAATTTAATGTATTGCTGACCAGACTATTTTCTCTACAACAGTAAAAGTCCCTGACTGCTGCTGGTTGTTTCCACTAGCTGCTGACTTGCAGAATCTTTCTTTCCTATTAAAAAAAAAGAAAAAAAAATTCACTGAAATTTTGGTTAAAGTGGACTTTGTTCTCCACTGGAAGCTGTTTATGTAACATCTGTTTTAAATAACTTTAAAACTAAGCCTATTTAACTGTGCAAAATAAAGCAGTGAAATTACAATATTTGTTATGGTTGGGGAAAAAAAAATGAAGTTTTAACAACTGTGCCCCCACTAACCCCTAATTTACTCCACGGGGAAAAGTTTCTCGCTGTGTGCCGAATTCTGCTCTGGGGAGTTCTGTCAGCGTGGCTTTGGCCTGGGTTACAGAGCCGACGGGGATTAGCCAAAAACCATTTAAACGTACCTTTACCGATTCCTACCTTCTCAGATTAAGACGTTATTAAATAGAATTTGCAGTGTTGTTAAACAGCATTGAAAGGCCAGTACTGTGCATGGGATGAGACTAGCGAAGCTCAGCCCTGTCCCTGGCATTCAGGAGTCTCCCTGCACGGGGAGTGTCAGAGCGTTCCTTTGAGGCTGCTTCGGAGCGATGCAGGAGCTGCGGGACATGCCGGAGCTGCGGGACACGCCGGAGGGCTGCAGGGGACGTGCCGGGGGCTGCTGTGACGGGTCACAGCGTGGCAGCAGTGCCAGGCTGGGGACAGCGTGTTTGGGAAGCAGCCCCTCGCCAGCGCAGCAAGGGGCTCAGCTCTCCTCACCTGGCTGCTCAGGCCCCTTTGCAGAGCCTTTCTCTAACCACAGCTGCCTCCTCCTCCTCTTTATATATTCATGAAGCTGTAAGGGACAGGGGAGGGGGAAGAATAAGGGCTGAGCAAAGCGAAACTCCAGGACAGGAAGGGGAACTCTGTTTGTGTGCAGCGGGGCTGGCTCGCGCCTTGCTTGGCACGGCGGGCACGGAGCCGGCGTGTTTAGCCTCGGCCCTGGCAGTTCCTGCTTGCAGAAGAAAGCTGCTCCCTGCTCTCTCCGGTTGCAGTTGGACGAGCTCTGCATGCAAGGAGGAGAAAAAAATAACAGCAAGTGAGTCAGTCTCACCAGGGCTGTCCTGGTGCCTTTTGGGGAGGTTTTTCTCTCCGGGTTCAGAGCGAGGCCTGATGTGGCTCTGCAGGTGGATTGCTTCCCCATCAAGTCTGCATCTTGTGGGGCTAACCGATGGGGCAGAAGTGGGGAAGGGTGGAAACGTCCACACAAAGCCGGGGTGGAGAAGAGGCTGGAAGCAGACAGCATGCGTGCAAGCAGGACGTAATATAAGTCACGGGGGGCCGTTTCAACACGTCGAGTCTTGCTGCAGCCTGCTGTGGTCTGGTGGGATTGGTGTGGATGGTCACTGGAGCCTGGTGTTGGGATATTGGCTTGCAGCTGTGCTTTTTTGGGAAGGGCAGAGATCCCTGAGTTCACATGTGCCTGCCTCCTGTGATTTACACGCTCTTACTTTTCCCATGTTCTCCCTTCCTGTCCCATTCTTCTGGGACTGCAAGAAGGGGACACGCTCCTGCTGCTGTGCAGGAAGCAGCAGCGACGTGTGGCTGTGAACTAAAGCCTCTGGTAGCTGCAATACACTGTGAGGACGTAGCAAAGGCTTCTTGACTGCACCAGACAGGACCTGCATAGCTCTGCACTCCAGCATAGCCTATGCACTCACAGAAGCATCTCCCCAAGCACTTTGCCCCCTGCTTCTGGCACTGGCCACACAGCAGGGCACCCTGCCACCAGCACCCCTGATGCTTGGGGGTCCCTACCTTGTCTTGCAAGGCAGAGTCCCAGCCTCCCCAGTCCTCAGACCTAGGGCTGGACCCTCACCACGTCATAGGTCTACGCGATCCACTATCCTGTGGAGCAGGATGTGTCTTCCCCACAACCCTGCACACGTCAGCAGCCCCCAGGGAACGCAAAGCCCGGGATACGGCGCGTGCCAGCGCCACAGTACCAAGCTTCACATTAACTGGCTCCCTTTGCAGGAGGAGCCAGCAGCTTAATGACTCAGTGGGTCATTGCTAAGGTGTCTGCCTTGGGCTTACACAGATTTTGTACTCTTTTCCCCTTCTTCCAGGTGCAGCCGTAAGATGAAGCCTCCACCTGGGCACAGCACAAGGCTGGCATTCTGCTTGTGCTTCCTTCTGCTGAACTTGGCTCCCCTCTGTCTTCCCCTCCCACTCTGGAAGGACAGAGACTCCCTGATGCAGGAGGAGAAAGCCTGCCAGACAGGGGGTAACCTGGTGCTGGACAGGCAGGAGCAGCAGCTCAGTGCGAAGCTGGTAAGCCTCAAGGAGGAAGAAGTGGCTACTGCCATGGACACAGGGCTGTTCCCTCCAAGCATGCACTTCTTCCGGGCCAAAAGCCTCATCGACCGGAGCGCAGTGTTCAGCATCTTAAAGCTCATGCCAAAAGGTAGGCTCTGGCCTACGGGCCCCTTCTCCTATCCATCCCTCCCTGCTGTTGTCCGTGCTTTTACTAGCTGAACGCAAGACAAAGCTTCTGTTGATGCGACCTGTAGAACGTAATACAAAACAGCCCTGGTGTATTCTTTTAATTTAAGAAAATCTTTAAGATTTTCTGGTTGATCTTTCTTAAATCAAGCTCTCTTCTGTCCACTTATGGGAGACCTCTTTACAAGGCTGGCATTTGCCCTATCATCCTCTTGCCAAGACACTTTCTCCCCTGTTGCTCAGGAAGCCATATGATAATGCCATGCTCCACACCAGAAGAGGCCGATCTATACTCTGCAGCACATGTATGGCTTTAAAGGCACTTGGAACAGTTTAGGTTGTATAATGGCATGAATTTGTCCAATACATTTAGCATATCCTATGCAGGCTCCCTTGAGCACACCAGCACGTGAAGTCACAGCTCTCCAGGGTACACAGGAGGATGCTTTTAGCTATATAGAAACGCAAGCCATGCAAGCTGGCTTTCAGGTGCTGACATCTCCATGTCTCTGAGCTGCTGGCAGTCCAACGGAGAGACAAGAGGTCAAGGAAGTTGCAGTAGGAAGATGTAGATTCCTAACTGACCAATTCCTCCCCATGTTTCGAGAGGAAGCATTTGAACAAGGTGCATTCTTTAACCAAAGATAAGAGGCATTTGGTGAAAGTTTTCAACACCCATTTGAAAGTTTTCAGCATCTGGATGATGCACTCTGTATTCCAGATGGTCCCTTTTTAGATGCTGTCCCATGGCCTTGCCCATGCAGCTGCCTGGCAAGAGGCTGGTGACTGCCTTCAGCAGAGCCACAGGTCAGCTCCTCTGCAAGGCTGTGACACTAATGCATGGCTAAGAACTGTCTTGCTCTGCTCCCAGTCTGATGCAACTTCTTGGCGTGCAGCATCCTGACCAGTGAAGATAAATGCTTGGGATGACAACAGGGCCATTATCTGCTCACCATTGAGTTGAGTAGTAAGGAATTTAAAAGCAAACCCCTCTTCCCCTCCAAAAAGGGAAGCAGACTAGCTAAGCACTTTCCAATCCAAGAGATATCAAAATAAACGCCGAGTCCTTGGAAGAACTGCAAGCTTTTCAGGATTGAGAGTACATCCTTGTCATTCCTTGTGCTGTCTTTGAGAACTAGTCGTTGAAGCCTCAGACTTGAGCAGATCACCTAGGGATTACTATTATTTCAAGCACTATGTAACAGGTATCAGTACTCACATAAGGAAGAGGGTGGTACTGTAAATGACAGGAGACTCAGCTTTGGGCAGCAGTGGCCTGTTTTTGCAGACAGCCTGTCAGTCTAGCTCTGGTGAGAGCAGTAACCAGCATTGCCTATCATCAGCTTAACAGTCAGACCTTTTATAACAAAGGATGATCAACTGGCTAGTCTTAGAGTTTCAGTTTGCTTAACATTGCATGATGACCAATCTTCTCTTCTGTTGCTGCTGTTTGTCCTCCCTTTCTATCCTTAAAAGGGAGTCAGATGTATTTTAAATAAGAAGTCTCACTGAGACCAATAATATACATCTCTAAGGCCTGAGCTTATACTAACATAGCATCTTCCATTTACAGAGGGACAGGTTAGTTAGTTCAAGCAATCATGCAAGAAGTCTCTGTGAGAGGAGGGGTTCTGGTAGTACGAAAGGATGCACTGAACAAGGTGAGCATACAGTAGCTTTCCTACGCCTGGAAGGCTCTGGGAGTTGCTGATACACTGCAGAGTAACAGTTTCCCCAAACGTACATGTTACTGGCCAGCAGCAGATGGGTGAGCATGTATTTGATAAGAGGGGAAGAGGTAGATGCTACTTCTGCATCTGACTAATATCCCACTGTGTCATGATCCAAGATTTTGGTTTGGGACAGAGTTTAAGACATGACAGAGACCTGCAGATATGTTGAGATTCGAACAACCTAGATACAGAGGCCTGGTTCAGGTCTGCCTAGCAGCTAGCGTGCCTTGTGAATGGCTGCCTATGTGAACGCTTCTCTTTAAGTGGGGCCAGAGTCAGCTCAAGGCAACCTTTGAAAGACATTTAGTAACTCGGAGCATTTTCCATCCCAGTGGAGAAGCAGAGCTCCCTATTGATTTCCTCCCAGCCTCTGCTCCCAGGGAGCTGTCATGCTCTGCCTACCCCGTGTTTGATGTGGAGTGGGCTGCATTGCCCAACACAGGAGCAGAGCAGCAGTCTTGCTGATGGGAGAGGTCAATTATTACTATCCAGAAGCATTTCCAGGTGCCCCAGGATGAGCAAGCCTGAACTGTTATTACATTAAAGCAGTTTTCCTTCTCTTCAGCTGCCTTTTCTCATTAGAATTGCTCTTCCTCTTCCCAGGTGCTGTCTTACACCTGCACGACTATGCCATCCTGAGCGTGGACTGGCTGGTATACAATGCCTCCTATATGCCCAACTGCTACATTTGCTTCACACGCACCGGCGCTGTTCACTTTAGGTTTTCCAAGCCTCACCCTCCTCATCCCGTGCCAGCCCAGTGCTCCCAGTGGGTGTTGCTGGAGACCTACCGGAAGCAGCTGCCCAACGTGACCGAGTTTGATAAGAGGTGAGTGAACAGGAATTGCAGGCCTGCTGCTACTCCATAATAGTGCTGCATACCTGTCAGGAGCATTCTGGTGCTCCTTGGCCATCCACATGCTGCTCTGGAAACAGGACACTGCAGTAAAGCTATGTAGGCAGAACAAGGAAATAATGATACAAGAACTTGTAGCATGCAGCAGTAACTGCACCAGAATTAGAGACTATCAAAATTAAACTTTCCTATTCAGCCTTGCTTTGGTCCTTCACACAGGCAAGGTTAGAGGCATTATTTAAGTAGCTGTATGCCACCTGCCCCTACCCTCCCTCAGCACCCACACTGAAGGGGCTTCCAGCATAGGACAGGGGTGTATGGTGAAGGACATTGCCTCCTCTGTTGAGGCAGCCAAAAAAAATATGTAGCTGGTAAGGCTGAACATCAGAGCACAGGAGGAAGAGAGGTAGTTAAGCAATTAGGCTTCCCCCACTCCCAGCAATAAAGTAATTTTTAAAGTCATTGCTTTACCTCAGGGCAGGAAGCTGGACAAACTACTGAAGTTAAAGCTATTGTAGTAACAAGAAAAATGCAGGGGAACCCCATCCCCCCATCCAAACACCATCCTTATGGTGCTCACTTTGAAACCCAGCTGAGACTCACCTGCTCAAGCACAGAAGCTCATTCCAGGTAGGATCCTCTGACACCGGGCACTTTTCCCAGAGGAAAGGCTAGTTCCCAGGTTAGGCCCTGGGATAACACAGCCAGACAGACCAGAAGCCCTATGTGCAGGCCCCATGCCTGGCAGTATATTCTCCTCAACACCAACCTCCCAGCAGAGCTTCATCCCACACTCACCATCTCCTATAGCTAACTAGCAAGTCTCACCTCAGACACTTCACAGAATCACAGAACATTCAAGGTTGGAAGGGACCTCTAGAGATCATCTAGTCCAACCTTCCCAAACAAGCAGGCACACCTAGAGCATGTGGCACAGGGCGGCATCCAGGCGGGTTTGGAAGACCTCCAGAGAGGAGACTCCACAACCCCCCTGGGCAGCCTGTTCCAGTGCTCTGTCACCCTCACAGTAAAGAAGTTCCTCCTCACCTGCAGACGGAACTTCCTGTGCTCCAGCTTGTGGCCATTACCCCTCGTCCTATCGCTGGCCACCAGTGAAAACAGCCTGTCCCCTTCCTCCCTGCATTCTCCCTTCCTGAGCTTATACATATTAATCATATCCCCTCTGAGCCTTCTCTTCTCCAGAGAAATCAGGCCCAGCTCACTCAGCCTCTCCTCGTACGAGAGATGTTCCATTCCCTTAATCATCCTGGTTGCTCTTCTCTGGACCCTCTCGAGAAGCTCCACTTCCCCCAAAGCATCACCCACTCTCTTCTAGGAGCTCCTTCCTTAGAGCAGGCAGCCTTTTATCAGGATCAGGTGTTTTCAGGTTGCCTGGAAGCTGCTCAGCATTTAATTACTGGGGGTGGAGGGGCAGAAGAGCCTCCCTGCCCCTCCAGAGGGTGGTGATGGAGGATAGAGCCCTATCTGCCTACAGAGTGGCCCTTCAGCCTGTGACAAAGGCCTGCTGCAAGGCCAGGAGGCAGCGTGCAGCTCCGCGCTGTATCGGGAGCTGGATGGCACGTGCTAAATAATGCATGGTGGCAGACACTGAGTAATGAGGACAAAGGAAAATATTGAGTCGGGATCCTTTCGGAGAGCACCCCTGTCCGCAGCGCTCAGGCAGGCGGGGTCCGGCCTTGCTGAGAAAATAGCATGTGGTGCAGGGTAGTTAAAGACCGTGCTGTGGTGCTGGCTCCCAAGGAGAAAGCGGGATTCAGGTCGTGTGGTGAACCTAATTATGGCATTTCCTAAGTGAAACTTGGCGCCTTTTACTGTAGCACCCTTTGGTAAGGTTGGGCGGGCGTGCTTTTAAAAAGGGAGCACTGAACTTGCAGGCAGCTGGTACCCCCTCCTCACAGAGCCCCTGGGGCTGTGTGCCCTGTGGATATGGATACAGGAGGCAGGGCAGGAGGGCTAACAGGCTGCTAGGTCGCTGAGATTGCCTTCCCTCCCTCATAAACACAATGGGAACTTCTGCTTCTGGCTGATGCAGAGAGCTGGCCCTCCCAGAGGGAGAGAAGAGCCCAGAAAAGGATTCCCTACCTTTTATACGCTGAGGCACGGCTGCCCTGACAAGTGATGGAAGAAATAATGTCCAGTGAGAAGTCGCTTATGTGTTTCTGAAGAGAAAACTATTCTGAAACTAATAGTTCTTCCATTTCAGCTAGGAGTGATGAGGAGAGAAATATCGTGGCACTAGCCCTCTTCAACCCCACAGGGAAATCCATAATGTACAAGGAATTTTGAAATAGCTTCACATTCTTAAGGCACAAGCAATCACCCTGGGTATTTCAGAATCTTCTTAGGAATAACGCTTCACTGTGTTTATTTTTAGCTGAATTCACGTAGTTTGATGTCCCTTCCTGGCTGAGGGTAGGTGGCATGACATCCTGCACGAGAAGGAGGGTGGAGCTCTGTATGCTTTGATTCCCTATGGTCCTGTTTGGGTTATGAGGTAATATCAACACATTGCTCTTCTTTTGTATTATTTATCAACACCGTTGTGTAACCCCAAGTCAAAGCAGGACTCCATAGTGGTAGATACAATACACAATGCAGACCTGCCCCAGGGGTCACACCAAGGGTGAGGCAGAAACCAACAAAGTGATTTTCCTCGGCAAACAAGTGTCAGAGCCACATACAAAAACCTGATTCTCTTGCATTCTTCTTGCATGGGCTTATTTATTTGAGTACGTTGTATTTTGAGTACTTTGAAGCTGCAAAGAAGTCACACCGTACATAACGCACAGGCACATGAACAAGAGCCACATTGAGGCGCTTCCCCTCCTATTTTGATGTAATCCCTGGGTACTAATCTAGGGGTTAGGAATGTTTTTTGGCCGTCTGGAAATAGGTCTCTAGCCAGGAATAGGCCCCAATCTGTTCTGCTTCTCAGTTTCTGGAAACTCTCCCAGTCTCATGAACATGTGCATCCCAGGCTACCTCTTCCCTGCACTCCTCTTTGCCCTTGAGCACTGACAAGCTGAGAGAAAGCAGATGTCAGAGGAAGGAACGGATGGATAGTTGGGTGGTTTCAAGAAAGTATCAGGGGAATATGGCAGTAGGGAAGGCTTCTCATGCAAGATAATGTGGCTCAGCAAATGCGAGCAGCACAATGAGACTCTTTCCTGGAGGATGCACCTCCTTCACCTTACCACATTCCCAATCACCAAGGGCACAGGCAGTGAGACAGACACCATTTCTTTCTATTTTGTCTGTATTTTTATGTGTCGTATGTTCATGCTGAAAGTAAGTCTTTTTGTTTCTTTGTCTCAAAAGGAACTTTCATCATTCATATTCAAAACATGAGCCCTATGAGCCAAGAGGACCCTGGAGTATTATGTTACTGGTAAACTTTCAAAATAATGCTGTCTCAAGAGTCTAGAGACTCTGGGCTTGGAGGAAGAGAAAGGAAGGGAATTTTGTTCTCACAGTTAAAAAGACTTCCACACTTGTTTTCTTTACAATTAATTACAATATGGGAGAGTGCCATTTTTTTCCCTTGAAATGCAACAGAATTGTCGCCATTTGTAAAGCGAGAGCTCACAATAACCATGCCAAGAGATATTCAGGGAAACAGCGTTGACATTGCAGATATTTGTGAAATAGCCTCCCCCCTGGTAGCCCAAGGATTAAGGCCATGCCCAGCAGTTGGTCTCCCGCGGCCCTGTGGAGCTCTCTATCATAGGGATGAAGTCATCTGTGAGGGAGCTGACACAGAGGCCAGGCCTAGGCCATGGAGAGAATTCCCTCGGGTGCTAACGGCTGCCCAGACCTCCTGCACCTTCCCCTTCGTGTCCTCTGGCTTGCCCTAGCCTCAGAAAAATAGGGCAGCATGTACATTACAAAAAAAAAAAAAAAA